>WNGS01169498.1:24185596-24195596 GCA_020271785.1 Procambarus virginalis
GACGATCGCAATAAATAATTTCCTTTCTGGCGGTTGAAAGGTACCATGGCGTGGAGACTAAGGAGGATTCACAACGGCAGAACCTCGGAGACCGTCGCCGTCAAACCCCTGGGGGTTTTGACGGTGACAGCGCCCTCGGGGGTTGACGTTGGCTTCCCAGGCCCCACCGGGACCACCACTACTGACAATATCCTCTCAGTCTTCACAAATAAACAATACGCAGGCTGGTCGCCTGGGGTATTTTACATCTCTGCTCTGATATTTGGATTCATTAGGTGAGTTAACTTCATATTCGTCAATACTACATTAGAATCTTCTTAAGTCAATACTTTCGTCAGACTCTTGGATTGTTTTCCTAATCTCACGACCTACCAGACTCTAAAGGGAAAAACATTACTGTCTTAAGTTAAAAATCAGTGGCATAACAAGGAATCCTGTCATTAATTATAATTAATCTGCAAAATATATATATAGATGTTCATCCTATTTTTAATTTTCGATTTGTTTTCATTCAATCATAATAGCTTCTCTGTAGAGACAGATTGTGTTTACAGTAATATTGAATGTTCAAATGTACAGAGGTAACACTGGCGGAATTAGTGTCAGTCTGGGTCATCTATGTCTCTGGGGCCAAGGTTTATCAAGGGTTTACGCGTCTATTTACGAAACCTGTACATCTTTCGTTTATCATAGAAGATGTTTTCATTACTTTTTGTTTGGAAACGTGTTTGCATTTCCATTGGAGACTTTCGGCGCCGTGGAGAGGAGGAGACCTGCTGCATTGGTAACAGCGTCTCCCCCGTATCAACCAACCCGGGCTTTGCGCCCTGGGGCCAGATTCACGAAGCAGTTACGCAAGCACTTACGAACCTGTACATCTTTCCTCAATCGTTAGCGGCTTTGTTTACAATTATTAAACGGTTAATAAGCTCTGAAGCACCGGGAGGCTGTTTATAACAATAACAACTGTTGATTGGGAAGGTTTCATGCTTGTAAACTGTTAAATAAGTGTAACCAAAGCCGTCAAAGATTAAGGAAAGATGTACACGTTCGTAAGTACTTGCGTAACTGCTTCGTGAATCTGGCTCCGGGAGAGCTAGGCCACTCCAGACCGACAACCAGAGCGCAACGCCATAGTCTCCTGAGACTGATGGATGCCTACTACTAGTTTTCATTTATTAAACAGTTTACTAGCATGGAACGTTACAGTCAAAGGTCATTATTTTTTATATAAGACCTGGAAGAGCTTCGTAAACCACTCAAATACTCACTTGTACTACTAAAGAGCCGAGCGCCACAAACATTAGTTTCTCTCTAACGTGTGACAGCTTTAAGGGGCCCCTCTGTCTTCGAGAGTGCCTATTGTAGAGTATATTATGACCACCACTGAATTTGTGAGTGGATGTGTGAGTGAGTCAAGCCAGAGAGTGAGTGAGTGTGTTAGTAAGTGACTGAGTTAGTATATCAATCAGTGAATCAGTTAAGTTAGCCAGCCAGTCCGCCAGTCCGCCAGCAAGCCAGCCAGCCAGCCAGCCAGTCAGCCAGCCAGCCAGCCACCCAGCCAGACAGTCAGTCAACCAACCAGCCATCCAGCCAGCCAACCAGCCAGCCAGCCAGCCAGCCAGCCTGCCAGTCAGTCAAATAAGAGTGAACTTGAACGTAGGATGCGTCCCTCTCTCTCTTACTCCCCATGAGCCTCCTCTCCCTGTCCTCCCGTGACCTCAGACACTACACACAGCCAGCCTTGGCACGTTTGATTAGAGTTCCTTGTTTTGCATCACCATCACCAGGAGGAGATTAGGGAATTATCAGGAAAGAGCACCAAGCCATGGCGACTACATAGCACTTGGAAGAGGTCAGAATAAGAGGGGGAAGGAATGGTGCCCAACCACTTGGACCATCGGATGCAGAGCGCCGACCTACAAGTAACAAGGCCGTCGCTGTACAAATCCGTCCAAGTGACTGGACGAGGATAAAAATAAATAAAAATATATTGTGATATAAACATGACAGCATTTTTCAAAATACTCAGAAAAAAAGAATAAATGTTCGTTTGTCGAACTTACTGAAACTCACTGATATTGACCGAGACTGGTCATAAGGTCAGATGACCGGGATCAAGGCTTGGTCATAACGTTGGGGTCAAGGTGGTAAAGAAGGTTTAACCCCCCAGCCCCCTCCCCCTCACTCTCCCCGCCCGCTGGCTCGCCACAGGTTCCACCATCACCTGGGAACACAGCTAAATATTTCAAGTTTATTTTTCTCCGTGTCGTTTTCTTGGGACATAGTCCAAATGATATGTTTTCTGTGTACTTTGGTAAGGTCAGAGTGACTAGGAAGGGATCTGAGTTGATGTAATTATTGGGATGGTTCCAGGTGGCCCTTGTGAGGCGTGAGGGGTTGTCGGTGGTGCTGGCGAGATGTTGTGAGGTGTGAGGAGATGGAGGTGACGCCGGTGTAATGTTGTGAGGTGTGAGGGGCGGGGGGAAGTTGTGAGGGATGCCAGTGTAGTGATGTAGGACGTCACTGTACTACCAGCTGGGGAATGTGGTGCCGGGGAGTGTCTGGGAGTCCTGCCCAGCGCTACACACCGGAGTGATCCTTCTCCTTTAAGGTGGATGCATTAAACAAGTTTGAAGTGCTTGTGCATTTGGTATGTTGCGGCCTCACGGCGCTGCTCATCACCTCCACGTGTGCTTTAGCAGGTGTGTGGTGAGCTACATACTCATGTGGCTGCCAGATACCTGAGCGGTTGAAATGAGACTGAAAAGATAAGCGTCGCGTAGACACGTGAGCTGCAGTGTGTGGTGACTTCGAGTCCCCATAGACCGTGACGTACGTGGTGCTGAGAGGTGATTTCAAGTCCCCATAGACCATGATGTACGTGGTGCTGAGAGGTGACTTCGAGTCCCCCATAGACCGTGACCTACGTGGTGCTGAGAGGTGACTTCGAGTCCCCCATAGACCGTGATGTACGTGGTGCTTAAAGGTGACTTCGAGTCCCCATAGACCGTGACGTACGTGGTGCTGAGAGGTGACTTCGAGTCCCCATAGACCATGATGTACGTGGTGCTGCGAGGTGACTTCGAGTCCCCCATAGACCGTGACCTACGTGGTGCTGAGAGGTGACTTCGAGTCCCCCATAGACCGTGATGTACATGGTGCTTAAAGGTGACTTCGAGTCCCCATAGACCGTGACGTACGTGGTGCTGAGAGGTGACTTCGAGTCCCCATAGACCATGATGTACGTGGTGCTGAGAGGTGACATCGAGTCCCCCATAGACCGTGACCTACGTGGTGCTGAGAGGTGACTTCGAGTCCCCACTGGGCGGGGCGTGCTTGGTGCTGCAGGCAGCTGAAGACATTGGGGGCAGGAGGCCGAGGGTGCGCGCGCGGGGTCACAGGTAACAAATGAAGCACTAGCTCCAGCTTGCAGCCATAAGGGCGCGCGGGATGTTGTTGGCACCGGCTGGTAATTGGAGTAATGTCCTCGTAGTCCTGATACGTGTTGTGCCTCGCCAGGTTATGGCCACTAACCCGACTAGTGTCAAGGTCTTTGTGTGCATGTGGCTCTACTAATCTATATATGCTTGCAGGGATTGTTGCCGCAGCTCCGTGGCCCCGCCTCTCAGTCTCTGCTTCCGATCCTTTTTGCTTCGTCTTATATCTGCTTTTCATGTATGGAGTTAGATTGGACTATCTTACCTTCCTGCTTATTCCTCATATGAACTACACCTGCACTGAATAGGCGCTTTAGACACACATTTAAGTCATCTGAGTTTCTTGTGGCCGCTCATGTCTACACATTCTGCTCATGTCTTCACGTTCGGTACATATTCATGTCAAATATTTTGGTTCACCAATACAATACCTCCAAGAATCTTAGATATCGCAATTATGTCCCTCTCTTTCCCGTAGACCAGTTCAAGCATCAACCTTGCAGATGACCTTATGATGTTTTCTATTTTGATTATGTGGATATTAAGTATGATACAAAAAAGTTGTTTTAAATTGCTCACCGAGGACCCCACGAAATACAAAAGAAATCAGGTCAAAATTGCGAGTCGCTTTGATTTTTTTGTGTCAGAAACTGATCTTACGTGATCCAACCACTTTAACTGAACGGTAGAGCGATGGTCTCACTTCATGCAGGTCGGCGTTCAATCCCCGACCGTCCATAAGTGGTTGAGTACCATTCCTCCCCCCCCCCGTCCCATCCTAAATCCTTATCCAGACCTCTTCCAAGTGCTATAAAGTCGTAATGGCTTGGCGCTTTCTCCTGATAATAAAAAATTACCTTAGGGGATTTATCCGTCAAAATGTGATGTAGTGTTCAATTGGCCGGACTGGTTCAGAAACACACCACCACACGGGGATACATATCCCAGTGCTGGTCTAACGTACGTGTTACATTTCCTAAGGGGGCATATTACGGAAAATTAAAAGTTATTCAATTTTCTTAAAAATTTATTTGGAAGATGGTGAAGGAAAGGGCTGCAAGTGGTCCAAGTTTCAGCATCACAACCTAAATAGAAAGGGAGAAAAAAAACGTATTATGCAACGAATTTTTCAACATTTTCGAAAAATGTCTAGGAACACATGTGTTAACTAAAATCATGTTTATAACAATCAGATGTAACATTAGCATGTAATAAAGGATTTCATTAGACAGTTTTATCAAAAAAGTGTTTAGTGCAATAGTACAATTATTCAAAGTTCCCTTTCCAAAAATCTGCAATATATGATGGTTTTCAATATTTATAAAATCAATAAATTGACTTTGGACTAAAATGTTTTATACAAATTGTAGAAGCACAAACTCTACATATAAGGTGTAATTTGCATGTAAATTGATTAAAAAATGAAAGCTGTGAAACACCTTGAAGTTGAAAATTTCTTTACCTGAGTAAAATAAGATCAAAGTTTGGCCACCTGTAGCCGAGCTTGACGTGGACCAATTTCGTTCATAATTGGCACCCTTGCAGATAGGCATCCGTTCAGCAAAAAAAAATTCCATATAAATATATATATATATATATATATATATATATATATATATATATATATATATATATATATATATATATATATATATATATATATATGCCTGCACATATATATTACAATTAATTATTATAAAATATCCAATTATAACACTAAAACATACTAACCTATTATAATTGGTCCGAATTGTGGGTCCTCAAGGTGGCACTGCAATGGGCACTCACTGGCACCTGCATGATTGCTGGATCACCTCCCTCAGGAGCCTGTCTTGGCTTGTTGAAGGGAGGGAGGTCTAGGAAGGTGTGTGAGAAAGGTTGAGGGAGGTTGAGGAAGGTTGAGGGAGGTTGAGGAAGGTTGAGGGAGGTTGAGGAGGTGTCAGTGTCGAGCCTCACACCTCACCACCATCTGTCACTCTTCTCCGAGCTAAAGCGGCTTTCTTTTACTGATAAAGACGGGGACCGAGTGCCAGATTTGCTGCTCTTATCTTCTAACGCTTCATCTATATATGTCATTGTGCAGTAGACCAAGAATGCGCTAGTCCAAGAGCAAGAATGGAGCGCGCATCGAAAAAGCGTCTACATTCAACAAGACACACGAGGTGACTGAGGGCTGGTGGCCTGCTCAACCCCACGAGGGATGAAAAAGTTGCCAAGGAGTGTATATTTACTCTTCATACATACAGAGTTATTTACGACGTTATTACGAAAAAATTGACGTTTAGAACGTACGACGGAATACCTTCGGCGCGCCACAGCTGCGGGGCACCGGATTCTGCACAATTACGCATGGAAATGTGCCATAAATACGTCAATTTATATCGTAAAAGCATTCTGATTGCACCAGAGTGTTACCAGAACTACGTAGTATTTCATAAATATTTCAAAATATTACGATTTTTCCCGAATTTTTTCGGTGATGAACCCCCTAAACCACGATTTATCCAGCATTTACGCAACCACTAACGAAACCTTTACTTCCTCACTCGATTACGTCGCGTTAGTTTGTATTTATTAAACAGTTTACGAGCTTGGGAAAGCTGCGAGGTCGTTATCGAGCCAAGGTTACTGTTCTTACAGTCACCCCTCTTAGCGTTTTCGAGCCAATAAGATAATAGGTCACCAGCATTGCATACGACGCTGATGTTAGCTTGGAAACATCTGCCTCTTAAACTTGAGGTTGTCTCTTCTCCCAGATCGTTCTCTTTGGATCAAGCACGTGCCTTCTCATCACGTTATGCTCTCCCTCTCACTCTATTCTCCTCATTACGCTGCCAAACCTCATCATCTTGCATTCAATTTGATTAGAGTCGACTAGCCATTTCTCAGAATATATGACTAGTTTGTTTAGGTTAAGCGGAGGATTATGTAATTCTCAACTGTCTCGTCAGCCCACTTCACTGTAAGTAAATTGTTGAGGTCACAGTAACTAAACACCTCAGGTCACAGCAACTAAGCACTTCAGGTCACAGTAACTAAACACCTCAGGTCACAGTAACTAAACACTTCAGGTCACAGTAACTAAACACTTCATGTCACAGTAACTAAACACTTCAGGTCACAGTAACTAAACACCTCAGGTCACAGTAACTAAACACTTCAGGTCACAGTAACTAAGCACTTCAGGTCACAGTAACTAAACACCTCAGGTCACAGTAACTAAACACCTCAGGTCACAACAACTAAACACTTCAGGTCACAGTAACTAAACACCTCAGGTCACAGCAACTAAACACTTCAGGTCACAATAACTAAGCACTTCAGGTCACAGTAACTAAACACCTCAGGTCACAGTAACTAAACACTTCAGGTCACAGTAACTAAACACCAAGGTCACCGTAACTAAACACCACAGGTCACAGTAACTAAACACTTCAGGTCACAGTAACTAAACACCACAGGTCACAGTAACTAAACACTTCAGGTCACAGTAACTAAACACCTCAGGTCACAGTAACTAAACACTTCAGGTCACAGTAACCAAACAACATCTGCAAGAGATGAAATAAAATGCCCCAAAAACCAGCTAAATGCTCCGGGCACAAACAAAAGCCAGTGTGTGTGTGTGTGTGTGTATTTTGCCTCTAAAACTACCACCAAGATAAAGTCTAAACTATATAAATAATTTAGGAAAGGCGAGGACAGGAGAGTTAAGACGTGTACGGTAAGACTTACCCCGCGGTGGAGAACCTGGCCGTATATTGGCTCAAGAAAGTCGGTAGGATGTGTGTGTGTGTGTGTGTGTGTGTGTGTGTGTGTGTGTGTGTGTGTGTGTGTGTGTGTGTGTGTGTGTGTGTGTGTGTGTGTGTACTCACCTAGTTGTACTCACCTAGTTGTGCTTGCGGGAGTTGAGCTCTGGCTCTTTGGTCCCGCCTCTCAACCGTCAATCAACAGGTGTACAGTTTCCTGAGCCTAATGGGCTCTATCATATCTACACTTGAAACTGTGTATGGAGTCAGCCTCCACCACATCACTTCCTAATGCATTCCATTTGTCAACCACTCTGACACTAAAAATGTTCTTTCTAATATCTCTGTGGCTCATTTGGGCACTCAGCTTCCACCTGTGTCCCCTAGTGCGTGTGCCCCTTGTGTTAAACAGCCTGTCTTTATCAACCCTGTCGATTCACCTGAGAATCTTGAATGTGGTGATCATGTCCCCCCTAACTCTTCTGTCTAGGGGCGTGTGCCCCTTGTGTTAAACAGCTCTACACCATAGGGGTACTACGTCACAGGACTCTACACCATAGGGGTACTACGTCACAGGACTCTACACCATAGGGGTACTACGTCACAGGACTCTACACCATAGGGTACTACGTCACAGTGCTCTACACCATAGGGTACTACGTCACAGTGCTCTACACCATAGGGTACTACGTCACAGTGCTCTACACCATAGGGTACTACGTCACAGTGCTCTACACCATAGGGTACAACGTCACAGTGCTCTACACCATAGGGTACAACGTCACAGGGCTCTACACCATAGGGTACTACGTCACAGGGCTCTACACCATAGGGTACAACGTCACAGTGCTCTACACCATAGGGTACTACGTCACAGTGCTCTACACCATAGGGTACTACGTCACAGTGCTCTACACCATAGGGTACAACGTCACAGGGCTCTACATCATAGGATACTACGTCACAGAGCTCTACATCATAGGGTACTACGTCACAGGGCTCTACACCATAGGGTACAACGTCACAGGGCTCTACACCATAGGGTACAACGTCACAGGGCTCTACATCATAGGATACTACGTCACAGAGCTCTACACCACAGGGTACAACGTCACAGGGCTCTACATCACAGGGTACAACGTCAAAGAGCTTTTTGTTGTTAAATATGTTTAATACCTGTTCCAACACCAGGTAGTCACACTTGCCGGGATCACCAATCAACGTCCAAAACGCTCCTTACTCAATAACCCTAAACTAACCCCCTCAAAAAGGCATTTCAAATGTTCCATAATCACCCTTAAATCAGATATAGGACTAATAACCCTCAGCCGGGTTGGTGACGAAGTGGTTAACTCGCCTGGATTAGTTCTAGGGGAAAATATATTTGATGTTTGGGATGTGTTGTTGTGGGAGTTTGGGATCACATTGTAAAAAAAACAGGAAAATGGAAACAAAAACACGTAGAAAGTCTAAAGAAAAGACCCACACTCATATGAAAGTTTAAAAGAACACCCACACTCATATGAAAGTTTAAAAGAAAGTCCCACTCTCATATGAAAGTCTAAAAGAAGGTCCCACGCTCATATGAAAGTCTAAAATAAAGTCCCACACTTTTAAAAGTCTTAAAAAAAGTCCCACACTCATATAAAAGTCTAAAAGAAAGTCCCACACTCATATAAAAGTCTTAAAGAGAGTCTCACACTCATATAAAAGTCTTAAAGAGAGTCCCACACTCATATAAAAGTCCTAAAGAGAGTCCCACACTCATATAAAAGTCTTAAAGAGAGTCCCACACTCATATAAAAGTCTTAAAGAGAGTCCAACACTCATAAAAGTCTAAAGAAAAGTTCCACACTCATATAAAATTCCTAAAGAGAGTCCCACACTCCAATATAAGTCTTAAAGAGAGTCCAACACTCTTATAAAAGTCTAAAAGAAAGTTCCACACTCATATAAAAGTCTAAAAGAAAGTTCCACACTCATATAAACGTCTAAAAGAAGGTCCCACACTCTATAAAAGTCTAAAAGAAAATTCCACACTCATATAAACGTCTAAAAGAAAGTCCCACACTCATATAAAAGTCTAAAAGAAAGTCCCACACACTCACATATAAGTCTGAACACTCACACAGTCATTTCGTGATACCGAATATGTCGTTAATAATACTAAATTATTATTATGTTTCTTCTATGTAGGGAATATCGCAACAAAATACTGAAGGAGTATGATGGGATCGAACCTGTGTATTTGGATTCCTCAGACATACTCACAACCGACTGGACTATTATATGGTTTTCTTTGATTCAGGTGCTTTGTTGATTTATCCAGGTGGGTTTAGAAGCACACTTTCTATAGCTCGTGATAAGCCTTACTCTTCCAGTTTTCCCCTAGAACATAACCCGCTGATCGGTTAAGAACCAGGTACTGAGTTACTGCTGGGTGAAAAGAGGCAAACAGTTAAGGATTGGTGGCTAGTCAATTCTTCCCGACTAGAATACGAAACCTAGACCACATCGCTCGCGAAGCGTGGGACGAATGTGTCTCTACTTCGTCACCAGGGACTGGTGGTAGAGCTTGTGCCAGAGAAATTAATGGATGCGGGTTCGAACCCTAGAGAATACCACTCCAAGATCACGTCATTAGTTGGAAGCAAAGTAGCAATGCAACTCTCGCAAGTATCCCCCCCCCTCTTGACTGTCGCGAAGAGCTGGGTATAAACAGTAGCGCAACGGAGCTCTGGGCACAATTACAGCCCCGCTCCTGTGCCAGGGAAGTCCACTACGGGCTCACCATAGCCCGTGCTACTTGGA
>WNGS01169498.1:24201694-24214269 GCA_020271785.1 Procambarus virginalis
CCTGCCTGCCCCAAGGAACCATTCTCCAGCTTTGTCTCCCCCTGACTCAGAGCTCCGTTTTTGTTGTTTAAATTCAGCAACTCGGAACAAAACGTTCCAAGTAGCACGGGCTATGGTGAGCCCATAGTGGACTTCCCGGCACAGCTCGGGCTGTAACTGTGCCCAGCGCTCCGTTGCGCTACTGTTTATACCCAGCTCTTCGCGACAGTCAAGAGGGGGGGGGGATACTTGCGAGCGTTGCATTGCTACTTTGCTTCCAACTATGACGTGGATGCTTGGAGTGGTATTCTCTAGGGTTCGAACCCGTATCCATTAATTTCTCTGGCACAAGCTCTACCACCAGTCCCCTGGTGACGAAGTAGAGGACACATTCGTCCCACGCTTCGCAAGCGATGTGGTCTAGGTTTAGTATTCTAGTCGGGAAGAATTGACTAGCCACCAATCCTTAACTGTTTGCCCTCTTTTCACCCAGCAGTACTCAGTACCTGGTTCTTACCGATCAGCGGGTTATGTTCTAGGGAGAAAACTGGAAGAGTAAGGCTTATCACGAGCTATAGAAAGTGTGCTTCTAAACCCACCTGGATAAATCAAACAAAGCACCTGAATCAAAGAAAACCATATAATAGTCCAGTCGGTTGTGAGTATGTCTGAGGAATCCAAATCACAGGTTCGATCCCATCATACTCCTTCAGTATTTGTTGCGATATTCCCTACATAGAAGAACAAATAATAATTTAGTATTATTAACGACATACTCGGTATCACGAAATGACTGTGTGAGTTTCAGACTTATATGTGAGTGTGGGGACTTTCTTTTAGACTTTTTATGAGTGTGGGACTTTCTTTTAGACGTTATATGAGTGTGGAACTTTCTTTTAGACTTTTATATGAGTGTGGAACTTTCTTTTAGACTTTTATAAGAGTGTTGGACTCTCTTTAAGACTTATTGGAGTGTGGGACTCTCTTTAGGAATTTTATATGAGTGGGAACTTTTCTTTAGACTTTTTGAGTGTGGACTCTCTTTAAGACTTTTTATGAGTGTGGGACTCTCTTTAGACTTATATGAGTGTAGGACTCTCTTTAGGGCTTTTATATGAGTGTGGGGACTCTCTTTAAGACTTTTATATGAGTGTGAGACTCTCTTAGACTTTTATATGAGTGTGGGACTTTCTTTTAGACTTTTATATGAGTGTGGGACTTTCTTTAAGACTTTTAAAAGTGTGGGAACTTTATTTTAGACTTTCATATGAGCGTGGGACCTTCTTTTAGACTTTCATATGAGTGTGGGACTTTCTTTAAACTTTCATATGAGTGTGGGTGTTTCTTTTAAACTTTCATATGAGTGTGGGTCTTTCCTTTAGACTTTCTACGTGTTTTTGTTTCCATTTTCCTGTTTTTTTCACAATGTGATCCCAAACTCCACAACAACACATCCCAAACATCAAATATATTTTCCCCTAGAACTATTCCAGGCGAGTTAACCACTTCGTCACCTGCCCGGCTGAGGGTAGTTAGTCCTATATCTGATCTAAGGGTGATTATGGAACATTTGAAATGCCTTTTTGAGGGGGTTAATTTAGGGTTATTGAGTAAGGAGCGTTTTGGACGTTGATTGGTGATCCCGGCAAGTGTGACTACCTGGTGTTGGAACAGGTATTAAACATATTTAACAACAAAAAGCTCTTTGACGTAGTACCCTATGGTGTAGAGCCCTGTGATGTAGTACCCTATGGTGTAGAGCCCTGTGACGTAGTATCCTATGGTGTAGAGTCCTGTGACGTAGTACCCTATGGTGTAGAGCGCTGTGACGTAGTACCCTATGGTGTAGAGCGCTGTGACGTAGTACCCTATGGTGTAGAGCGCTGTGACGTAGTACCCTGTGGTGTAGATTCCTGTGACGTAGTACCCTATGGTGTAGATTCCTGTGACGTAGTACCCTAGGATGTAGAGCCCTGTGACGTAGTACCCTATGGTGTAGAGCCCTGTGATGTAGTACCCCTATGGTGTAGAGCCCTGTGACTTAGTACTCTATGATGTAGAGCTCTGTGACGTAGTACCCTATGGTGTAGAGCCCTGTGACTTAGTACTCTATGATGTAGAGCTCTGTGACGTAGTACCCTATGGTGTAGAGCACTGTGACTTAGTACTCTATGATGTAGAGCCCTGTGACGTAGTACCCCTATGGTGTAGAGCCCTGTGACGTAGTACCCTATGGTGTAGAGCCCTGTGACGTAGTACCCTATGGTGTAGAGCTCTGTGACGTAGTATCCTATGGTGTAGAGCCCTGTGACGTAGTACCCTATGGTGTAGAGCTCTGTGACGTAGTATCCTATGGTGTAGAGCCCTGTGACGTAGTATCCTATGGTGTAGAGCTCTGTGACGTTGTACCCTATGGTGTAGAGCCCTGTGACGTAGTACCCTATGGTGTAGAGCTCTGTGACGTAGTATCCTATGGTGTAGAGCCCTGTGACGTAGTATCCTATGGTGTAGAGCCCTGTGACGTAGTACCCTATGGTGTAGAGCTCTGTGACGTAGTATCCTATGGTGTAGAGCCCTGTGACGTAGTACCCTATGGTGTAGAGCTCTGTGACGTAGTATCCTATGGTGTAGAGCCCTGTGACGTAGTATCCTATGGTGTAGAGCCCTGTGGCGTTGTACCCTATGGTGTAGAGCACTGTGACTTAGTACTCTATGATGTAGAGTCCTGTGACGTAGTACCCTGTGGTGTAGAGCCCTGTGACTTAGTACTCTATGATGTAGAGCCCTGTGACTTAGTACTCTATGATGTAGAGCCCTGTGACGTAGTACCCTATTATATAGAGCCCTGTGACGTAGTACCCCTATGGTGTAGAGTCATGTGACGTAGTACCCTATGGTGTAGAGCACTGTGACGTAGTACCCTATGGTGTAGAGCACTGTGACGTAGTACCCCTATGGTGTAGAGCTGTTTAACACAAGGGGCACACGCCCCTAGACAGAAGAGTTAGGGGGGACATGATCACCACATTCAAGATTCTCAGGTGAATCGACAGGGTTGATAAAGACAGGCTGTTTAACACAAGGGGCACACGCACTAGGGGACACAGGTGGAAACTGAGTGCCCAAATGAGCCACAGAGATATTAGAAAGAACATTTTTAGTGTCAGAGTGGTTGACAAATGAAATGCATTAGGAAGCGATGTGGTGGAGGCTGACTCCATACACAGTTTCAAGTGTAGATATGATAGAGCCCAATAGGCTCAGGAAACTGTACACCTGTTGATTGACGGTTGAGAGGCGGGACCAAAGAGCCAGAGCTCAACTCCCGCAAGCACAACTAGGTGAGTACAACTAGGTGAGTACACACACACACACACACACACACACACACACACACACACACACACACACACACACACACACACACACACACACACCCTACCGACTTTCTTGAGCCAATATCCGGCCAGGTTCTACACCGCGGGGTAAGTCTTACCGTACACGTCTTAACTCTCCTGTCCTCGCCTTTCCTAAATTATTTATATAGTTTAGACTTTATCTTGGTGGTAGTTTTAGAGGCCAAATACACACACACACACACACACACACACACACACACACACACACACACACACACACACACACACACACACACACACACACACACAAGAAAAAAGGTTACTAGGTTTGAGAAAAAACCTAGTAACACATCTGGAGAGAAGAGACTTCGTGACAACCCATCAACATGGGTTCAGGGAGGGTAAATCTTGCCTTACAGGATTGATAGAATTCTACGATCAGGTGACAAGAATTAAGCAGGAAAGAGAAGGGTGGGCGGACTGCATTTTTTTGGACTGTCGGAAAGCCTTTGACACAGTACCCCATAAAAGGTTGATGCATAAGCTGGAGAAACAGGCAGGAGTAACAGGTAGGGCGCTCCAGTGGATAAGGGAGTACCTAAGCAATATGAAACAGAGAGTTACAGTGAGGGGTGAGACCTCAGACTGGCGTGAAGTCACCAGTGGAGTCCCACAGGGCTCTGTACTTGGACCTATCCTGTTTCTGATATACGTAAACGATCTCCCAGAGGGTATACACTCATTCCTCTCAATGTTTGCTGACGACGCCAAAATTATGAGAAGGATTAAGACAGAGGAGGACAGCTTGAGACTTCAAGAAGACCTGGACAAGCTGCAGGAATGGTCGAACAAATGGCTGTTAGAGTTTAACCCAAGCAAATGTAATGTAATGAAGATAGGGGTAGGAAGCAGGAGACCAGATACAAGGTATCATTTGGGAGATGAAATACTTCAAGAGTCAGAGAGAGAGAAAGACCTGGGGGTTGATATCACGCCAGACCTGTCCCCTGAAGCTCATATCAAGAGGATAACATCAGCAGCATATGCCAGGTTGGCTAACATAAGAACGGCCTTTAGAAACTTGTGTAAGGAATCTTTCAGAACATTATATACCACATATGTCAGACCAATCCTGGAGTATGCGGCTCCAGCATGGAGTCCCTATCTAGTCAAGCATAAGACTAAACTGGAAAAGGTTCAAAGGTTTGCCACCAGACTAGTACCCGAGCTGAGAGGTATGAGCTACGAGGAGCGACTGCAGGAATTAAACCTCACTTCGTTGGAAGACAGAAGAGTTAGGGGGGACATGATCACCACATTCAAGATTCTCAGGGGAATCGACAGGGTTGATAAAGACAGGCTGTTTAACACAAGGGGCACACGCACTAGGGGACACAGGTGGAAGCTGAGTGCCCAAATGAGCCACAGAGATATTAGAAAGAACTTTTTTAGTGTCAGAGTGGTTGACAAATGGAATGCATTAGGAAGCGATGTGGTGGAGGCTGACTCCATACACAGTTTCAAATGTAGATATGATAGAGCCCATTAGGCTCAGGAAACTGTACACCTGTTGATTGACGGTTGAGAGGCGGGACCAAAGAGCCAGAGCTCAACCCCCGCAAGCACAACTAGGTGAGTACAACTAGGTGAGTACACACACACACACACACACACACACACACACTGGCTTTTGTTTGTGCCTGGAGCATTTAGCAGGTTATTGGGGCATTTTATTTCATCTCTTGCAGATGTTGTTTGGTTACTGTGACCTGAAGTGTTTAGTTACTGTGACCTGAGGTGTTTAGTTACTGTGACCTGAAGTGTTTAGTTACTGTGACCTGAAGTGTTTAGTTACTGTGACCTGAAGTGTTTAGTTACTGTGACCTGAAGTGTTTAGTTACTGTGACCTGAAGTGTTTAGTTACTGTGACCTGAAGTGCTTAGTTGCTGTGACCTGAAGTGTTTAGTTGCTGTGACCTGAGGTGTTTAGTTACTGTGACCTGAAGTGTTTAGTTACTGTGACCTGAAGTGTTTAGTTACTGTGACCTGAAGTGTTTAGTTACTGTGACCTGAGGTGTTTAGTTACTGTGACCTGAAGTGTTTAGTTACTGCGACCTGAAGTGCTTAGTTGCTGTGACCTGAAGTGTTTAGTTACTGTGACCTGAAGTGTTTAGTTACTGTGACCTGAAGTGTTTAGTTACTGTGACCTGAAGTGTTTAGTTGTTGTGACCTGAGGTGTTTAGTTACTGTGACATGAGGTGTTTAGTTACTGTGACCTGAAGTGCTTAGTTACTGTGACCTGAAGTGTTTAGTTACTGTGACCTGAGGTGTTTAGTTACTGTGACCTGAAGTGTTTAGTTACTGTGACATGAAGTGTTTAGTTACTGTGACCTGAAGTGTTTAGTTACTGTGACCTGAGGTGTTTAGTTACTGTGACCTGAAGTGCTTAGTTGCTGTGACCTGAGGTGTTTAGTTACTGTGACCTCAACAATTTACTTACAGTGAAGTGGGCTGACGAGACAGTTGAGAATTACATAATCCTCCGCTTAACCTAAACAAACTAGTCATATATTCTGAGATGTGGCTAGTCGACTCTAATCAAATTGAATGCAAGATGATGAGGTTTGGCAGCGTAATGAGGAGAATAGAGAGAGAGGGAGAGCATAACGTGATGAGAAGGCACGTGCTTGATCCAAAGAGAACGATCTGGGAGAAGAGACAACCTCAAGTTTAAGAGGCAGATGTTTCCAAGCTAACATCAGCGCCGTATGCAATGCTGGTGACCTATTATCTTATTGGCTCGAAAACGCTAAGAGGGGTGACTGTAAGAACAGTAACCTTGGCTCGATAACGACCTCGCAGCTTTCCCAAGCTCGTAAACTGTTTAATAAATACAAACTAACGCGACGTAATCGAGTGAGGATGTAAAGGTTTCGTTAGTGGTTGCGTAAATGCTGGATAAATCGTGGTTTAGGGGGTTCATCACCGAAAAAATTCGGGAAAAATCGTAATATTTTGAAATATTTATGAAAATACTACGTAGTTCTGGCAACAATCTGGTGCAATCAGAATGCTTTTACGATATAAATTGACGTATTTATGGCACATTTCCATGCGTAATTGTGCAGAATCCGGTGCCCCGCAGCTGTGGCGCGCCGAAGGTATTCCGTCGTACGTTCTAAACGTCAATTTTTTCGTAATAACGTCGTAAATAACTCTGTATGTATGAAGAGTAAATATACACTCCTTGGCAACTTTTTCATCCCTCGTAGGGTTGAGCAGGCCACCAGCCCTCAGTCACCTCGTGTGTCTTGTTGAATGTAGACGCTTTTTCGATGCGCGCTCCATTCTTGCTCTTGGAATAGCGCATTCTTGGTCTACTGCACAATGACATATATAGATGAAGCGTTAGAAGATAAGAGCAGCAAATCTGGCACTCGGTCCCCGTCTTTATCAGTAAAAGAAAGCCGCTTTAGCTCGGAGAAGAGTGACAGATGGTGGTGAGGTGTGAGGCTCGACACTGACACCTCCTCAACCTCCCTCAACCTTCCTCAACCTCCCTCAACCTCCCTCAACCTCCCTCAACCTTTCTCACACACCTTCCTAGACCTCCCTCCCTCCAACAAGCCAAGACAGGCTCCTGAGGGAGGTGATCCAGCAATCATGCAGGTGCCAGTGAGTGCCCATTGCAGTGCCACCTTGAGGACCCACAATTCGGACCAATTATAATAGGTTAGTATGTTTTAGTGTTATAATTGGATATTTTATAATAATTAATTGTAATATATATGTGCAGGCATATATATATATATATATATATATATATATATATATATATATATATATATATATATATATATATATATATATATATATTTTTTTTTTTTTAATATGGAAGGGAGTACCACCTCTGGCTGGAAGAAGGGGGACCCATAGCCTCGATGGAAATCACACATAACGCATTGGAGGGAATGTGGGTCCCCTCCAATACAGTTTCTGTGTGCTTTTCTCCTACCACCCCCTTCCTTTTTTTTTTCTTATGCTTTATTGTGTATTTAAAGGTTACAAAACATACAAGACAAATGCCTAAAGGTTATGGATCTCTTGAAGCTCCTCCGCTTCCGGACAGGAACCGAGGACGCAGCAAGCATTTCCCCTCTGGATCGCCACACTGAGGCGCTGAAACAAAAAACTGCAAGCCCTTGGGTCTCTGGTGACGTCAATGAGCTTGGAACCCAATTCCTTGAGAAATCCCAAGGCACTCTTGCCCCAGGGGCCATGCGTCTCAGACGCTATGGGAACCAAGAGGTATTGACCTGCCAGTCGCCTGTATTTGAGAGATTTTGCTGTTTCCCTGTGGTTGGCTGCCCCACCTGCTTGATCAGCTCCGAAGTGTACATAGGTGTCAGCCAGGGTGGATACACATGTGTAGTCCCACACCAACTGTCTACCCTCCTTCCATGAGTATATGGTGATGCCATCAGGGCGAAGTGCGGGGAAATCCGGGTTTTGGACCCCTAGGATGGGAGGTTGTCTTTCCGCTGGGCACTTAGCTGAGACGAGGCTTCTCTTGATGATGTCATTGACCTCGTTGTGTCTTGCATGCCAGCCCTTTGTGCCTCCGCAATGCAACCCATGCAGTCCGTATTGGTCTGCTTCCACCCTGTTGCAAATACACTTGTATTCAGTGTGAATTGGGGCACCAAGGCGGAGGGCCACTGCTACACGAAGGGATTCTGGATCTAGGCGCGTGCCCATTGTTGACATGGGTACTGCCAGGAGGAAGTCTCCTGCATGGGGGGCACGCACTGCTCTGAGGCGGGCTTTCTCCTTGTCTGATGTTGCGGCGCTGAGCATGGCATCAGCTACTTTTTCCACTAGAGGGTGGTCCCAGCCGGACTGTTTGTGTTGTTTTGTTGGCTCTATAATGGTTGCTGGGGCTGCCAGAACATCCCACTGATTTGAACATTCAGTGAAAGCAGGATCGTGTATTCCTGCTGAGTCTCTCAGGGATGCAGGTAAGATATCTCTGACGAGGTCGTGCGATGCGTGGGAGGAGGAAAGGAAGGCTGGTAGAGCAATTTGGGAGGCTGTGCGGACACCAAGGCCGCCAAGTCTTACAGGAAGGGTTGCTTGCTCCCACTGAGAGTCGTCCAATGGCAGGATATATATATATATATATATATATATATATATATATATATATATATATAATAATATATATAATATATATAATATATATATATATATATATATATATAATATATATATATATATATATATATATATATATATATATATATATATATATATATATATATATTTATATGGAATTTTTTTTTTTGCTGAACGGATGCCTATCTGCAAGGGTGCCAATTATGAACGAAATTGGTCCACGTCAAGCTCGGCTACAGGTGGCCAAACTTTGATCTTATTTTACTCAGGTAAAGAAATTTTCAACTTCAAGGTGTTTCACAGCTTTCATTTTTTAATCAATTTACATGCAAATTACACCTTATATGTAGAGTTTGTGCTTCTACAATTTGTATAAAACATTTTAGTCCAAAGTCAATTTATTGATTTTATAAATATTGAAAACCATCATATATTGCAGATTTTTGGAAAGGGAACTTTGAATAATTGTACTATTGCACTAAACACTTTTTTGATAAAACTGTCTAATGAAATCCTTTATTACATGCTAATGTTACATCTGATTGTTATAAACATGATTTTAGTTAACACATGTGTTCCTAGACATTTTTCGAAAATGTTGAAAAATTCGTTGCATAATACGTTTTTTTTCTCCCTTTCTATTTAGGTTGTGATGCTGAAACTTGGACCACTTGCAGCCCTTTCCTTCACCATCTTCCAAATAAATTTTTAAGAAAATTGAATAACTTTTAATTTTCCGTAATATGCCCCCTTAGGAAATGTAACACGTACGTTAGACCAGCACTGGGATATGTATCCCCGTGTGGTGGTGTGTTTCTGAACCAGTCCGGCCAATTGAACACTACATCACATTTTGACGGATAAATCCCCTAAGGTAATTTTTTATTATCAGGAGAAAGCGCCAAGCCATTACGACTTTATAGCACTTGGAAGAGGTCTGGATAAGGATTTAGGATGGGACGGGGGGGGGGAGGAATGGTACTCAACCACTTATGGACGGTCGGGGATTGAACGCCGACCTGCATGAAGTGAGACCATCGCTCTACCGTTCAGTTAAAGTGGTTGGATCACGTAAGATCAGTTTCTGACACAAAAAAATCAAAGCGACTCGCAATTTTGACCTGATTTCTTTTGTATTTCGTGGGGTCCTCGGTGAGCAATTTAAAACAACTTTTTGTATCATACTTAATATCCACATAATCAAATAGAAAACATCATAAGGTCATCTGCAAGGTTGATGCTTGAACTGGTCTACGGGAAAGAGAGGGACATAATTGCGATATCTAAGATTCTTGGAGGTATTGTATTGGTGAACCAAAATATTTGACATGAATATGTACCGAACGTGAAGACATGAGCAGAATGTGTAGACATGAGCGGCCACAAGAAACTCAGATGACTTAAATGTGTGTCTAAAGCGCCTATTCAGTGCAGGTGTAGTTCATATGAGGAATAAGCAGGAAGGTAAGATAGTCCAATCTAACTCCATACATGAAAAGCAGATATAAGACGAAGCAAAAAGGATCGGAAGCAGAGACTGAGAGGCGGGGCCACGGAGCTGCGGCAACAATCCCTGCAAGCATATATAGATTAGTAGAGCCACATGCACACAAAGACCTTGACACTAGTCGGGTTAGTGGCCATAACCTGGCGAGGCACAACACGTATCAGGACTACGAGGACATTACTCCAATTACCAGCCGGTGCCAACAACATCCCGCGCGCCCTTATGGCTGCAAGCTGGAGCTAGTGCTTCATTTGTTACCTGTGACCCCGCGCGCGCACCCTCGGCCTCCTGCCCCCAATGTCTTCAGCTGCCTGCAGCACCAACACGCCCCGCCCAGTGGGGACTCGAAGTCACCTCTCAGCACCACGTAGGTCACGGTCTATGGGGGACTCGATGTCACCTCTCAGCACCACGTACATCATGGTCTATGGGGACTCGAAGTCACCTCTCAGCACCACGTACGTCACGGTCTATGGGGACTCGAAGTCACCTTTAAGCACCATGTACATCACGGTCTATGGGGGACTCGAAGTCACCTCTCAGCACCACGTAGGTCACGGTCTATGGGGGACTCGAAGTCACCTCGCAGCACCACGTACATCATGGTCTATGGGGACTCGAAGTCACCTCTCAGCACCACGTACGTCACGGTCTATGGGGACTCGAAGTCACCTTTAAGCACCACGTACATCACGGTCTATGGGGGACTCGAAGTCACCTCTCAGCACCACGTAGGTCACGGTCTATGGGGGACTCGAAGTCACCTCTCAGCACCACGTACATCATGGTCTATGGGGACTTGAAATCACCTCTCAGCACCACGTACGTCACGGTCTATGGGGACTCGAAGTCACCACACACTGCAGCTCACGTGTCTACGCGACGCTTATCTTTTCAGTCTCATTTCAACCGCTCAGGTATCTGGCAGCCACATGAGTATGTAGCTCACCACACACCTGCTAAAGCACACGTGGAGGTGATGAGCAGCGCCGTGAGGCCGCAACATACCAAATGCACAAGCACTTCAAACTTGTTTAATGCATCCACCTTAAAGGAGAAGGATCACTCCGGTGTGTAGCGCTGGGCAGGACTCCCAGACACTCCCCGGCACCACATTCCCCAGCTGGTAGTACAGTGACGTCCTACATCACTACACTGGCATCCCTCACAACTTCCCCCCGCCCCTCACACCTCACAACATTACACCGGCGTCACCTCCATCTCCTCACACCTCACAACATCTCGCCAGCACCACCGACAACCCCTCACGCCTCACAAGGGCCACCTGGAACCATCCCAATAATTACATCAACTCAGATCCCTTCCTAGTCACTCTGACCTTACCAAAGTACACAGAAAACATATCATTTGGACTATGTCCCAAGAAAACGACACGGAGAAAAATAAACTTGAAATATTTAGCTGTGTTCCCAGGTGATGGTGGAACCTGTGGCGAGCCAGCGGGCGGGGAGAGTGAGGGGGAGGGGGCTGGGGGGTTAAACCTTCTTTACCACCTTGACCCCAACGTTATGACCAAGCCTTGATCCCGGTCATCTGACCTTATGACCAGTCTCGGTCAATATCAGTGAGTTTCAGTAAGTTCGACAAACGAACATTTATTCTTTTTTTCTGAGTATTTTGAAAAATGCTGTCATGTTTATATCACAATATATTTTATTTATTTTTATCCTCGTCCAGTCACTTGGACGGATTTGTACAGCGACGGCCTTGTTACTTGTAGGTCGGCGCTCTGCATCCGATGGTCCAAGTGGTTGGGCACCATTCCTTCCCCCTCTTATTCTGACCTCTTCCAAGTGCTATGTAGTCGCCATGGCTTGGTGCTCTTTCCTGATAATTCCCTAATCTCCTCCTGGTGATGGTGATGCAAAACAAGGAACTCTAATCAAACGTGCCAAGGCTGGCTGTGTGTAGTGTCTGAGGTCACGGGAGGACAGGGAGAGGAGGCTCATGGGGAGTAAGAGAGAGAGGGACGCATCCTACGTTCAAGTTCACTCTTATTTGACTGACTGGCAGGCTGGCTGGCTGGCTGGCTGGCTGGTTGGCTGGCTGGATGGCTGGTTGGTTGACTGACTGTCTGGCTGGGTGGCTGGCTGGCTGGCTGACTGGCTGGCTGGCTGGCTGGCTTGCTGGCGGACTGGCGGACTGGCTGGCTAACTTAACTGATTCACTGATTGATATACTAACTCAGTCACTTACTAACACACTCACTCACTCTCTGGCTTGACTCACTCACACATCCACTCACAAATTCAGTGGTGGTCATAATATACTCTACAATAGGCACTCTCGAAGACAGAGGGGCCCCTTAAAGCTGTCACACGTTAGAGAGAAACTAATGTTTGTGGCGCTCGGCTCTTTAGTAGTACAAGTGAGTATTTGAGTGGTTTACGAAGCTCTTCCAGGTCTTATATAAAAAATAATGACCTTTGACTGTAACGTTCCATGCTAGTAAACTGTTTAATAAATGAAAACTAGTAGTAGGCATCCATCAGTCTCAGGAGACTATGGCGTTGCGCTCTGGTTGTCGGTCTGGAG
>WNGS01169498.1:24215269-24225269 GCA_020271785.1 Procambarus virginalis
CTCACACCGACTGGACTATTATATGGTTTCTTTGGTTCAGATGCTTTGTTAATTTACGCAGGTAGGTTTAGAAGCAGACTTTTCTGTAGCTCGTGATAAGCCTTACTCTTCCAATTTTCCCCTAGAACAAACCCGCTGATCGGTTAAGAACCAGGTACGTAGTTACTGCTGGGTGAAAAGAGGCTAGTCAATTCTTCCCGACCAGGATACGAAACCTAGACCACATCACTCGCGAAGCGTGGGACGAGTTTATCTCCACTTCTCCACCAGGGACTGGTGGTAGTGCATGTGCCAGGGAAATTCATGGATGCGGGTTCGAACCCTAGGGAACCACTCCAAGATCACGTCATTAATTAGAAGCAGGGTAGCACTGCAACTCTCGCAAGTATCCCCCCCCCCCACTCCTTCCTTGACTATCGAACAGAGTCGGATATAACAGTAGCGTAACGGAGCTCTGGGCACAGTTACAGCCCCGCTCCTGTACAAGGTAAGTCCAATACGGGCTCACCATAGCCCGTGCTACTTGAAACATTTGTTCCGAGTTGCTGAATCTTAAACAACAACAACGGAGCTCTGAGTCAGGGGGAGACAAAGCCTGGAGAATGGTTCCTTGGGGCAGGCAGGCTGTACTTTAGCACGCTGGGCGGTCGTCTCCCGCGTTCCTGAAGACGCTCTCCCGTCTTCCCTTACTGGGTAAACGCACGCCACCCCACCATCTCCTCCCCTCTTGTCCTGCTCCCACTCTCATCACCTGTGTACCTCTTCCTTCATACTTCACTTCTTTTGTCTACACCTGGTGTCTAGGTGTATAGAAAGCATATATATATATATATATATATATATATATATATATATATATATATATATATAATATAATATATATATATTGGTAGCAGTCTTTCCTGTAGACATATATTATTAAATATGACCGAAAAAGTAAGATTAATAATTCCAACACGAATTTTCTCTATTTTCCTTATATTTCTTTTTACTGGTGACGGTAAATGAAAAATCAATTCTCCAAAATTCATTTTTATTTCTAGTCTGACGCGACACTTGAGCGCGTTTCGTAAAACTTATTACATTTTCAAAGACTTTAGTTTATCTACACACAACTTATGCTTTATGAAACAACATTGGCTTTTATACCTGCATTTGGGTGAGGTGATGTAATACAATAGTGGGGTGAAACACAGAACATGGAAAACGGGGTATAGATTTGTAGAAGTAGAGGTTGGGTCCCAATAGAACTGCAGAAGGCCTATTGGCCCATATTTCTTGATGTTTCTATATTGGAGCGGAGTCTTGAAGTGGGTAGAATATAGTTGTGCGTTAATTGGCTGTTGATTGCTGGTGTTGACTTCTTGATGTGTAGTGCCTCGCAGATGTCAAGCCGCCTGACATCTGCGAGGCACTACACATCAAGAAGTCAACACCAGCAATCAACAGCCAATTAACGCACAACTATATTCTACCCACTTCAAGACTCCGCTCCAATATAGAAACATCAAGAAATATGGGCCAATAGGCCTTCTGCAGTTCTATTGGGACCCAACCTCTACTTCTACAAATCTATACCCCGTTTTCCATGTTCTGTGTTTCACCCCACTATTGTATTACATCACCTCACCCAAATGCAGGTATAAAATCCAATGTTGTTTCATAAAGCATAAGTTGTGTGTAGATAAACTAAAGTCTTTGAAAATGTAATAAGTTTTACGAAACGCGCTCAAGTGTCGCGCCAGACTAGAAATAAAAATGAATTTTGGAGAATTGATTTTTCATTTACCGTCACCAGTAAAGAGAAATATAAGGAAAATAGAGAAAATTCGTGTTAGAATTATTAATCTTACTTTTTCGGTCATATTTATAATATATATATATATATATATATATATATATATATATATATATATATATATATATATATATATATATATATATATATGCTCTCTACCCTATACGTCTGTTTTTTTTTGTATAAATTCTCACTCCTATGCCCTCACCTTTGTTTGTTTTTCCTTGTTAACCTCACTTGGTTGTTACTTGCATGTTGAGCTCACCTTGTATGCTTGCTGCTTGTTGCTCAAAAGTTCACCAAGAAAGATCACTGTTACACTTACACTGCTGACCGATCCGTTCTCACCTGTAAATACCACATATGTCAGTTGATTGTTGCACCTCTATATCACTTTATTCTCTAGTTCGTTGCAATTACAACATAAAGAATTATAACAACAACAAAAATTACACTCACTGAAACAGTTCTGCGTCAAGAATGTCACACATAATGTTATCTTCCTCATATGTCACCAATAATGTTATCTTCCTCATATGTCACACATAATGTTATCTTCCTCCTATGTCACACATAATGTTATCTTCCTCATATGTCACACATAATGTTATCTTCCTCCTATGTCACACATAATGTTATCTTCCTCCTATGTCACACATAATGTTATCTTCCTCATATGTCACACATAATGTTATCTTCCTCATATGTCACCCATAATGTTATCTTCCTCATATGTCACCCATAATGTTATCTTCCTCATATGTCACCCATAATTTTATCTTCCTCATATGTCACCATAATGTTATCTTCCTCCTATGTCACACATAATGTTATCTTCCTCATATGTCACACATAATGTTATCTTCCTCATATGTCACCCATAATGTTATCTTCCTCATATGTCACACATAATGTTATCTTCCTCATATGTCACACATAATGTTATCTTCCACATATGTCACCCATAATGTTATCTTCCTCATATGTCACACATAATGTTATCTTCCACATATGTCACCCATTATGTTAATTCCCCATATGTCACCCATAATGTTATCTTCCTTTGTAACGGGCTCACAAACAATGTTATCTTAACCACCATAACATCCTCCAGTACCACGTGAACCACTGATAACAAATTGCGTGCGAGGTCACATCCCACTTCAGCTGGAACGTGAACTGTTGACCAGCTTCCCAAATATGTTTTTCTCTTCTGAGTACTTTCGTTATTCGTGTGAGAGTAACTAGTCAATGGCCCGAAGGAAACACAGCTGACTGCGGTTGAATCTTTTTTTTCTAACTTCTAGTTAATTCGAAGAATTACTTCGTCAGTTACAATACTCAACAACGGGGTGTTGTTTATGAATTTATTCGTCAACGTATTGTGGTACTGTGTCCAAGACGAAACAATTGGGTGTTTTTCTAACATCTCACACATATGTTCTTTGATTTGTATATGTACAAGTTATCTCCTTTCACGGTATCAATATTCTAGAGATTGTGTGATAGCAAGGAAATATGTTAGCTGTTATATTGTAATTATTGGAGAATAACTGTTATAATGGTTATCGCACATCTGTAACACGACCCTTATTCTCGTATAGTGTAAACATCGGCCACGTGGTCTGGGTTACGTATTGTAAACATCGGCCACGTGGTCTGGGTTACGTAATGTAAACATCGGCGACGTGGTCTGGGTTACGTATTGTAAACATCGGCCACGTGGTCTGGGTTACGTATTGTAAACATCGGCCACGTGGTCTGGGTTACGTATGTAACATCGGCCACGTGGTCTGGGTTACGTAATGTAAACATCGGCCACGTGGTCTGGGTTACGTAATGTAAACATCGGCCACGTGGTCTGGGTTACGTATTGTAAACATCGGCCACGTGGTCTGGGTTACGTAATGTAAACATCGGCCACGTGGTCTGGGTTACGTAATGTAAACATCGGCCACGTGGTCTGGGTTACGTAATGTAAACATCGGCCACGTGGTCTGGGTTACGTATTGTAAACATCGGCCACGTGGTCTGGGTTACGTATTGTAAACATCGGCCACGTGGTCTGGGTTACGTAATGTAAACATCGGCCACGTGGTCTGGGTTACGTAATGTAAACATCGGCCACGTGGTCTGGGTTACGTATTGTAAACATCGGCCACGTGGTCTGGGTTACGTAATGTAAACATCGGCCACGTGGTCTGGGTTACGTATTGTAAACATCGGCCACGTGGTCTTGGTTACGTAATGTAAACATCGGCCACGTGGTCTGGGTTACGTATTGTAAACATCGGCCACGTGGTCTGGGTTACGTATTGTAAACATCGGCCACGTGGTCTGGGTTACGTAATGTAAACATCGGCCACGTGGTCTGGGTTACGTATTGTAAACATCGGCCACGTGGTCTGGGTTACGTATTGTAAACATCGGCCACGTGGTCTGGGTTACGTATTGTAAACATCGGCCACGTGGTCTGGGTTACGTATTGTAAACATCGGCCACGTGGTCTGGGTTACGTATTGTAAACATCGGCCACGTTGTCTGGGTTACGTAATGTAAACATCGGCCACGTGGTCTGGGTTACGTATTGTAAACATCGGCCACGTGGTCTGGGTTACGTATTGTAAACATCGGCCACGTGGTCTGGGTTACGTAATGTAAACATCGGCCACGTGGTCTGGGTTACGTATTGTAAACATCGGCCACGTGGTCTGGGTTACGTAATGTAAACATCGGCCACGTGGTCTGGGTTACGTATTGTAAACATCGGCCACGTGGTCTGGGTTACGTAATGTAAACATCGGCCACGTGGTCTGGGTTACGTATTGTAAACATCGGCCACGTGGTCTGGGTTACGTATTGTAAACATCGGCCACGTGGTCTGGGTTACGTATTGTAAACATCGGCCACGTGGTCTGGGTTACGTATTGTAAACATCGGCCACGTGGTCTGGGTTACGTATTGTAAACATCGGCCACGTGGTCTGGGTTACGTATTGTAAACATCGGCCACGTGGTCTGGGTTACATATTGTAAACATCGGCCACGTGTTCTGGGTTACGTATTGTAACATCCGCCACGTGGTCTGGGTTACGTATTGTAAACATCGGCCACGTGGTCTGGGTTACGTATTGTAAACATCGGCCACGTGGTCTGGGTTACGTATTGTAAACATCGGCCACGTGGTCTGGGTTACGTAATGTAAACATCGGCCACGTGGTCTGGGTTAAGTTCCGGTTTAAACTTGTAATAGTAACAGTGAATATTTTCCACACTTGCTGCCTTCACCTTGTGTGTTCTTGCTTGCTGCTGCCTTCACCTTGTGTGTTCTTGCTTGCTGCTGCCTTCACCCAGTGTGTTCTTGCTTGTTGCTGCCTTCACCTTGTGTGTTCTTGCTTGCTGCTGCCTTCACCCTGTGTGTTCTTGCTTGCTGCTGCCTTCACCCTGTGTGTTCTTGCTTGCTGCCTTCACCCTGTGTGTTCTTGCTTGCTGCTGCCTTCACCCTGTTTGTTCTTGCTTGCTGCATTCACCCTGTGTGTTCTTGCTTGCTGCTGCCTTCACCCTGTGTGTTCTTGCTTGCTGCTGCCTTCACCCTGTGTGTTCTTGCTTGCTGCTGCCTTCACCCTGTGTGTTCTTGCTTGCTGCCTTCACCCTGTGTGTTCTTGCTTGCTGCTGCCTTCACCCTGTTTGTTCTTGCTTGCTGCATTCACCCTGTGTGTTCTTGCTTGCTGCTGCCTTCACCCTGTGTGTTCTTGCTTGCTGCTGCCTTCACCCTGTGTGTTCTTGCTTGCTGCATTCACCCTGTGTGTTCTTGCTTGCTGCTGCCTTCACCCTGTGTGTTCTTGCTTGCTGCCTTCACCCTATGTGTTCTTGCTTGCTGCTGCCTTCACCCTGTGTGTTCTTGCTTGCTGCCTTCACCCTGTGTGTTCTTGCTTGCTGCCTTCACCTTGTGTGTTCTTGCTTGCTGCCTTCACCCTGTGTTCTTGCTTGCTGCCTTCACCCTGTGTTCTTGCTTGCTGCCTTCACCCTGTGTTCTTGCTTGCTGCCTTCACCCTGTGTTCTTGCTTGCTGCCTTCACCCTGTGTTCTTGCTTGCTGCCCTCACCTTGTGTGTTCTTGTTTGCTGCCTTAACCTTGTGTGTTCTTGCTTGCTGCCTTCACCCTGTGTTCTTGCTTGCTGCCTTCACCCTGTGTTCTTGCTTGCTGCCCTCACCTTGTGTGTTCTTGTTTGCTGCCTTAACCTTGTGTTTCTTGCTTGCTGCCTTCACCTTGTGTGTTCTTGCTTGCTACCTTCACCCTGTGTTCTTGCTTGCTGCCTTCACCCTGTGTTCTTGCTTGCTACCTTCACCCTGTGTTCTTGCTTGCTGCCCTCACCTTGTGTGTTCTTGTTTGCTGCCTTAACCTTGTGTGTTCTTGCTTGCTGCCTTCACCTTGTGTGTTCTTGCTTGCTACCTTCACCCTGTGTTCTTGCTTGCTGCCCTCACCTTGTGTGTTCTTGTTTGCTGCCTTAACCTTGTGTGTTCTTGCTTGCTGCCTTCACCCTGTGTGTTCTTGCTTGCTGCCTTCACCCTGTGTTCTTGCTTGCTGCCTTTACCCTGTGTGTTCTTGCTTGCTGCCTTCACTCTGTGTGTTCTTGCTTGCTGCCTTCACCCTGTGTGTTCTTGCTTGCTGCCTTCACCCTGTGTTTTCTTGCTTGCTGCCTTCACCCTGTGTGTTCTTGCTTGCTACATTCACCCTGTGTGTTCTTGCTTGCTGCCTTCACCCTGTGTGTTCCCGCTTCCCTGGCTTGTCTCCTATGGTACAGGTGTCCTTTGTCACCTGCGCCTCACATTTGGCCAATGTCTTGTGTACCAGTAAGGCGGCACCTGAGAAGGTACTTGAGGTGCTACTTGAGGTGTCACCTGTGGAGGCACTTGATGTGGTACTTGAGGCGGCACCAAGGAGTAGCAACTCCAGTACTCTCCTAGACTAGGTAGAATTATAGGTGTTTTTCTCTCTTTCGGAGATGTTTGCTAGCTTTCCGACTTACCCTGGGAATCAGCACACCTGCACGCCCACACGGATACACACACACCACACACACACACACACACACACACACACACACACACACACACACACACACACACACACACACACACACACACACACACACACACACACATGCATACACACGCACACACATGCATACACACGCACACCCACGTGTACACACACAGATAAACAGCACAAACATATAAACATTCACTAACCCAAACACCACACTCGGATGCACTTACGACATAAACATAAGACACCACAGTCAAATTTTGCAATAGAATGGAAGAAACTGCAAAGGGCCTATTGGCCCATATTTCTTGATGCTTCTATATTGGTGCGGAGTCTTGAAGTGGGAAAAATAAAGTTGGTCATTAATTGGCTGTTGATTGCTGGTGTTGACCTTCTTGATGTGTAGTGCCTCGCAGATATGAAGTCTCCTGCTATCGCTGTATCTATCGATGATTTCTGTGTTTTTTTGTTAAGACTTCTCTGGTGATGGTCTGGTGTTGGTGGAGTTATATGTTCCTTATGGAGCCCTGTTGCTTATGCTCGTTAATCGCCTAGAAAGAGATGTTGTTGTCTGCCTATATACTGATTTCTTTGAGGCTTACAGTCCCCAAGTGGGCATTGAAGGCTAGACGACATTGGTCTCTTTTAAAGCGTTCTGCTTTGTGTCTGGAGAGTTTCTCATGAGTAGGTTTGCCGTTTTTTTGGNGTTGCATTAATTGGCTGTTGATTGCTGGTGTTGACTTCTTAATGTGTAGTGCCTTGCAGATATCAAGCCGCCTGCTATCGCTGTATCTATCGATGATTTCCGTGTTTTTGTTAAGACTTCTCTGGTGATGTCTGGTTGTGGGAGAGATTATATGTTCCTTGATAGCCCTGTTGCTTATGCATCGGTTAATCGCCTGGAAAGAGATTTTGTTGTCTTGCCTATATACTGAGTTCTTTGAGCTTACAGTCCCCAAGTGGTATTTGAAGGCATAGACGACATTGGTCTCTTTTCAAAGCGTTCTGCTTTGTGTCTGGAGAGTTTCTCATGAGTAGGTTGGCCGTTTTTTTGGTTTTAAAGCAAATCGTCAATTGTATCTTCTGATTTTTGTCTGAAGGGATAACGTTCCTTTTAACAATATCTTTCAGGACCCTTTCATTCGTTTTATGAGCTGTGAAAAGAAGTTCCTGTAAAATAGTCTAATAGGGGGGATAGGTGTTGTGTTAGTTGTCTCTTCAGAGGTTGCATGGCGTTTCACCTTCCTTCTTATGATGTCTTCAACGAAACCATTGGAGAAGCCGTTGTTGACTAGGACCTGCCTTACACTACAGAGTCTTCATCGACTTGCTTCCATCCTGAGCTGTGGCTAAGAGCACGGTCGACATAAGCGTTAACAACACTCCTCTTGTACCTGTCTGGTCAGTCACTGTTGGCATTGAGGCACATTCCTATGTTTGTTTCCTTAGTGTAGATGCAGTGTGGAAACCTCCGCTCCTTTCCATGACTGTTACATCTAGAAAGGGCAGCTTCCCATCCTTCTCCATCTCGTAAGTGAAACGCAACACAGAATTCTGCTCAAATGCCTCCTTCTCTACTGCAGATGTCTGACATCAGGTACCTGTGTAAAAATGTCGTCAACATACCTGCAGTATACGGCCGGTTTAAGTTCATGTCGACTAAGACCTTTGCTCGATGGTACCCATGTAGAAGTTCGCAAACAGGACACCTAGGGGAGAACCCATGGCGACTGTCGGAAAATCCGACACCATTTAATATTACATACAATTGCAGATAATGTTGCTGCATTGTATAATCAAGTTACCCATAGAAATGTAGCTTGTAGTGGAGTTTCCGTCTATAGAAAACGGGATATCATAGCCACATACTATTATAATTCACCAGCTATTGTGTTGGAATTATTCTTAAATACATTAGTCTTTGGACTTTTACCATCATAAAAACATCTTATTTTAATTAACTTAATTATCAGTATCAAAATAGAGTAAATGTGACCCTTCTATCAAGTTACTGACATCTCTACAAAGTAGGGAGTAGGGTGTGGTCCATTGTTGTTGTCACCACCAGGCAGCCATGGTGTCACCTCCGAGACGCGTGGAGTAAACAGCTCCTATCATTTCTGGACAATGTCGGCCAGTAGCGTCAATAGTATGGAGTGTCAGCCATTATTTAAGACCAGAGGCGCAAGAGAGCAAATTCAGCTCCTATTATATCTCTTGGACGAAGTGTTATGGGAACCAAAGGTCTACCATCATCAACACGCAGTCAACAATAAACAAGCTAAGTGTTCTGCCGAAACCCATTTATCTATTCATTTTTGGCCATTAATGTCTGTGGATAGGGTGAGCCGGTTAGAATACGAAATCGCCTCAAACTAAAGGTAATTAAGCCTTGGTCTTTATATGGTTCAAGTACAGTGTTTTCTCTGATATAGCTGTCATTTAGGATTCTGGCTTTATAGCAAGCGCCCTTTGACAGGTACAAGACGAGGAAGCATGCTTTGTCTACCAGTTACCAGGGTGATGGAAGCTACCTCACACGAGGAAAATTTGGTGTCTACATCCTAGTTTTACCTGGAAAATAAGGCCGGCTGTACAAATAAGATAAGGAACCTATTCAATGTTTAACAATATATGTAGTTTAATACTGTAGTTTGGTTGGCTGCATATATATAAATTTAATAAACCCCCCTAGTGTGTATGAATCGATTTGTGAGATTATTGCAGAAATACAGTCCACTTAACATTATACAAATTGCTATCGAAGTATATAAATTAACGTAAATATAAATTCTATATAAATTCATATAAATTAAATATATATAAATCTCACAGGTCGGTTCCCACAGCGACCCCATCTACTTGCTTATACATGTGCCCAAGCTTGGAGTAGTTTCCTTAGAATGCTTAGATTTATATATATATATATATATATATATATATATATATATATATATATATATATATATATGTCTCAAATACAGATTTCAATCTCTCAAATACAGGCGACTGGCAGGTCAATACCTCTTTGTTCCCATAGCGTCTGAGACGCATGGCCCCTGGGGCAAGAGTGCCTTGGGATTTCTCAAGGAATTGGGTTCCAAGCTCATTGACGTCACCAGAGACCAAGGGCTTGCAGTTTTTTGTTCAGCGCC
>WNGS01169498.1:24227769-24232769 GCA_020271785.1 Procambarus virginalis
GTCACTGGGCTCTACACAACAGGGTACTACGTCACTGGGCTCTACACAACAGGGTACTACGTCACTGGGCTCTACACAACAGGGTACTACGTCACAGGGCTCTACACCATAGGGTACTACATCACAGGGCTCTACACCATAGGGTACTACGTCACAGGGCTCTACATCATAGGGTACTACATCACAGGGCTCTACACCATAGGGTACTACATCACAGGGCTCTACACCATAGGGTACTACATCACTGGGCTCTACACCATAGGGTACTACATCACAGGGCTCTACACCATAGGGTACTACATCACAGGCTCTACACCATAGGGGTACTACATCACAGGGCTCTACACCATAGGGGTACTACATCACAGGGCTCTACACCATAGGGTACTACGTCACAGGGCTCTACACCATAGGGTACTACATCACAGGGCTCTACACCATAGGGGTACTACATCACAGGGCTCTACATCATAGGGGTACTACATCACAGGGCTCTACACCATAGGGGTACTACATCACAGGGCTCTACATCATAGAGGTACTACATCACAGGGCTCTACACCATAGGGTACTACGTCACAGGGCTCTACATCATAGAGGTACTACATCACAGGGCTCTACACCATAGGGGTACTACGTCACAGGGCTCTACACCATAGGGGTACTACGTCACAGGGCTCTACACCATAGGGGTACTACGTCACAGGGCTCTACACCATTAGGTACTACATCACAGGGCTCTACACCATTAGGTACTACATCACAGGGCTCTACACCATTAGGTACTACATCACAGGGCTCTACACCATAGGGGTACTACATCACAGGGCTCTACACCATAGGGGTACTACATCACAGGGCTCTACACCATAGGGTACTACATCACAGGGCTCTACACCATAGGGGTACTACATCACAGGGCTCTACACCATTAGGTACTACATCACAGGGCTCTACACCATTAGGTACTACATCACAGGGCTCTACACCATAGGGGTACTACGTCTCAGGGCTCTATAATATAGGGTACTACATCACAGGGATCTACACCATAGGGGTACTACGTCACAGGGCTCTACACCATAGGGGTACTACATCACAGGGCTCTACATCATAGGGGTACTACGTCTCAGGGCTCTATAATATAGGGTACTACATCACAGGGCTCTACACCATAGGGGTACTACGTCTCAGGGCTCTATAATATAGGGTACTACATCACAGGGCTCTACACCATAGGGTACTACGTCTCAGGCCTCTATAATATAGGGTACTACATCACAGTGATCTACACCATAGGGGAACTACGTCTCAGGGCTCTATAATATAGGGTACTTCATCACAGGGCTCTACACCATAGGGGAACTACGTCTCAGGGCTCTATAATATAGGGTACTACATCACAGGGCTCTACACCATAGGGGTACTACGTCACAGAGCTTTTTGTTGTTAAATATGTGTAATACCTGTTCCAACACCAGGTAGTCACACGTAGTCTCACCTGCCGGGATCACCAATCAACGTCCAAAACGCTCTTTAGTCTTTAACCCTAAATTAACCCCCTCAAAAAGACATTACAAATGTTCCATAATCATCCTTAAATCATATATAGGACTAACTACCCTCAGCCGGGCAGGTGACGAAGTGGTTAACTCGCCTGGAATAGTTTTAGTGGAAATATATTGGATGTTTGGGATGTGTTGTTGTGGGAGTTTGGGATCACATTGTGAAAAAACAGGAAAATAGAAACAAAAACACGTAAAAAGTCTAAAAGAAAGTCCCACACTTATATGAGAGTTTAAAAGAAAGTCCCACACTTATATGAGAGTTTAAAAGAAAGTCCCACACTTATATGAGAGTTTAAAAGAAAGTCCCACACTTATATGAGAGTTTAAAAGAAAGTCCCACACTCATATGAAAGTCCAAAAGAAAGTCCCACACTCATATAAAAGTCCAAAAGAAAGTCCCACACTCATATGAAAATTTAAAAGAAAGACCCACACTCATATGAAAGTCCAAAAGAAAGTCCCACACTCATATGAAAGTTTAAAAGAAAGTCCCACACTCATATGAAAGTTTAAAAGAAAGTCCCACACTCATATGAAAGTTTAAAAGAAAGTCCCACACTCATATGAAAGTCTAAAAGAAAGTCCCACGCTCATATCAAAGTCCAAAGAAAGTCCCACACTCATATGAAAGTCTAAAAGAAAGTCCCACGCTCATATGAAAGTCCAAAAGAAAGTCCCACACTCATATGAAAGTCCAAAAGAAAGTCCCACACTCATATGAAAATTTAAAAGAAAGTCCTACACTCATATGAAAGTTTAAAAGAAAGTCCCACACTCATATGAAAGTTTAAAAGAAAGTCCCACACTCATATGAAAGTTAAAAAGAAAGTCCCACACTCATATGAAAGTCTAAAAGAAAGTCCCACACTCATATAAAAGTCCTGGTTGGTTGATACCTGGTTGATGGGGTTCTGGGAGTTCTTCTACTCCCCAAGCCCGGCCCGAGGCCAGGCTTGACTTGTGAGAGTTTGGTCACTAGGCTGTTGCTTGGAGCGACCCGCAGGCCCACATACCCACCACAGCCCGGCTGGTCCGGAACTCCTTGGAGGAATAAATCTAGTTTCCTCTTGAAGATGTCCAAAAAAAAGTTGAAGATGTCCAAAAGAAAGTCCCACACTCATATGAAAATTTAAAAGAAAGACCCACACTCATATGAAAGTCTAAAAGAAGTTCCACGCTCATATGAAAGTCCAAAGAAAGTCCCACTCTCATATGAAAGTTTAAAAGAAAGTCCCACACTTTAAAAAGACTTAACGAAAGTCCCACACTTTAAGTCTTAACGAAAGTCCCACACTCATATGAAAGTCTTAAAGAGAGTCCCACACTCATATAAAAGTCTAAAGAAAGTCCCACACTCATATGAAAGTCTAAAATAAAGTCCCACACTCATATAAATGTCTAAAAGAAAGTCCCACACTCATATGAAAGTCTTAAAGAGTGTCTCACACTCATATAAAAGTCTAAAAGAGAGTCCCACACTCATATGAAAGTTTTAAAGAGAGTTCCACACTCATACAAAAGTCTAAACGAAAGTTCCACACTCATATAAAAGTCTTAAAGAGAGTCTCACACTCATATAAAAGTCTAAAACAGAGTTCCACACCCATATGAAAGTCTAAAAGAAAGTTCCACGCTCATATAAAAGTCTAAAATAAAGTTTCACACTCATATAAAAGTCTTAAAGATAGTTCCACAATCATATAAAAGTCTAAAAGAGAGTCCCACACTCATATAAAAGTCTAAAAGAGAGTCCCACACTCATAAAAGTCTAAAGAGAGGCCCATACTCATATAAAAGTCTAAAAGAAAGTCCCACACTCATATAAAGTCTAAAAGAGAGTTTGACACTCATATAAAAGTCTAAAAGAAAGTCCCACGCTCATATAAAAGTCTAAAAGAGAGTACCACACTCTTATAAAAGTCTAAGAGAAAGTTACACACTCATATAAAAGTCTAAAAGAGAGTCTCACACTCATATAAAAGTCTAAAAGAAAGTCCCACACTCATATAAAAGTCTAAAAGAGAGTCTCACACTCATATAAAGTCTAAAAGAGAGTCCCACACTCATATAAAAGTCTAAAGAGAGTCCCACACTCATATAAAAGTCTAAAAGAAAGTCCCACACTCATATATAAGTTTGAAATGGTCTCACATGGTCATTTCGTGATACCGAGTATGTCGTTAATAATACTAAATTATTATTATGTTTCTTCTATGTCGGGTATATCGCAACAAATACTGAAGGAGTATGATGGGATCGAACCTGCTTATTTGGATTCCTCCGGCATACTCACAACCGACTGGACTATTATATGGTTTCTTTGGTTCAGATGCTTTGTTAATTACGCAGGTAGGTTTAGAAGCAGACTTTCTGTAGCTCGTGATAAGCCTTACTCTTCCAATTTTCCCCTAGAACATAACCCGCTGATCGGTTAAGAACCAGGTACGTAGTTACTGCTGGGTGAAAAGAGGCTAGTCAATTCTTCCCGACCAGGATACGAAACCTAGACCACATCACTCGCGAAGCGTGGGACGAGTTTATCTCCACTTCTCCACCAGGGACTGGTGGTAGTGCATGTGCCAGGGAAATTCATGGATGCGGGTTCGAACCCTAGGGAATACCACTCCAAGATCACGTCATTAATTAGAAGCAGGGTAGCAATGCAACTCTCGCAAGTATCCCCCCCCCCCTCCTTCCTTGGCTATCGAACAGAGTCGGATATAAACAGTAGCGTAACGGAGCTCTGGGCACAGTTACAGCCCCGCTCCTGTACAAGGTAAGTCCAATACGGGCTCACCATAGCCCGTGCTACTTGGAACTTTTTGTTCCGAGTTGCTGAATCTTAAACAACAACAACGGAGCTCTGAGTCAGGGGTAGACAAAGCCTGGAGAATGGTTCCTTGGGGCAGGCAGGCTGTACTTTAGCACGCTGGGCGGTCGTCTCCCGCGTCCCTGAAGACGCTCTCCCGGTCTTCCCTTACTGGGTAAACGCACGCCACCCACCATCTCCTCCCCTCTTGCCCTGCTCCCACTCTCATCACCTGTGTACCTCTCCCTTCATACTTCACTTCTTTTGTCTACACCTGGTGTCTAGGTGTATAGAAAGCATATGTATATATATATATATATATATATATATATATATATATATATATATATATATATATATATATATATATATATATATATATATATATATATATATATATAGGGGGGTACCACCTCTGGTGCAATTATAGGGACCCACAGCCTCAGAGAAGGGAACACAGAGCATTCAGGGAAAAACTTGCCATTTAACTCTGAATACATGAGGGTGTTCGCTTCTCCTACCACCCCCCTTTTTTATGGTGTACACTTTATTAAGCAAGGTTATACAGTTACATATCTGATTGTATACAAAAAATGAGCATTAAGAGGACACAAAAATAGTTC
>WNGS01169498.1:24237769-24250038 GCA_020271785.1 Procambarus virginalis
ATTGTAAACATCGGCGACGTGGTCTGGGTTACGTAATGTAAACATCGGCCACGTGTTCTGGGTTACGTATTGTAAACATCGGCCACGTGGTCTGGGTTACGTATTGTAAACATCGGCCACGTGGTCTGGGTTACGTAATGTAAACATCGGCCACGTGGTCTGGGTTATGTATTGTAAACATCGGCCACGTGGTCTGGGTTACGTATTGTAAACATCGGCCACGTGGTCTGGGTTACGTATTGTAAACATCGGCCATGTGGTCAGGGTTACGTATTGTAAACATCGGCCACGTGGTCTGGGTTACGTATTGTAAACATCGGCCACGTTGTCTTGGTTACGTAATGTAAACATCGGCCACGTGGTCTGGGTTACGTATTGTAAACATCGGCCACGTGGTCTGGGTTACGTATTGTAAACATCGGCGACGTGGTCTGGGTTACGTAATGTAAACATCGGCCACGTGGTCTGGGTTACGTATTGTAAACATCGGCCACGTGGTCTGGGTTACGTAATGTAAACATCGGCCACTTGATCTGGGTTACGTAATGTAAACATCGGCCACGTGGTCTGGGTTACGTAATGTAAACATCGGCCACGTGGTCTGGGTTACGTATTGTAAACATCGGCCACGTGGTCTGGGTTACGTAATGTAAACATCGGCCACGTGGTCTGGGTTACGTATTGTAAACATCGGCCACGTGGTCTGGATTACGTAATGTAAACATCGGCCACGTGGTCTGGGTTACGTATTGTAAACATCGGCCACGTGGTCTGGGTTACGTATTGTAAACATCGGCGACGTGGTCTGGGTTACGTATTGTAAACATCGGCGACGTGGTCTGGGTTACGTAATGTAAACATCGGCCACGTGGTCTGGGTTACGTATTGTAAACATCGGCCACGTGGTCTGGGTTACGTAATGTAAACATCGGCCACTTGATCTGGGTTACGTAATGTAAACATCGGCCACGTGGTCTGGGTTACGTAATGTAAACATCGGCCACGTGGTCTGGGTTACGTATTGTAAACATCGGCCACGTGGTCTGGGTTACGTAATGTAAACATCGGCCACGTGGTCTGGGTTACGTATTGTAAACATCGGCCACGTGGTCTGGATTACGTAATGTAAACATCGGCCACGTGGTCTGGGTTACGTATTGTAAACATCGGCCACGTGGTCTGGGTTACGTATTGTAAACATCGGCCACTGGTCTGGGTTACGTATTGTAAACATCGGCCACGTGGTCTGGGTTACGTAATGTAAACATCGGCCACGTGGTCTGGGTTACGCAATGTAAACATCGGCCACGTGTTCTGGGTTACGTATTGTAAACATCGGCCACGTGGTCTGGGTTACGCAATGTAAACATTGGCCACGTAGTCTGAGTTACGTATTGTAAACATCGGCCACGTGGTCTGGGTTACGTAATGTAAACATCGGCCACGTGGTCTGGGTTACGTATTGTAAACATCGGCCACGTGGTCTGGGTTACGTATTGTAAACATCGGCCACGTGGTCTGGGTTACGTAATGTAAACATCGGCCACGTGGTCTGGGTTACGTATTGTAAACATCGGCCACGTGGTCTGGGTTACGTATTGTAAACATCGGCCACGTGGTCTGGGTTACGTATTGTAAACATCGGCCACGTGGTCTGGGTTACGTATTGTAAACATCGGCCACGTGGTCTGGGTTACGTATTGTAAACATCGGCCACGTGGTCTGGGTTACGTATTGTAAACATCGGCCACGTGGTCTGGGTTACGTAATGTAAACATCGGCCACGTGGTCTGGGTTACGCAATGTAAACATCGGCCACGTGTTCTGGGTTATGTATTGTAAACATCGGCCACGTGGTCTGGGTTACGCAATGTAAACATTGGCCACGTGGTCTGAGTTACGTATTGTAAACATCGGCCACGTGGTCTGGGTTACGTAATGTAAACATCGGCCACGTGGTCTGGGTTACGTATTGTAAACATCGGCCACGTGGTCTGGGTTACGTTATGTAGACATCGGCCACGTGGTCTGGGTTACGTATTGTAAGCATCCGCCACGTGGTCTGGGTTACGTAATGTAGATAGACATCGGCCACGTGGTCTGGGTTACGTAATGTAAACATCGGCCACGTGGTCTGGGTTACGTATTGTAAACATCGGCCACGTGGTCTGGGTTACGTATGTAAACATCGGCCACGTGGTCTGGGTTACGTAATGTAAACATCGGCCACGTGGTCTGGGTTACGTAATGTAAACATCGGCCACGTGGTCTGGGTTACGTAATGTAAACATCGGCCACGTGGTCTGGGTTACGTATTGTAAACATCGGCCACGTGGTCTGGGTTACGTAATGTAAACATCGGCCACGTGGTCTGGGTTACGTAATGTAAACATCGGCCACGTGGTCTGGGTTACGTAATGTAAACATCGGCCACGTGGTCTGGGTTACGTATTGTAAACATCGGCCACGTGGTCTGGGTTACGTAATGTAAACATCGGCCACGTGGTCTGGGTTACGTATTGTAAACATCGGCCACGTGGTCTGGGTTACGTAATGTAAACATCGGCCACGTGGTCTGGGTTACGTATTGTAAACATCGGCCACGTGGTCTGGGTTACGTAATGTAAACATCGGCCACGTGGTCTGGGTTACGTATTGTAAACATCGGCCACGTGGTCTGGGTTACGTAATGTAAACATCGGCCACGTGGTCTGGGTTACGTATTGTAAACATCGGCCACGTGGTCTGGGTTACGTATGTAAACATCGGCCACGTGGTCTGGGTTACGTATTGTAAACATCGGCCACGTGGTCTGGGTTACGTAATGTAAACATCGGCCACGTGTTCTGGGTTACGTATTGTAAACATCGGCCACGTGGTCTGGGTTACGTATTGTAAACATCGGCCACGTGGTCTGGGTTACGTAATGTAAACATCGGCCACGTGGTCTGGGTTACGTATTGTAAACATCGGCCACGTGGTCTGGGTTACGTATTGTAAACATCGGCCACGTGGTCTGGGTTACGTATTGTAAACATCGGCCACGTGGTCTGGGTTACGTATTGTAAACATCGGCCACGTGGTCTGGGTTACGTATTGTAAACATCGGCCACGTTGTCTGGGTTACGTAATGTAAACATCGGCCACGTGGTCTGGGTTACGTATTGTAAACATCGGCGACGTGGTCTGGGTTACGTAATGTAAACATCGGCCACGTGGTCTGGGTTACGTATTGTAAACATCGGCCACGTGGTCTGGGTTACGTAATGTAAACATCGGCCACGTGGTCTGGGTTACGTATTGTAAACATCGGCCACGTGGTCTGGGTTACGTAATGTAAACATCGGCCACGTGGTCTGGGTTATGTATTGTAAACATCGGCCACGTGGTCAGGGTTACGTATTGTAAACATCGGCCACGTGGTCTGGGTTACGTATTGTAAACATCGGCCACGTGGTCAGGGTTACGTATTGTAAACATCGGCCACGTGGTCTGGGTTACGTAATGTAAACATCGGCCACGTGGTCTGGGTTAAGTTCCGGTTTAAAGTTGTAATAGTAACAGTGAATATTTTCCACACTTGCTGCCTTCACCTTGCGTGTTCTTGCTTGCTGCTGCCTTCACCCTGTGTGTTCTTGTTTGCTGCTGCCTTCACCCTGTGTGTTCTTGCTTGCTGCTGCCTTCACCCTGTGTGTTCTTGCTTGCTGCTGCCTTCACCCTGTGTGTTCTTGCTTGCTGCTGCCTTCACCCTGTGTGTTCTTGCTTGCTGCCTTCACCCTGTGTGTTCTTGCTTGCTGCTGCCTTCACCCTGTTTGTTCTTGCTTGCTGCATTCACCCTGTGTGTTCTTGCTTGCTGCTGCCTTCACCCTGTGTGTTCTTGCTTGCTGCTGCCTTCACCCTGTGTGTTCTTGCTTGCTGCATTCACCCTGTGTGTTCTTGCTTGCTGCTGCCTTCACCCTGTGTGTTCTTGCTTGCTGCCTTCACCCTATGTGTTCTTGCTTGCTGCTGCCTTCACCCTGTGTGTTCTTGCTTGCTGCCTTCACCCTGTGTGTTCTTGCTTGCTGCCTTCACCTTGTGTGTTCTTGCTTGCTGCCTTCACCCTGTGTTCTTGCTTGCTGCCTTCACCCTGTGTTCTTGCTTGCTGCCTTCACCCTGTGTTCTTGCTTGCTGCCTTCACCCTGTGTTCTTGCTTGCTGCCTTCACCCTGTGTTCTTGCTTGCTGCCCTCACCTTGTGTGTTCTTGTTTTCTGCCTTAACCTTGTGTGTTCTTGCTTGCTGCCTTCACCCTGTGTTCTTGCTTGCTGCCTTCACCCTGTGTTCTTGCTTGCTGCCCTCACCTTGTGTGTTCTTGTTTGCTGCCTTAACCTTGTGTGTTCTTGCTTGCTGCCTTCACCTTGTGTGTTCTTGCTTGCTACCTTCACCCTGTGTTCTTGCTTGCTGCCTTCACCCTGTGTTCTTGCTTGCTACCTTCACCCTGTGTTCTTGCTTGCTGCCCTCACCTTGTGTGTTCTTGTTTGCTGCCTTAACCTTGTGTGTTCTTGCTTGCTGCCTTCACCTTGTGTGTTCTTGCTTGCTACCTTTACCCTGTGTTCTTGCTTGCTGCCCTCACCTTGTGTGTTCTTGTTTGCTGCCTTAACCTTGTGTGTTCTTGCTTGCTGCCTTCACCCTGTGTGTTCTTGCTTGCTGCCTTCACACTGTGTGTTCTTGCTTGCTGCCTTCACCCTGTGTGTTCTTGCTTGCTACATTCACCCTGTGTGTTCTTGCTTGCTGCCTTCACCCTGTGTGTTCCCGCTTCCCTGGCTTGTCTCCTATGGTACAGGTGTCCTTTGTCACCTGCGCCTCACATTTGGCCAATGTCTTGTGTACCAGTAAGGCGGCACCTGAGAAGGTACTTGAGGTGCTACTTGAGGTGTCACCTGTGGAGGCACTTGATGTGGTACTTGAGGCGGCACCAAGGAGTAGCAACTCCAGTACTCTCCTAGACTAGGTAGAATTATAGGTGTTTTTCTCTCTTTCGGAGATGTTTGCTAGCTTTTCCGACTTACCCTGGGAATCAGCACACCTGCACGCCCACACGGATACACACACACACACACACACACACACACACACACACACACACACACACACACACACACACACACACACACACACACACACACACACACACACATGCATACACACGCACACACATGCATACACACTCACACCCACGTGTACACACGCACATACGTATACACACACAGATAAACAGCACAAACATATAAACATTCTCTAACCCAAACACCACACTCGGATGCACTTACGACATAAACATAAGACACCACAGTCAAATTTTGCAATAGAATGGAAGAAACTGCAAAGGGCCTATTGGCCCATATTTCTTGATGCTGGCTGTTGATTGCTGGTGTTGACTTCTTGATGTGTAGTGCCTCGCAGATATGAAGTCTCCTGCTATCGCTGTATCTATCAATGATTTCTGTGTTTTTTGTTAAGACTTCTCTGGTGATGGTCTGGTTGTGGGTGGAGATTATATGTTCCTTAATGGAGCCCTGTTGCTTATGCATCGTTAATCGCCTAGAAAGAGATGTTGTTGTCTTGCCTATATACTGAGTTCTTTGAGGCTTACAGTCCCCAAGTGGGCATTTGAAGGCATAGACGACATTGGTCTCTTTTAAAGCGTTCTGCTTTGTGTCTGGAGAGTTTCTCATGAGTAGGTTGGCCGTTTTTTTGGTTTTAAAGCAAATCGTCAATTGTATCTTCTGATTTTTGTCTGAAGGGATAACGTTCCTATTAACAATATCTTTCAGGACCCTTTCCTTCGTTTTATGAGCTGTGGAAAAGAAGTTCCTGTAAAATAGTCTAATAGGGGGTATAGGTGTTGTGTTAGTTGTCTCTTCAGAGGTTGCATGGCGTTTCACCTTCCTTCTTATGATGTCTTCAACGAAACCATTGGAGAAGCCGTTGTTGACTAGGACCTGCCTTACCCTACAGAGTTCTTCATCGACTTGCTTCCATTCTGAGCTGTGGCTGAGAGCACGGTCGACATAAGCGTTAACAACACTCCTCTTGTACCTGTCTTGGCAGTCACTGTTGGCATTTAGGCACATTCCTATGTTTGTTTCCTTAGTGTAGACTGCAGTGTGGAAACCTCCGCTCCTTTCCATGACTGTTACATCTAGAAAGGGCAGCTTCCCATCCTTCTCCATCTCGTAAGTGAAACGCAACACAGAATTCTGCTCAAATGCCTCCTTCATCTACTGCAGATGTCTGACATCAGGTACCTGTGTAAAAATGTCGTCAACATACCTGCAGTATACGGCCGGTTTTAAGTTCATGTCGACTAAGACCTTTTGCTCGATGGTACCCATGTAGAAGTTCGCAAACAGGACACCTAGGGGAGAACCCATGGCGACCCCATCTACTTGCTTATACATGTGCCCATCCAGGCTCAAGAAGGGTGCCTCTTTAGTACAAGCTTGGAGTAGTTTCCTTAGAATGTTTTCTGGTATGTCAAGAGGAGTACAGGCCGGATCACGATCCACTCTGTCTGCTATCATCCCGATTGTTTCATCCACAGTTACGTTGGTAAACAGTGATTCTACGTCCAACGAGGCTCTTATCCCTGTGGCCTGTGTTCCCTGCAGTAAGTCAACAAATTCCTTTTTAGACTTCAGGCTGAAGGCGCAAGGGACATAAGGAGTCAGCAAGCCATTGAGTCGCTTCGCCAGTCTGTACGTGGGTGTGGGTATCTGGCTGATGATTGGCCGAAGTGGGTTTCCAGGCTTATGTGTCTTGACATTTCCATACGCATATCCAGGTTTATATTCCCCAATAATCTTTGGCAGGTGGAGTCCGGATTTCTTGGCGTTCACAGTTTTGATCAATTAGTTGACATTTGCTTTCAATTCGGCTGTAGTGTCCTTCGTTACCCTTTGGAATTTAGTTTGGGCAGAGAGTATAAGGTTCATTTTCGCCAGATATTCGTCTTTTTTAAGAATGACGTATATTGGCGACTTGTCACTTCTCCTGACGACAATCTCCTTGATACTCACGAAGGCTCTTAGCTGCCGCTTTGAGCTCGGACCTTATGTCCCTTGCGCCTTCAGCCTGAAGTCTCCAAAGGAATTTGTTGATTTACTGCGGGGAACACGGGCCACAGGGATAAGAGCCATCACCAAAGAAATCTTAGCAAAGAACACAGAAATCATCGATAGATACAACGATAGCAGGCGGCTTGACATTGCGAGCCACTACACATCAAGAAGTCAACACCAGCAATCAACAGCCAATTAATGCACAACTAAATTCTACCCACTTCAAGACTCCGCTCCAATATAGAAGCATCAAGAAATATGGGTCAATAGGCCCTTTGCAGTTACTTTCATCCTTACCTTCAATTTACCCAATTAATACCCAATTAACACCCATTGTTCCGTGTTCTGTCCCGTGTTGAAAGTTTTTGTTCACCTCATCCAAAACTGTTGTAACATATCACCTCACCCAAAATGCGGGTATAAAATGAAAGCTGTAAGAACTCTGTTTAGTGTTTGCAGGTTATAGTTGTGTGCGTGTAAACTAAAAGTCTTTGAAAATGTAATAAGTTAATACGAAACGCGTTCAAGTGTCGCAGAATAGGTGTCTCAAGTGTCAAGAATAGGGGTGGTAGGAGAAGTAAATATCAAAGTGTTCAGTGAGGATCCACAAGGTCTTCTCTGAGTACTCATTTTTCTTCTCCGAGGCTATGGGTCCCTACACTTGCACCAGAGGTGGTACCCTTTATAGTTTTTGGAAATATATATATATATATATATATATATATATATATATATATATATATATATATATATATATATATATATATATATATATATATATATAAATTCTATGATCCTGAAGAGATTCGAACCTGTAAGGGCAGGGATCACCCCACTGGCTATAACAAACCGCTAACAATACCATCAATTGCCTTATAAATATTGGCTGAACCTGGAAATCAAATGTTACCATACAAACACCATAACCAACCAACAGCCGGCGGTGTTGCCGCACCACCGGCAACACTGGTGGTGCGTTTAGGGCACAGTCTTTCATCAAATTCTGCCGCATGCTGGGATCGTGCTGTGGGATGTGTGCCCAACATGGTCATTCCGGATTGGCACAAGAGAGACGAGTGTCAACTGACAGTACCAATAGTGAACCCCAACGACGATTTTCTGCACATCATCTGGACCCAAAACTATTATTTTTTCAGTTTTTCTTTTTATAACAAAAATATATTGAACTCAAGTATGCAAAATTAAAAAATATAGATTAAATACGTATATAACAAACGAATTTTAGTTAAGTTGTACAGAACTGAGGACTAATCAGCATATTTAAGTTAGGTGAATTAGTTAAGTTTGCTTGGGGGCTCAAAATATACAAAAATCATCACATAGGTGTTGAATTGAATGTATATATTAATGTAAAAGATATATTTTTACCTTGAAAATAATCTTTGAGGGAACTGGGCTCATTTGGCAACTGCTAAAAAAACAAGATTTGGATGATATATTCACTGAAGCAAGAGGAACAAACCATTATTCTAATCTGATGTAAAACAGAATACATTAAGCAGGTAAACTTTCATATTTCATTACCGAGTTGTGGGAGAAAGAATCCTGGTTAATTTGCAAAGTAAATTTGCAGCTTGAGTAAGGCGGTTCTCTGATGCAGTAAGATCTATGCTAATTACCTCCCTGCTTCTCCTTCCCACACACACACACCACACACACACACACACACACACACACACACACACACCACACACACACACACACACACACACACACACACACACACACACACGCGCGCGCGCGCACGCTCCTTCCCCCCCCCCACAAACGCACACACACACACACACACACACACACACACACACACACCACACACACACACACACACACACACACACACACACACACACACCACACACACATTCCTAACACAGCATGTGAAGGAAGATACTATTGAAAGAGGAGGGGATACGCCCAGCCTATTAGATCTCATCTTCACCCAGAATGTAGAAGACATCGAGCAGTTGGAACATGAAATACCACTAGGAGCCAGTGACCATTGTGTCCTAGTCTTTGACTACATGATGGAGCTTAAAATTGTGACCAACGGTCAAGAGGTAAGGGGAAGGAGAATTGATTACAGAAAAGGGACTACAGAAGGATAAGGGACTACCTGGGAGAAGTGCAGTGGGAGGAAGAGCTTATAGGAAAAACAGTGCAAGGTATGATGAACCAAGTCATATTGAAATGCAAAGAGGCTGAAGAGAGATTTATTCCAACAATAAAGGAAAAAAGCAGGAGGGAATATAATAACCCATGGTTTGATAGACAATGTAAGGAAGCAAAGGTGAGAAGCAGGAGGGAGTGGAGGAAGTACAGAAGACAAAGGACAGAGGACAACAGGATTAGATGTAACAGAGCTAGGAATGATTACATTAACATAAGACGAATGTCGGAAAGAAATTATGAGAATGATATTGCAGTCAAAGCGAAAAAGCAACCTAAATTACTACATAGCCATATAAGAAGGAAGATGTCGGTAAATGACCAAGTGACAAGACTGAGGAAAACAGAAGGGGCATATACAGAAAGCGACAAGGAAATCTGCGAGGTACTGAATGCAAATTTCCATGGAGTGTTCACAACCGAGCCTGAGCAGCTCCCATTGTTAGAAGCGATTACCCTAAATGACAGACTATCAGACATAGAGGTGACAGCAGAGGAGGTAATGAAACAGTTGACAACACTGGATGCAAACAAAGCTGTTGGACCAGACAAAGTATCACCGTGGATACTTAAAGAGGCAGCGCAGGCTCTCAGTGTGCCTCTGGCAATGATCTTTAATGAGTCACTTATGTCGGGAGAATTGCCCAGTTGCTGGAAGGAGGCAAATGTCGTACCGATTTTCAAGAAAGGTGACAGGGAGGAGGCACTTAACTACAGACCCGTATCATTGACAAGCATCCCCTGCAAAATACTTGAAAGAATAATTAGGCTAAGACTTGTTGAGCACCTGGAGAGCATTGGGTTTGTAAACAAGCACCAACATGGTTTCTGGACAGGGAAATCATGCCTAACAAACCTTTTAGAATTCTATGATAAAGTAACAAGGATAAGGCAGGACAGAGAAGGCTGGGCAGACTGCATATTTCTTGACTGCCAAAAGGCCTTTGATACAGTACCGCACATGAGACTGCTATACAAACTTGAGAGGCAGGCAGGAGTAAGCGGAAAGGCCCTAGAATGGGTGAAGAACTACCTAACAGGAAGGAGCCAGAGGGTAATGGTAAGGGGCGAGAAGTCGGACTGGAGAACAGTAACAAGTGGAGTACCTCAAGGATCGGTGCTGGGACCAATCCTCTTTCTAATTTACGTAAATGACATGTTTACAGGAGTGGAGTCATACATGTCAATGTTTGCGGATGACGCAAAATTAATGAGAAGAGTTGTGACAGACGAGGATTGTAGGATCCTCCAAGAGGACTTAAACAGGTTGCAGAGATGGTCAGGGAAATGGCTACTGGAGTTTAACACCAGTAAATGTAAAGTTATGGAAATGGGATCAGGTGATAGGAGACCAAAGGGACAGTACACAATGAAGGGGAACAGCCTACCTGTAACGATTCGAGAAAGAGATCTGGGAGTGGATGTGACACCTAATCTAACTCCTGAGGCACATATAAATAGGATAACGACAGCAGCGTACTCTACACTGGCGAAAATTAGAACTTCATTCAGAAACCTAAATGAGGAGGCTTTTAGGGCGCTTTACACTGCTACGTGAGACCCGTCTTAGAGTATGCCGCGCCATCATGGAGCCCCCACCTGAAGAAACACATAAGGAAACTGGAGAAGGTTCAGAGGTTTGCGACGAGGCTTGTCCCAGAGTTACGAGGGAAGGGATATGAAGAGCGACTGAAGGAACTGAACCTTACGACACTAGAGAAAAGAAGGGAGAGAGGAGATATGATAGGGACATATAAAATACTCAGGGGAATTGACAAAGTGGAAATAGATGAAATGTTCACACGTAATAATAACAGAACGAGGGGACATGGTGGAAACTGGAAACTCAGATGAGTCACAGAGATGTTAGGAAGTTTTCTTTTAGCGTGAGAGTAGTGGAAAAATGGAATGCACTTGGGAACAGGTTGTGGAAGCAAATACTATTCATACTTTTAAGACTAGGTATGATAGGGAAATGGGACAGGAGTCATTGCTGTAAACAACCGATAGCTGGAAAGGCGGGATCCAAGAGTCATGCTCGATCCTGCAAGCACACAATAGGTAAGTACAGACAGGAAGTACACAACCACACACACACACCACACACACACATAACACATACACAGGTGAAGCTGGAAAAAGTTCAGAGATATGCCACTAGGCTAGTCCCAGAACTAAGAGGCATGAGTTATGAAGAAGGCTGCCAGAAATGCACCTCATGACACTAGAAGACAGAAGAGTAAGGGGAGACATGATCACTACCTATAAAATTCTCAGAGTAATTGACAGGGTAGATAAAGATAAACTATTTAACACGGGTGGTACACAAACTAGGGTTCACAGGTGGAAACTGAGTACTCAAATGAGCCACAGGGACGATAGAAAGATCTTTTTCAGTATCAGAGTAGTTAACAGATGGAATGCATTAGGCAGTGATGTGGTGGAGGCTGACTCCATACAAAGTTTCAAATGTAGATATGATAGAGTGGAATAAGCTCAAGAATCAGTTGATTGACAGTTGAGAGGAGGGATCAAAGAGCCAAAGCTCAACCCCCGCAAGCACAATTAGGTGAGTACAATTAGGTGACTACACAACTGGAAAAGGTTCAAATGGTTTGCCACCAGACTAGTACTAGAGCTGAGAGGTATGAACTACGAGGAGAGGCTACGGGAATTAAACCTTGCTTCGTTGGAAGACAGAAGAGTTAGGGGAGGACATGATCACCACATTCAAGATTCTCAAGGGAATCGACAGGGTTGATAAAGACAGGCGATTTAACACAAGGGGCGCACACACACACTAGGGGCCACAGGTGGAAACTGAGTGCCCCAAATGAGCCAAAGAGATATTAGAAAGAACTTTTTTAGTGTCAGAGTGGTTGGTTGACAAATGGAATGCATTCAGAAGCAATGTGGTGGAGGCTGACTCCATACACAGTTTTCAAGTGTAGATATGATAGAGCCCAATAGGCTCAGGAACCCTGT
>WNGS01169498.1:24259934-24275031 GCA_020271785.1 Procambarus virginalis
TTTGTGACGGTGTTTCCCCCCCTTCTAATTCTCCCACGCCTGCTGTAAGAGTCATGTCCACTATTCCCGAGCGTTCTCTACATTGCAGGCAACAATGAACATGTGTGGGAGAGAACAGTATTCTCGAAGAGCCGAGAAATTTGCGTAAATGTAGTATTTTGTCCTGTGGGATAGGCCCTTTAGGGAGCCAATATGGCGCTGGCAAGTCTGTTCTCCCGCCAAAACTGTGTGACGTCAGTGGCGCCAGATTGGTCACCGTCAGCGACATGGCACTGGGAGCCAATGAAAACCAACTTTGGGAAAAGTGACGTCACATAGGCAGGGGGGTCCAGCCGTGTTGGCGCCAGACGATATCAGTCTTTCACGACACGTCCGAGAGGTAGGACGCGCGATCGGTCATCCTGTCAGAGTGACGGATTTACCGAACTCCGGTGGATTTAAGCGTCACCAGTTGTTGGCACGCACTCTGTGAGGTCTTCCTGCAACCCAGTTGTGGCTCAGATAAGGAATTGACAAAATATTGAGCAACAAGTGCTCAGGGACAGGTGCGTTGCAAGAAGTGGGCCGGGCATCGATGTGTGTCGTCGTTGGCAGTTCACCAGTATAAGAGGCAGCTTAGTGGCCGGGCCACCCACCGTGAGGGAACCAGGTTGACAGCCTTGTCAACCAGGTTGAACGTGTGATCGACGATCCTGTCAAGTTTGACAGTAACCCCACCTTCGTGGAACCCTACGAGTCAACAGTTGGAAGGCAAGCACGTCGAGAAGTCTTCCCAAATACCTAGCGTTATATCTAGACGACGAGGGAATTGACAGTGTTGTGAGCTTCAAGAGCTCTGAAGTCGGGTGCTGTGCGTGTGTCGTCCGGGACGGCTGATAACTTCAGTGACTTCGTAGTGGTGAGAGGCAGTTCCTCTAGGAGAACAGTGACAAGAACTAATTGGGAAACGTGCGACGACCGCCGAGACGTAGGCTGGCTGCCGTAGTTGGGAGGAAAGTTGACGGCCAGGAGACCGACTTCAACCCAGCGACGTACTGTAGGGAAAGAAGCACGGACCTGCTGTGTACAGAAGCGGCGAGACGCGACATCCTAAGGCGTGGGGCTTGTGTTTCTGGATGAACGAGGCGAGAGCCTGGACCAGGAGCTACAACCCAACTGTCATCCTAGGATAGGTGAAGTAGGTGTTTACAGTTCCCTCCCATTTCCCCTTTAGTTAGCTATATATATTCTTGTCAGGATATTTTGTATGTCGTGAGCAAGTCTCACCTGAGTTTAAGTCACAGAGAGCACAGTATGTGGTGAGGCTGCCCAGAGCGCTCACAGTATCAATTTACATATATATCTATGTGTGGGTGTGTGCAAGCACCAAGATTCATCAGAGAATTTACTGTGACTATTATTATTGATCTGTGATTATTATTATTATATATATTGGTAGTGAACCAGATATTGGTGTATTGATCTCTATAATCTATCAATATAAATGCCCGTGTGTTGATCTCTATAATCTATCTATATAAATGCCTGTGTGTTGATCTCTATGATCTATTGATATATATATGCCTGAAGTTTGATTACTGATTTATATATGACATGATTGTGTGCTGAATAATATCATATACGTGAAGTGTTTGCCAGTGATATCTCTGTGAGAGGAAGTATAAATATAAAGAAAAGTTCAGTGATCAAGTGAGTGCATTCACAGTAAATATTATTAAGAATAGAGTAATTTTTTGGTACAGTGAAAAGTCACTGTGAGAGTATTGTGAATATAGATGTTGATCGTGAGGCCAGTGAAATCATAAGTAAGCCATGTGAACGTTGATTAGTGTTTTGGAAAAAGTTAAATAAACGGGGATCGTGACAATTAGAAAACAAGTATTAGTCTGTTCCCACGATCGCGAGGGCCCGGTCAGCTGGTATTCTGACAGGTGACACGTGCCGATGTTGACATATGGTGCGCTCTAGAATATTATGCTATGAATGGAGCGATTGTCATATATTAATTCTGATACATTGATGCATATATATTTCTCGTTGTCTTTTAAGTAAAATACCAAAACTCTTTGGTGTTTGATATCATCCCCTCCATTTATCTTGTGACCGTGTTATGATATAAAGTAGAGTGACCTGCCTGATACCACATTATTGGAATTTGCTCTTGCCACAATTACACCTGACCACTGCAGTGTTACTGGACACAAGAAAACCAGTTGGCGACCTTGAAGGCTGTATAAGAGTTCGGTGTCGGGGAGGGCCACAGATTGAGGGAACGATCTGTGCTCCCACTCATCTTACAAATCTAAGGCCGGTTGTGAGATCGACTGGGATACTCTCCGAGGCCAGCAGTGGAGCCGAACGGATTGAGGGAAGACCCGCCGAACGACGGTGAGTAAGGGTTATTGTTGGAGCAACCACCTGGGAAGGAGATCCAGTCTATAGTTGCTTTAACCCTTCTATTACGAGAACACCGTGAAACCCCGACACAATCGTGCAGTAGGTAGAGCTGATTTATGTTTAGACCTTGTTGAGAAAACACTTATGTCAGGTAGCACAGTACAAAGCTGTACTGAGGTGTTAGTTCCTTCCTCCTCCTGTGGTTTGGCAGACTTTGTACTTGAATCCCCACAAAGTGCTGTATGGTGTCGACCCTTATGGCACCTATAACAGGTGCGTATTGTTGATGTGCAGCTGTCGGGATGATGTTCCCTTATACACTTGGTACATCTATGTATCTCCTTGAGTCGTTTTATGCGTGTTGCACGATCGGGGTAACGTCTGCAATTGTACATGGAATGTGATTGTTCACAGAACAGACATGGTCTCCAGACGTTAACAGTATCTTGAGGAGTCACCGATTTGGGTGACGCATTACCTGTAGGTTTGGAGGTACCAACTGCGTATGTGCCCACACTGCCTTGTCTCCACTTTGGGGAGGGAGAAGTTGTTTTAGATTTGTTTGGAGTACTGTTTGTACTCTGTTGTTTACTATTAGTAGTAGACGAAGGTTTAGATGTTGCCTTTTCATCTGGGATAACTCTTTCTCGTTCTATGATGGTTTGTAACCCCTTTGTAATCTCTGTTACTGTTAGATATGACTTTCCATACAACACAAGCAACTTATCCAGGATGTCCCTGGGTAATTTGCGAGTCATATGGACTTGGATTATCCAGTCTGATGCATCCAAGTTTACTTTGGTTTTAAGTGCCTTAAGCAAAGACTCAAGCTCCAATCTAAAGGCTTGGAGTGAGACTGCTGTATTATTTGGATGTTTAATATCTAACAGCTTCTGGGTTAAAATTCTGATAGTCCTTTCAGGCTTCGCATAGTTGTCCTTGAGTAGTTGTACAGCATTGTCATAATCGTCATCTGTGTGATTCAGATTACTGACTACCTGAAAGGCTTCATCCTTCAAGACACTCTGTAAATACGTAAACTTTGTCGTCTTTGGTACATTGACATTAGAATCCACAGAATCGACAAATTTGCTCCAGAAATTGTCCCAATTCTCGTCCTCTGTTCCAGAAAAAGTTGGGAGACTGAGTGATGGTAATTTGACTTCTGGTGCTGTCTGATTCTGGGTAGTTGTAGCTGCAATATTTATATTGGCCTTATGGGCGTCTATCAAATCTTCATAGATTTGTAATTGTACAAACATTGCATCTTCATAATCAGAGTGTTCTTGGAGAATGTTGTTCATCATATCTTCATCAATACTAGAAACGTTCAGTAAATCTTGATACTGTTTCATTTGTTGCAACACACGGTCATATTTGTTCCGTGTAAGCTTAAGATAGTTTTCCAGTGCTGCATAATTAACTGGAGTTTGATTACTCATGTCTTCACATTTGTTAATCTGCCTTGTGAGATGCCCCTTTAAGGCCCTAAGGGTTAATTTTACATTTTGGAGTGTAGACATCTTGAAAGTACTTGCTAGTCATATGGACTTTTAACTATTTGGCACTTGAATTAGTAAAGCAACTAGTTTCCGAACTAGAGCTGATTATCATTTAAAATATACACTACTGTATAATCATACACGCTATAATTTGAGTGGTAAGCCTGTATCAATGCTGGTATTCCGCAAGCTAGCCCTTCTTTATCACTCTTGGTTGGTACAGAGACCCAGGTTAACACTCAAAGGTGAAATGATTATAGTTAAATTATACCTATAATTATATGTATGAATATCAGGTTGACAACACAACTCGGGTTGTCATGAATACTGCATAAAAATATGTACTTGCTAGGTTGTAATATATGTTCAACTCTAGACAAGTGTAAAAAATTCTTACCCTTACACCAGGTTAGCACAATAAATTAAACTAGGTTGCTGTACAACACCAGCCTAAAATGTCCTACCCTTGTGCAAGAATTTGCTGTAAACAATGTGGTATGCAGTATGTAATGGTGCAATATTAAGATAATGTTTATTCTTAAATTAAAAAAACATTTATAAGTAACTTATAAGTAAAGTAGCCTCTTATCAACCTCTTGTAATGAAAAAGGCACAATAGTTCTTTGGCATAGGCCTCAGAACAATAATAGTGTTTTGTTGAAAGTTTGTTTGCTATGAGATTGAAAAGTTAGGCTAGAAAATGTAAATATAGCAATGTCTTTCTGCTATAATATTGCACTACTAATGTATATCAGGATTTTATAACTAGATGCAATGTACCTACTGGTTAACTGTAATAATCATCCGGTTCGAAGGACCATATTTGTGTGGTAAAAACTCCAGGCAGTATATCTCCTTTTAATTGACTTCAATAAATTAAAGTTTATCTTATTTTTTTCTTAGTAGGTAAGAAATTGAGTGGACTGTATGTACTTGTTAAAACTGCCTGAAATTAATCTCACACAAATTGGGGGGGACAATTTGTAGCTTAAACCACTTTGTAATGGCTCCTTCTTAAACTACAAATTGTTTACCTAAGTTTAATTATATTATTTTATCATACCACATATGGTGGTCTAATCTACTATTATTTCAATAATTATTACTAGTTATGAATACTACTACTACAATAACTAGAATGGCCTTATCTGAGCCTGTAGTAAGGGCCTGCTAAAGCTGTGTCATGTTAGCATCTATGTGGGTGTGGCCCTGTGCCTCATGGTGCCAATGGCGGCTGTGGAGGCCTTCAAGGCTGGCAACAGCTAGGTACATGTACATAGTTCTACTGCTCAGCTACTTGCTGTTCCAAGTCACAATTTACCTGTTTGGGATGCAAGGAGTTAGTACATTTCCCTAAACATATCAATACAGGTATAACATGGTATGTGAGGGCTGTAAAAATGGGGTACACGTACATGGTGTTGGTGTTGTTCATATATCATAACCGACTGATACCTTTGGATATTAATCAGTGCACTAGAATAATAAACAAATACTTGGTAAGCCGGATACTGGAGTGCTCTTATTTGTAGTAGTGATGTTGCTATGGCAGTTTCTTAAGGCAGAGTAGGTCTATCCTGTGTGGCCATTATCACAACACACGAGCACCCATTGTTATTGTTTTCGTGAGCGTGGCGTCTGTAAGAGACGCTCTGCCTCCCTTGTTGTTCCAATATTGTGTTCTACTTCTAAGTTAAATTTACGTTAACAAGGGAATCAAGCTATATTTTGGTGTTAATAATTATATTCAGTCTTAATGAACACTTTTTTATTCAATTTAGACATTAAACTGTTGTATGAACAGTGGTTTAATAATGTAAATACTGCGGCGACGTCGATGACGTCACGGAGTCTCCCATTCTCTAATTTTAAGAGGATACTGTTAAGGGAAGACTATACTATTTGTGTGTCGGTTTCCCGACACATAGTGTAATGAAATGCCTCTTACTGGTGGGTCTTAGCCGCCTGGCAAGCTTCATCCGATGAAATCTATACCAGTTTTGCAAGTCATATATAAATCTACTGGGACCATTGGCCAAAGCCTAGTAACAATATATAAAGTAAAAGCTCGGGAAAGAAAGACAAGGAATAGAAGTCATTTAATAAAAAAAGAGTAATATGGAAAGGAGGGATTTGAAGCAGACCATCATGTGGACTGCGGTGGTGACACCCTGAGAGCGAGGAAACGCTTCATGAACCCATTATATGACTGACCTTTCAATCGTCGCTGTAACTGTAATGGGCCTCAGGAAATGACAAATCAGCTCACAACACCTCAGAAAATCAAAATCTATCCTCGACAAGCCATTGGCCATACACGCATAACTCACGGACAATTAATGGAGCACCACCCTGCTCCCTATTGTCGATACTGCATTGTCCCTCATACGATCTTGCCTTGTTGAATGTCCGGACTTCCAGGACGAACGTGTGTCTTGCTTCCCAACCGTCCCTCGCGGTCACTTGTCCCTCGATATAATTCTTGGTGAAACGGATACATTTGATATCGTTCACCTTAGACGTTTCTGTCCTCATAGTGGCATACTTAATATTTAGCGCCCTATGATTATCCCACACATATGATGGTGATACATAGCCTTCCCGGCTTGGTGCCTTCTTTTGATAATTACTTACATAACCTCGACAAAAATTGTCATCTGGGCAATGGGAGGGGACCTTCCACAAGCCGCAGGCTTCCTGTCCTCGTCGCGGCGACTAGTGTTAGTGGCTCTCAGTTAAACTCAGGTAACCTGTAGGCAGAGCAAAACATCGACACTATCGACGACACTAGTCCATGAATACTATAGTCGCCTAAATGTCCCCAGGAAGCCAAACATATTCCAGTAATGTTTAACGAATTTAGGATTAAAGTCGATTCCTTATTACATTAATACACTTTACACAGATTTGCCCCAATAGTTGTTGACGGCTGGTCAATTGATTGTTTGATTGTTGCCGCCGAAGGCGGCTAGTTTATTGTGCACCCCATACTCATCCTGTGAGCGGTAGCGCAAAAGCATTACAGAGGCCACAAAAGATCTTTATCAGACCTCATCTTAGATTATTACATTAACAATTACATCTATCATTCACACCTTATAGTTACAATGTCAGCTAGTTACAGAGTAAGTGCTATTTCAAGAGCTACATATTTACAGTAAGTCATCATACATTAATGGTAGGTCTTATCGCTAATACATAACAGTTTGACCAATGGGGATATTACAGAGTCATAGGGAAGCTTCTGTTTATTATTAGTCCGCACAGTACACTACTTGTTTTTGAATCTCATATCTCGTTTATCTACTGGAAGCGAAATGTGGATACAGTGCAAGGATTTCAGGTAATTTATCCATGGTAATAAGATAGGCTGCCATATCACACAGAGTGAGCTTAGATTTATCTCTAAATGGCTCAATTTTACTACAATCCAAGATATAGTGTTCGAGTGTGTGTCCCTGTCTTTGTCCACACACTTTACACTTTACTTCATCTAGATCCCCATACAAGCCGAACTGCCAGAGATACTTGTAGCCAAGTCTTATACGAGCTGTGACAACATCTGTTAGTCTACTGACTTTGTTACTTGCTCCATACACATGTTTTACTTTACACATTTCATTGTGATGAACAATGGACCTGCTAATTCCAGTTTGCACAGTTCTACTTTCTTCAAATTCATCCAGGAGTTCTCGTCTAATGACATTTTTAAGGGACCTATTTGATAATTCAAGATTCCGTTCAATGCTGTCTTTATTTACTGCAGCCTTAGCAAGGGCGTCAACTTTGTCATGTTCCTGCAGGCCAATGTGAGAAGGAATCCACAACATTTTTATATTTACCCTCTTGCTAAGTATTCGTATATATCTACGTCAAGCTTCCAAGACAAGCACGTTATTACTTGATTGCAAACTGTTGATTGCTCGTAGTGAGGAAAGGGAGTCAGAAATAATTAAGCTGTCTACTTCAGTGTTGTCAATAATTTCGAGTGCTACCAGTATTGCTACCAACTTGGCTTGCATAGTGGACGCCCAGTTACTAATTCGGATATTCCTTTCAATTGTGCTGCCATCGGGCTGATATGCAATAACAGCACTTCCTGCCCTCCCTGTGTATTGAGTGATCCGTCAGTGTATATGGTCTGTGCAATGTTGTTTTCAGCTTGTATATTGTGAATGTGTTCTATGCCCGCCAAACACACACCGAAACTACGACGTTGGTACAACGTTCGAGCAGGTTTTAACACCTCCTAACCAGTTATAACAACCAATATAGCAAGTTGTAACAACGTTCTAATACGTCATAAACACGTTAAGCCAAGATGTAACAACTTTATTACAAGTTGTAATAAGCAGAAAATAGAGACAGTTTCGGTTTGTGTTTCCAGGGTGGTGCTTAATTTAGCAGCAAGCTGAGCATGAGGGTTGTTTGTGATTAGGTTCTTGGTGGGGTATGCAGGCTGGTCAATATACATCACATCCTGATTTAGGGGCGACGACGATCGAGGGATCGAATGCTCCCCCGGCGTTCCCTGGAAGAGTAAATCATAAAGTCGTATAGCTAAATGAACATCGCCGGTCGGCGGAAACTCATACACTGATAAGAAGATGATTGGGGAGCCCCAATAGTTCCCCATGAAGGCAAGCACCGGCCACGCCCCACGCAGAGAACACTGGGTAGCAAAGCAAAAACTTGGCTCTTAACTAAAACGCAAAAAATCATCCAGTGCTCCCTTTTTTCCGGCAGAACAGAAGCCAACTGCTTACCAAGTCTGTGGCCACACAAGACCACCAAGATCCGCCATCTCCCGGTACCTCTCGTCGAACAACATCACCCCGCCCGAAGGACCAGCCAGAAAACGTTCAAAAAATATCCACTATCCACAGTAAATAGGTACCTGGGAGTTAGACAGCTGTTACGGACTACTTCCTGGGGGTGTGTAACGAATAGGAGGCCTGGTCGAGGACGGGCCGCAGGGACGCTAAGCCCCGAAATCATCTCAAGAAGATTTGCAGTATGTTTGTCATACGCGGGATGAAAGCTGAGTCTACTATAGCCTGCCCAAACAAACTTCAGGTAATTAATATCTTGAAACATCCAACATGTAGACGACTTGTCCGGTCTATACATGCAATTCTTAATAAAATATATCTTAGTTCTTATGCAGGCGAAGAGTCACAATAACGTAGCTGAAATATGTTGACCAGACCACACACTAGAAAGTGAAGGGACGAAGACGTTTCGGTCCGTCCTGGACCATTCTCAAGTCGATTGTGAATGGTCACAATCGAATTGAGGATATTAACCTCACAGTCGACTTGAGAATGGTCCAGGACGGACCATAACGTCGTCGTCCCTTCACTTTCTAGTGTGTGGCTTGGTCAACATCCTAGTTCTTAATATAACACACAATTGGGGCCAGAGTGGGAACAGTTTTGAGCCGTGGACATCAACCGGCGGTGTATATAATGAAGCAGATCTACATTACCAATGCAGTGTAAGTGTCTGTCATCTTAACATAAACACAGAGGAATGATGAGATCAAACACTGTCAGTCCATCAGCGGCGGCGAAATAAAAAAAAAACACTGATAGAGGGAAAACAAATTGGACCAAATTTTCTCGCTCGCAGCAGCACTGCAGCGGGAGGCGCCATCACCACCTCCAACACCGAGGTAACCAGTATCTCTCACGCGACAAGGATGGAGCTCTGTCCGCGCCCTCCCTCCTCGCCCATCTCTCTGCCGTCCTCAGGGCAGGATAAAATACACAAAAAAGTGGAGTGTATTTTGTGGAAATAGGAAGAGAACAGCAGTTTTCACTGTACCGTGGTACCATCATATTTTGGAGGGAAAGTTACTGCCAAACTCCCTTATTATCCCGCCCAGGTGTCCAGGAAATGGTTCCACCTCCGGGGAAAAAACCTACTTTTTCTTATTCGATCAACATGCTTTTATGGAGGCGATTCACGTTGCATTAGAAAATTTATGCGTCGTTAGGAAGGGAACTTTAATATCGCCGGGAGAAAAACTCCCGCCTTATTAGAATATTCTTGGTTAAGTCGTATGAAAGAAATTCCATTATTCTGAACGGCCAAACCACCGCATACCCTGAGATGCTCTTCATGGCCAACTGGCCAACACTCGCAGCTACTCAGCTTTGTATATTATATATATACATATATATATATATATATATATATATATATATATATATATATATATATATATGTATATATATATATATATATATATATATATATATATATATATATATATATATATATATATATATATACAAGTTTAAAGGCTGCTCGCGGCAGTTAAGCATGTGTCCAATAGAAAAAGGAAAAGCGGGAGCAAACCGCCAGGCTTCCACCACTAGGGGTGAAAACCTGTCCACAATAGGCCGCTGGTTCCTCCTAGTTAAACAGGACGTTAAAACTAATACTAATTGGTTTAGAACTAATTAAATTAATTAGTAATAATAAATTTAATTAATTAAAACTAATACTAATTGGTTCGTCGTTACCGACGAACCCGTCGGTAACCGACGGGTTCTCACAATCAAATATTTATATTTGATGTGGTGCTATGAATTGGAATTCGAATTCCCAAGAGCAGCCGTCATATCAAAAGATCACATTAACATCAATCGTATAAAGCAGAACATGGGTGGAAAAGAATGGTTGAAGGTTGACATCAAAGACCGTTTTCTATAAAATAAACAATTTATTAATAACAAGAGACTAAACTACTACATTATTGAAGTTACTATTACGTTAATGTCCATCCAGTGGTACTATAACAAACAGCTAACTAGCAACCCTTGCTGTGCAGCTGCATACTGAACTAACCTGAACACAGGTGTGCCCACTGACGACGCAATATTGCAAATAAAAAAAATATCACAGACTAAGTTACACCACAGCGAGTGGTTACGTTATTGTCTATCAAGTGGCATTTGCAACACAGCTATTCAACAGCCCCTCGAGAAGTGACAGCAGACTCCATCCTGCTGACACTTCGGGCTGACAACATGAACTAACTGAACAAATCAAGGATATCCACTGATGACACAAGCATGCAATCAATATTGTCACGGATTCCCTGTAACAGATACTATAATCACAATCTTAAGGATCCTCCCTCCAAACAGGAGTGACCCCCGTAACTAGGCGGGTAGTCCAACAGTGACCCCCCCTATCACGTCCAATGTGAACACTCTTTGCAACTCCCTACAAGAAGTTGCACTGTAAACAGTAAACAAAGTCAGGCAAGGCGGGATTCTGGGACACAGCTCCACTAATTCATAAATTACTCTACTCTCGTCACCAGAAGATAACCAAAAGAAATTGCCTTAATTGATTACAACATTGATTATGTGATTAATTACGTTAATTGACTGATCACAGCAGTCAGCAACAAAGTACTACCCCGCCAAACACACACCGAAACTACGACGTTGGTACAACGTTCGAACAAGTTTTAACACCTCCTAACCAGTTATAAAAACCAATATAGCAAGTTGTAACAACGTTCTAATACGTCATAAACACGTTAAGCCAAGATGTTACAACTTTATTACAAGTTGTAACAAGCGGAAAATAGAGACAGTTTCGGTTTGTGTTTCCAGGGACGTTAATCACAAACAATTGTCTCTCACTAGACAACAACATGATGGTACTCTACGATAATCATCAATACTTATCTCTCTCAACACAAGTCAACTTGTTAACAATAACTCAAGACTCTTACATTACATCACACTTGACTCCTTGCAAGTATTCAGTGAGTAATTCTTAATTAAGGTCAAACGGAACACTAATTACATCCCAATTGAGTTACGTTAACTAAGCCTACCCTAAGTGGGTAGCTTCTCAACAGTCTGTGTCATTAATTACTTTAATATGAGTGCTAATTACCCTAATTAACCTCGAGCAATTAATTAACTGTCACCAGGACCGATAATTAATCATACATAAATACGTTTCACTCCGCACTGCCTAAGCAGGTCTCATCAAACACTGTGAATTCACGGGAGAAGAGTTAATTACTCCCCTTATTAACAAGAGTGCATCTTAATCCACTGTCACCAGACAGGATATCATTAATATAACGAATTATCCTAGCTCCTTGACCTCGCTTTACCGAGTCATCTGAGTCCTCAAGACTCCAAACGTTAATTACTCCACTAATTAACATGAGCCACTATTTGCTATACCTCCGAAAGGTAATTAGTCTCGAGCAAATTACGTTAACACAATTACTGACAGACTCTGACAGATCCTCTCCCACTACGTGAATTCATGATGAGAATGCTAATTACATAATTAGCTAGAGTGGTCAATTAGTTGTCACACGGACAATTAATTGCACCCGAGACGTATCTCACACAAGCTCAATACTGTTCTCCTATAACAGCTCTCACTCACTCAACAATAAATGTGCACCCCTTATCCAGTTAATTACCCCTTTAATTAACTCACTGAATCCTTAAGTCCTCAACACAACTTAAAGAAACAAAGTAACCCCAATCTTACATAGGTCACACTTACAATGGCATGCATAACAACATAAATGCACCGCCCACATACGGTTGCGTCTACTGCAACTCGTTAATTACTGTACCCACACACAGTAATGACACACGGTTTGGCAACAACAAAAGTATACCAATATTACTGCCTTCTCTAATCTTGCAACCGTTGCAAAAGACTGATCAATCACGTCTACTTCAGCAAGACAATTTACGTTAATATAAAACACCGTCGCTACGCGGACAGCTGGCGCTAATTCTCCATAGTTAGGCAAATTAACTAATTGCTTGCTCTCATTAAGCACTGAGAATTTTCCTGAATACTCAAAGGGTCCCTTTAAATCCTCAACACAGTTCCTAGGACAGTAATATTGTATACCTGATAACAACACTGCACAAACCTGCAGCATAATGATGCCGTCAGCATGCCCCACATGCTAATGACATCATTAGGCAATCAGTCAGCAATCACATCTACTGACTCGCCACACAACACAGTACATGCAAATGAAACACATGGAATGGCATTCACATAATCAATGAAAATTATATAACCAGGACAATTATACAGACCTCAGGGTATCCACTGATAACCCTGCAACTCGGGCCTGCTTCTCTCTACACTGATATAATTAACATGCGGTACTATGGCATTAATCTAGGCTGAACGATTATATAGAATCGACAGGCTGGATCACTTATATGATAAATCTTCCCACTGACCGTTTACATACTCGAGTCAGTCTACACACTTATATATATACTATATATCTACAGTGTGGTACCGTGTACAACATCCATCTCCAGGTACCGCCCAATCAGTCACCTGGATGTCTGTACAGACAGCTGTCTCTCAGCTGCTCGGCACTTGTAACAACTTTTTATTGTACTCACGCTTTCCACTCATTTTCCCAGTCACTACCTGCAGAACACCTAGCTCGCTACACGTGCGTCGACTAGGTGTGGCCCTAGGATGTCCTGGGCAATTGGCCAAGGCATGTGGCCACCGCGTGGCCTTAAGGGGTGTGGCCACGAGTAGCATGTGACGTCACAGCGCCCCTCCCCACCCCCCGGGCTGAGCTGGCTGGCGCATGGTTGGCCAGGGGGGGGGGTGGCCGGTGTGCAGGCGGACCTGGGTGGGTGGGGTGGGTGGCGCAGGTGGCCTGGGGGTGGCCCCCGGGCGGCTAACTGGCGCCCACCGGCATACACACGTGGATGGGGAATCACTAACAACACCATCATACCAGAGCATGTCTCGCTCTTACACTAGGGTGACAATGGACGGCGTCACCACCACATGGACGCCGTCGGGTGGAATTCAAAGTCCAACTATGGACTTTCCTGTAATAATTACAGAGCCTGTAATATCACCACAATTACACTGCCCATATTCCACCTATAGTCCATTGTCCATCTACACTAGGCAGGATACTCGGACCACCTGTTACACCATGAGGTGTAGCTGCCCCATGGGTGAACACTGTCAACTGTGTCTTTACCTTTTTACTGTTCCTTCCGTAAATCCTTGGCCCCATTTCATGCAAATTGGGCCTTGACACAACCCTGATGGCAGGAGTGCCACGCTCGAGGAGTAATTCGGATTACACAGTGATTAACAGGGGGTGGAGGTGGCAGGCTGCCACCCCCCACCCACAATCACCTTCCCAGCTTTGCCGCCCAGTTCCAACTGACTATGGCGGGCTAGCGAAACTCAAATCCCCATATCTCCCCCCTACCTTGTCTTGATCAATCAGCACTAAGCCGGCACTGTTCCCTCGTGCCGCTCCCAATCACAACTATTCGCGCCAAACTCGGGTAGGAGCAGAGGTGCCTAAACCAATCACAGGCGCCCTTCACCCTCAGGCGTCCAGTGACGTCACAAGGAGGGGGAGGCCTAAAACAATGTCTGCCTGTCTCACATGGTGGGGGGGGGCAACGTTCACCCCACTGTCCCCCCCACCTCTAACGGTTTGAGAGTCAAGTACCTTCTCACACCACTCACTCTCAAATCTCAACCTATTTCACAGAAACAGGAAAAATTCTGTAATTCTCTCTACAGAGCAATCACAGACCTTTAGTCAGTCCCAAACGACAGTCCTTAGCATAAGCTTTCATCCAACACTCCACAAGTGCATGTTAGTTTGAAAGCTTCATTTTCTAGAGTCCCTAGACCGACTAGCCTAATCTAGAAACTAGGAAAACTAGCTGAGGGAATCTTCATTCCCTCACAATTTTGTTCACGAAGCAATTCTACATTGAACGAAGCAGCAGCAGATCGATTCGGTGATGGCATTTCCAATTGATTGAGAACTTTGTTCGCGATTTCAAAGCACAAATCTTCAATCATTATCCACGCTTCGTTGTAGATTTTTGCTGTGAAATCCATGTTCATATTTGAATTTTACTTGGGTATTCGACGGATAATATCTTCAACCATGTGCGATTTATCTTTCTCCCATATCTCTATTGGAGATGAAGGAGGTCAATATGATTGCAAATAATGCACGAATTTGATTTGTATGTGACATCTTGGACCCATATTAATGCATACATCCCAGTGTCGGTCGTTCGCCGATAAATTCAGAGCTTGACATGCACTACGGTAAGTGGCATGTGTAACGCTGCTGACAAATCTCAATTGCTGGAAAAACGTGATCCGGG
>WNGS01169498.1:24296092-24310335 GCA_020271785.1 Procambarus virginalis
CAATGAAAAACAATGAAAAATTAAAAAAATAAACTACACTCATGAAATGAACTGTATGGTAAACAACAAAGCTTAATTCCTCAATTCCATCGCAATGTCACTCAAAATAATTAAATAAAAATGAAAGTAATTCGATATCTATGAACATTCAATTTATCAATGAAATTGGAAGCATTGAAATAGAATCGTAACATATTTAGTATAGCTTGAGTTGCTCTTATGTGCAACAGATGGCGCTGTTTTTTAAAAAAAGGCATCTTTTATCTGTCACAGGTAAGGCATCTATGTAGTAGGTATATAAAAACATGTACATATTCGAATGGAACGTTGTGTCAGAATTTAAAAGCAATTGGTGAGGAACTTTTGGAGATTACAGCATGTGTAGCTCTTACGTCCAACAGTTGGCGCTGTTTTAAAAAAGCATGTTTTTTTCCTGTCATAGGTAAGGCATGTATATAGTAGTATATAAAAATTCGCGCCGATTCAAATGCAACGTTGTGTCAAAATTTCAAAGCAGTCGGTAAAATAGTTTCAAAGATTTCCCTCACATGAAAAACACATGAAAAAACAGTTTTTCAAAAAAGCATGTTTTTTTTTCCGTCACAGACGTGACATCTATATATATATATATATATATATATATTATATATATATATATATATATATATATATATATATATATATATATATATATATATATATTATATATATATAAATCCCTCGATGCGAATGGAACGTTGTGTGAAAATTCCAAAGCAATCGGTGAAGAACTTTCGGAGATTAGCGATTTTGAACAAACGACATTTCCATTTTTATTTATATAGATTTTAAAGGAATATATTATAAGGGCTGATTATGTTTGCAGTTACTATAACTGACTATTGCTTTTGACAACATATCTTTTGACAACTTTAGCAGCGTAATTCAAAATTTGGTTTCTGTGATTAATTGCAATCGAGAATTGTTGTGGTGCACGTTTATTATGGTGATTATTGTTGGAATAATTGCATAGTGTTATTGTGGCGGATTATTATGATAGCTATTGTGGTGAATTTTGAGGGAGAGTTATTACAGTAAACAAAATTCATGTTTAAAATTATACATTAATGCAGATGAGGTTAAATAAAAAATTTATGCAGGAATATTGTAGAAGCGTATTTTGAAGGGTAATTATGGAGGATAAATAGGAAGATTATTGTGGTGAATTATTTTGGAGGGTTATTGTTATTTGGATATTTAATGGATTATTATGGAGATGGATTATATTTTTTATGTTTGGACTCCAAAACACAAAACCAAAGGAAACATGTTCCTTTAACGTGATTGATAACTAGAAATAATAACAGACTTTACCAGATTAACTGGTAAAATGACTTGTAGAATTCTTATTACCAATTAATCAACAACAAAATTCTCCACAGTAATCCTAAAAATAACTTTTTACAATAATCCACAATAATAGTCAATTCAATAATCCGTAATAAAATAGCCTACAATATATAAACCCCCAATAATAACCTTTTCATAATAATCTACCACCAAAACCCCTGTAAATTATCCACCCTTTATATTAAAATCCCCACAAGAACCCTCCTTAATAATCTCCCACAATCACCCTCCGTAATAATCCACCAAAATAACCACATAATAATTCACCACAATATTGTGTTAGATAGCCAGTAACCCACAACGTGTGTACGACAACATTGCTACAACTGGAAACAGTGCCGCGAAGGGTTGCCATAAAGTTAACCTACCGGCCATCCAGGGAGAGTCGGAAGCCAACGGGCCTTCCAGGGAGAGTGGGAAGCCTACCGGTCATCCAGAGAGAGTGGGAAGTCTACCAGCTATCCAGGGAGAGTGGGAAGCCAACCGGCCATCCAGGGAGAGTGGGAAGCCAACCGGCCATCCAGGGAGAGTGCAAGGCCAACCGGCCATCCAGGGAGAGTTGGAAGCCAACCGGCCATCCAGGGAGAATGGGAAGCCAACCGGCCATGCAGGGAGAGTTGGAAGCCAACCGGCCATCCTGGAAGAGTGGAAAGTCAATAGCACTGGTGCAGGAGCGGAGGCTGAAGACAGGGATGAAACTGAAGTAGAAAGTCAGGGCGTTCTAAACTGTAATTCAGTACGACCAGATAAAGATGACAGTAGACAGAAAAGCGAGACAGAAATCATTGACAGAGCAATAGGTACAGACACTACAACAGACCTCGATAAGAGAGATAGAGAGACAGACAAGAAGGACGAACTTTTGCAAATTCTATGCAAGGGACATTTGGATACAGAAATTCTGGTAGAGAAAGGAGTTAGAATGTAGGTACTACCTTCCCAGAAAATGTCTAAATAAAACTTTGAAGCGAAAATGTCGTTTGAATCAACAAGCAGGTATTTCCCTACAGACATGTGCGAAACCTCACTCGTGGACAGAAAATGCTTTGACCTTAGCTGCCCAGACTTTCACGTGAAAGGCACAGAAGGTTACACAAGGAGTGACAAGCAGGAAAGTAGCTTTGGAGGAAAGTTGAAAAATATTTTGGACTAAGAAAAATGAGGTTAAAAGGTGGAACAGAGAGAATATATGGTACTGGAACTGTCTGGAAGAGCCACTTGCATTACAGAGTCACAGGTACAATCACATTCCACAACAAAGCTACAACTACTTCAAGCTACACTGCAACAACCAGCACTACGAACCCAGGCCAACAATTTAGCCTGGGTTCGTATCCTGGCAGGGAAGGATTGCCTAGTCGCCAATTCTTAACTGTACGCTTCTGTTCACCCAGCTGTGAATGAGGCCCTGGTTGTTAAATGATTTAGCATGTATTCCAGGGAAAATTAAAATTCAGTATCTTCTGGAAAAGCTATGCGTTTTGGTGGCTTTACAGGAATGTAAGAGTTTTTTATATATAAATAAAAAAAAAATTACTGACAAGAACAAATCCAAAATGCCCACTCATAACGGACCTGCCAGAAAAACCTTCCAGTCAAAACACACCAAATACAGTAAATTAATTTTTCTTTTTGAACATACAAGGACTAAAAACAAAGGCAAAAAGCTAAGTGCCCTTCATAAATGGCCATCTTTCTCGAACAGAGGCAAATGCAGTATTTGGCGCTTTCACAAAACCCATGCAGGGGAATTCTTGGACAGTGAATTTTGGATACCAGAATATTAGCTATATATGTGATAGAGTAAATAGATTACATGGAGAAGTATGTTTAAATATTAGAAAGAACCTTGTTTTCTCGGAGCTCCTTAACTTTTCAAATGAGGTGGTAGAAGAACTGGTAGTAAGTGTAGAGAAAATATACAGTTATTATTCTAATATACAAACTGCCAGATACATAATATTATACAAGGAAATCTCTCTGGATGAATCCTAAAACAAATCGAAGAACTATTTAGATTCAATGTCAAATTTTCAATCAACCAGCAGATAACGGAGCCAACTAGGAAAGAAAATATTCTAGATCTGGTCTTCACAAACAATGAAGACATAATCAGGGACATTACAATCACAGATACCACATTTTGAGATCTCTAGTTCATTGAGGGGGCAAACTTACATCAATGCTCATAATAGGACTAACAAATTATCAAGCAAGAGGGTTTATTCAATAAATACAATTTTACTAATAAAAGGATTGACTGGGAAAAAATAAACAGGAAACTTACAAACATTTAATGGAAAACTGTTCTAAGTATTACAAGCCCTACACAAGGAATAGAACAACTAATTTCCGAAACATATATAGTCTGTCTGAAACACATTTCTTTGCGGAAACCAGAAAGAGGACCAACTTAGAATGAGGACGCAAACGGCACTACAAAAAAAGGAAAAGAACGGAAATGCTTAAGCAGTCACGACTATCCCAACAAAGAAGAAATAACTTAAACAGGGTATTGAAGAAATAGAGCAGAAATTGAAGCATTCGTATCAGTTTGAAGAAATGCAACTAGAGCAGAAAGCAGTACAAGCGATAAAAAAATATTTCTTCACATACGGGAAATCAAAATAAAAAATTACTCTCAGTAGTGGACCTATTCTTACAAGTGGTTCTTACACCAAGGATGACAAACAAATTAGTGAAACCCTTAAAAATTAGTTTGAGGACATATATAGCATCCCAATAAACAGCATGAAAGTGGAAGATCTGGACAGTGTCTTTATGTGTGTTCCAGATCTTCCAGACCCTTGAAAATGTACCTGATATCAACAGGAACTCTGCAGATTTTCATATGAAAATTTACAACATGCCCAGGTACTCAGCCCAGGTACAGACTCATGCAATTGTAAAGAAATGCAAAGTTCCAGTAGCACAGGCACTCAGCATTGTGTGGAGGAAGAGCTAGGACACAAGGGATATATCAGATGAGCTTAAATCAGCGGATATAGCTTTCACCCTTTAAAAAGTCAACCACAATAATCCTCCGTAATAATAACCGCTCAATCAATCAATAATAATCAACCAAAATAACCCTCATTATCAGTAATAACAGTCCATAATAATCCACCAAAATATCTCTCCATAATAACCACCAAAATATCGCTATAATAATCACCCCTTAATTAAAGACCTCGATAATAATAATATCACGGTAAACCTAAATAATAATCCACTATAATACAATCCATTATAATCCACCACAATTACCATGCATGAAAATCCACCTTAATAAACTTCATAATAATCCACCACAAAAAACACTGTATAATAATCCACCACAAAAAACCTCTATAATAATAAGCTACAATAATGGTCCATAACAACCAATAACAATAGCCCCCCATAATAATCCCCCACATTAACAAATTCCTTAATAATTACACCACAACCTCCATAATAATTACAACTGAAGCCATCAATAATAATTCACTATTTAAAACATCAAAATTATTACTACAATAAACCTCCTAATTATTCACCAAAATAACCACCATAATAAAAATCCAAAACAGTAATTCTCAATTTCAATGAACCACAGAAACCAAACGTAGCATTATGCTGTTAAAGTTGTAATGAGAAATGTTCTAATTATTTGTTGTAATACCTGAAAACATAACCAGCAAATAAAACATGTTCCTGTAACATAATTAATAACTAAACGTAATAACCAGCCTTAATTATCTGCTAAAATAGCTCGAAGGAATTGTCCTGCAACAGGCTACAAAAATTGCTTAACATAAAACCTATAATAAGAGCCTTCCTTAATAACTTGCAAAAATATTTTATGTAGTTATTTCCTCAAGAATAGAATGTGTTATTGCAACATGTTTTCTGTTTGTAATTGAAGAGGGAAAATATTTTCTCAAATGAGATATTATTAGTAAAAATTCTAATATCGAACCGTGTTCCAGGTCCTATATTCTATTTTTATAATATATATACTGTGTTAGAAATTGATATTAATAGGTCGAAAAAAGAAAAAAGAAGAATAGTAGGAATCTTGGGCTCGACCTGACGACCGTCCAACCACTGGCGGCAGACCCCACACTGAGGCCGTGACTCTTCCTAATTAGTCAAGACTCACCAAGTATTATATAGACCTTCACCTCAATTAACCCTGAGAGACCATGTATACACATTAATTTCCAGTGACACCAAGAACATTCATCTGAAGGAAGTGAAAACCTTACAGGAGTGAAAACTGCCCTCATGGTACTTAACAGAGAAATCTTAATACAACACTCCTGTTATGGTAAGAATGACAACGATCACACGTGACACGACTGATATGACCTCTGGGTCATCACTGGTCACCCGTGTGTGTGTGTTTACTTATATTACCAATAACCAACATGCGAAGGATTTACTCTTTTATTAAGAGATCAGTCATAAACATCGTTGTAGATATCACGTGATGATGAGTACAGTGAAGCTAATTGTCAGTCAGCCATGTGAAAACAGTCATGTACACTGTAGAGCATTTTGGACTGACAGCCAAGTGGTTCTTTGTGTTCCAGGTCTTATTTTAACAATGTTACGTGTTTTTGTAATTAGCTTACCTGACAACCACGTGGTCATGAATAATATGGACCTGCTTGTCTGATAACTAAGAGGTCATTAACACTCATAAGCTGATTGCCTAACAACCATGTGGTCATATATTCTGTGGAACAGCTTGCCTGACAACAAAGTGGTCATGTATACTGTGGAGCTTCATGTTTGATAACCAAGTTGTTGATTACTCTGGAACAGCTTGTCTGACAACCATATAGTCATTTATATTGGTGACCTGCTTGTCTAACAACTAAATAGTTATGTATAGTGTGGAGATGCTTGTCAGACAACCAAGTGTCCATGTATACTGTGGAGCTGCTTGGCTGACAACAAAGTGGTCATGTATTCTGTGGAGATGCTTGGCTGACGACCGAGTGTTCATGTAAAATGTGGACCTGCTAGTTTGTCAACCAATTGGTCAGAGATACATACTAAACAGCTGCTTGTTTGTCAACCAAGTGGTCAGGAATACGTACTAAACAGCTGCTTGTCTGATAATAAAGTGGCCATGTTTACTGTGGTGCTGCTTGTCTGACAACCAAGAGGACATGTATAATGGGGAGGTGTTTGAATGGCATCCAAGCGTCATGCATAATAATGAGCTGCTTATCTGAATACCAAGTGGTCATGTATACTGTGGAGCTGCTTGTCTGACAACCATGTGGTCATGAATACTGTGATGCTGCTTGCCTGGCAAAAAAATGGCCATGTATACAGTGGAGCTGGTTCTTAATCACCAAGTGGTCATGCATACTATGGCACTGCTTGTCTAAAAACCATATGGCCATGTATTCCTTGGAGCTGCTTGTCTGACAAACAAGTGGCCATGTATATTGTTCAGCTGCTTGTTTGACAACGAGGTAGTCATGTAAATTGTAGCTGCTTGTCTGACAACCAAAAGTTATATATGCTCTGACGTTCTTGGCAATCAAGTGGCCATGAATACTGTGGAGCTGCTTTATGGTCAGCCAAGTGGTCAAGTATATTGTGGAGCTGCTTGTCTGACAACCACAGACCCATGAATATTGTACTCACCATAATGTACTCGCCTACTTGTGATTGCGGGGTTGGACTTCTTCTCTTTGCGCTCGCATCTCGCTACTGTCATTAATCTGGTAAACAGGTTCCTTAGCCTAATGGGCTCTATCATTACGACATTTCAAGCAGTGTACGGAGTCGGCCTCCACCACATCATTTCCTAAAGAATTCCATTTGTTATTAATTCACGAAAGCTAAACGGTGTAATAATTCACTAAAATAAATTCACCTCTTTATAAAAAAATATTTACTAATAACCCTGCCTTAAATTTCACCACAGTAATCCTCAAAATATTCAATAAATATTACCCTCGGCAATTATTTAACAGAATAATCCAGTAATATAAATCCACCACAATAATCATTAATTTCAATCAACCACGTAAACCCATCTTAGTTCTACGCTGATAAAGTTGTTATAATGTTTGTCGTATTAGTCAAGTGTAATTACTGCGAACATAACAACTTAGTAAACCTTGTTCCTGTAATATAAACAATAAAATGAAGTAATAACCAGCATTGTATATATACTGGTCATGTATACTGCGAAGCTGCTTGTCTGACAACCAAGTGAAGATTTATACTGTGGAGCTGCGTGTCTGACAACGAAGTGATTATGCATACTGTGGAACTTCTTGTCTGTCAACCAATTGGTCATGAATACTGTGGAACTGCTTGACTTACAATCGAGTGGTCATGAATACTGTGTAAGTGCTTGTCCGACAACCAAGTGGTCATTAATACCATAGAACTGCTTGTCTGATGTCCACGTTGTCATGAATACTGTGGACATGCTAATCTGAAAAAAGTGGTCATTAATACTGTGAAGCTACTTGTATAAGAACAAAGTGGTCATGAGCACTGTTGAACTACATGTCTGACAACCAATTAGTCATGAATTCTGTGGATTTGCTTGTTTGACAACCAAGGGGTCATTTATTTCTTTGGAGCTGCTTGTCTGACAACCAAGTGGTAATGTATACTTTGGAGCTGCTTGCCTTATGACCGAGTGGTCATGTATATTGTGGAGCTGCTTGTTTGTCAACCAAGTGGTCAAGAATACATACTATACAGATGCTTGTGTGATAACAAAGTGGCCATGTTTACTGTGGTGTTGGTTGTCTGACAACAACCCGTCCTCGCAAATTCGTATAGTCAATATTGACTTATTAATAAGTGCATAGGTGACATACTTAACACAATAGTTTTCCTTGAAAAGTTTCATAGAAAACACAGACCTTACTAACCTACTTAGAATGGTTAAGATAAGCATCTTATTGCTTCGTAATTACAATTATTACCTAACCTATACCTATAATAGATAAGTAACAATTGTAATACGAAGCTATAAGATGCTTATTTAACTTACTAACAAGGTTAGGTAAGGTCGGTGTTTTCTATGAAGCTTTTCAAGGGAAACTATTATGTTTGGTATGTCACCTATGCAGGTAACTAATAAGTCAATATTGACTATACGAATTTGCGAGGACGGGTTGCTGACAACCAAGTGGTCATGGATACTGTGGAGCTGCANCAATAACAATAACCTGCCATAATAACCATTAACAATAACCTGCCATAATAAACCTTAACAATAACCTGCCATAATAACCAATAACAAAACCTGCCATAATAACCATAACAATAACCTGCCAAAATAACCAAAACAATAACCTGCCATAATAATCCACAAAATAAACCTCCATAATAATCCACCACAATAACCCTTCAAAATCATCTCCTGAAATAATCTTTTAAATAATTACCGTAATGTTCTTGACGGGAACTGCTATGGGGAACCTGGTAGTAGGACATACGATAGTGATGATATACATGTTGCCCGAGCTGGTCTTGGGTAAGGGACCAACACAGTTGATTATAAGTTTACTGAATGGTTCTGAGAGCATTGGGACTGGAATCAGAGGTGCCTTGGATATATGAGCGTTCGGTTTACCGGCCACGTCACGAACCATACCTGGCCAGTAGTAGTCCTGTTTTACGGCGTTGTAGGTCTTGTTGAAGCCGTAGTGTGAGATAGGGCCATGGGCCAGACGCATGATATCTGGCCGCAGGCTGGTAGGAACTACCAGCTGGTTGACGTTAACCCAATCGTCGTCCTCCTTCAATTTACTGGATCTATAGAGTACAGTAGGTAGAGTACATGGTTATCCACACAAAAACAGGGATAGAGTCTGATTGTGTCTCAGCCTCAAAGAATAAAGATGTTAGGGATTGATATTCTCCCTGTAACTTACCAAACTCCAACAGGTTGAGATTCGGTGGGAGGCCCTGAGAATCTTGAGGGACAGTTGGAGCGGCTGGTTGCGGTTGAGCAGCTTGGGCACGTAACGTCGCCATGACAGGGTGGGAGATGTCCTCTGAATCGTCGGTTGGTTGGACCTCTTCTGCAACATATTTCATAATTGGATCATCCACGGACGAGTCACATACCTGGGGTTTGTCTCTGATGATGGGGTTCGTGGGTTGTTGATCTTCTGCAAAGTCGTTGCCCGGGAGAAGTTGAACTCTTGGCATGAGGAAAGGCGTTTCCTGGATGGCGACTTGGACTTCACCACGAACGAACGAACAATCCAGGCGGACTCCTGCGAGTGGGAATGGAGTGGTTGCAGTGAGGTCAGTGATGAGGACGGTTTCTCCGGTGTAAGTGACATTGGGTACGGCTGATTTGAGGAGTATTGATTGTAGAGCAGCTGTGTCCCTCAAGATGTTCACTTGGATACTTCCCTCCGAATCCTTACCGCTGGAAGAGACAGTTCGGGGTATAGGTGTCTGTTGAAAAGAGAAAGATCAGAATATGGAACATAGATATTCATTACACACAGGAATCACAATAGCGTGATGCATCAAATCAACAAATCCACAAGGGCCGTGACGATTTGTTCATTTGATATATCACTCTATTGTGATTTCTGTGTGTAATGAAGTAAGGGCGAAGAGGTAGAACAACTTATTGACATAGCTCGAGTGCATGGGGGAATTGCGTAAATCCCTGGTTTGTGTCTCGGAGAAACTGCAGGAACCTTTGGTAAATTAGGATGATTTCCCGGTTGCAATTCCTTTAACCATGTCGTTGCTCAGTCGATTAAGGCAGCGTCTGGGATCCTCTCGGACGTAGGTTCGAACCCTCGTCACGGCCCTTGTGGATTTGTTCATGGATAATCATTACAGGCTTATGTGTTTTAGGAGTAGGTGATTTGGGTTTATGTGTTTCACTGTTGACCTTACATTGAGACTTGGCACACTTTTCTATCGTATGTCCATAGATTTTACAGTAGCGGTCAATACAGTGAGTTCACATTACTAGTACTCACTTTAGCAGGACTAGACCAAGATGTTTTACCAGGAGAGGTGTCGGATGGCACTCTGTGAATAAGACTGTAGGTGTTAGCCAACTGCGCACATTTAAGTAAGGTTGGTTTCTTCCTTGTCTGAAAGGTAGAGAGGTATAGGAGTAGGAACACAACGAAGGAATTCTTCCATCAGGATGAGGTTGAGAAAATCTGCAAAGGTGGTGGCATGGAATGATTTCAGCCACTTCATAAAATATAGTTTCTTATTTTAAGCGAACTCTAGGTGGGAATTAGCACTGGATATGAGGTAGTTCCTAAACTTATGTCTATAACTCTCTACTGACAAGAGGTAGGCATCAGGTACTGCCTGTTTCAACACATTGTGATCAATTTCTGAAGCTAGACAACCGAGGGTCAAGGCAGCTTTACTTGTCAAATGAGACCTGAGAAGTATAGCCCACTGATCCTGAGGTCAGCTGAGTTGATTAGCTAGAGCCTCAAACGAAGTAAAGAATGTATCTACCCCAGTTTCTACAAAAGGTGGTATTAACTTAATGGCTTGAGAAACATTGAAATGTACCGGGAGTTTGGCTTCTGCTTCCTGGCGCTGAGTGATGTGGGTGGTTTCAAGGTGAAGCTCTTTACGTCGGCGCTCTAGAGCGATGGCGGCTTCCCGTTCTTTTACCTGAAGAGCTTCCTCCTGAAGGGCTCTCTCATGTTCACGTTGGAGTTCAAGTTCTCGTTCTCTTACCTGAACAGCTTCCTTTTCACGTTCACATTGAAGTTCAGCTAGTTTCCTCTCATGTTCACGTTGGAGTTCAAGTTCTCGTTCTCTTACCTGAAGAGCTTCCTGTTCACGTTCACGTTGAAGTTTAATTTGTTCCTTCTGGAGGGCAGCTTGCTCCCTTTCACGTTCACGTTGGAGTTCAGCTTCACGTTCTTTCATCTGAAGAGCTTCCTTCTTAAGGGCAACTTGCTCCTTCAGGCGCTCGCGTTCTGTGTTGGCTAGCTCTATTTTCATCTTCATGGCTACCAGGACGCTCTTGTCTGCAATTAGATGTTGTTAATGAACGCTGATGTGATTCGAGCTACTAAAAAGTCGAGAAATAGGTTATGGAGAACAGTTTTTAGAGGCTCCATGAGGAGGAGTAATATGGAACTCGTTTACTAGAGTAAGCAGTTCAGCATTGGTGGTACGGACCAAGGACCGACTAAACGGTGGTACGGACATTACTGGGACCGACTAAGGAGCCTAAATCTATTCTCCCTTGAGCGCAGGCGGGAGAGATACATAATAATTTACACGTGGAAAATAATCGAGGGGCTGGTCCCAAACCTGCACACAGAAATAACATCACATGAGACCAGAAGACATGGCAGGATGTGCAGAATACCCCAGTTGAAAATCAGATGGGCAACAGGTACTCTGAGAGAGAACTCTATCAAAATCAGAGGCCCGAGACTGTTCAACACGCTTCCACTACACATAAGGGGCATAACTGGCAGACCCCTCACAGTGTTCAAGAGAGAACAGAATAAGCACCTCCAAAGGATACCTGATCAACCAGGCTGTGACTCATACGTCAGGCTGCGAGCAGCCGCGTCTAACAGCCTGGTTGAACAGACCAGCAACCAGGAGGCCTGGTCGACGACCGGGCCGCGGGGACGCTAAGCCCCGGAAGCACCTCAAGGTAACCTCAAGGTAACGGACTAGTGTGTCCACTTCATCTTCTGGGTTATGTCTAAATGCGTCAAGGCAGAACATGTTGAATGAATTTGGAACAAGTAATATGCAGAGAATTACCTTCAATTCATGAATCCATATATGAAATGCTAGATTGGCAGGATGACGTGGCAACTTTAAACTATATTGTGTGAAATGAATGATGTCAACGTTATTGGAATTAAATTGCTTAATAATAACATTAAGGGTGAAACGAAATGTTTCGTGGATGTAGGAATTTCTATACCCGGTACTCTATAAATGGTGAGGATAAGGGCAAGAGGGGTCCTACTTGAATGGTGAAACAAAATTGTTTCAAGGTAGTCCAAAGATGTGGGGATTTCTTACCCGGTACTCTATAAATGACGAGGATAAGGGCAAGAGGTATCCTACTTAACTAAATAGTACCTACAGAGTTATCATTCTTTGTGCTCTGGAAAAGAGTCGTACACGCCATAACTGGGTAAGTACCATGATCTCTGACCGAAGCGTAGGGGTGCAGTGAGTGTTAATACTGACGAGAACTGCTGTATGGGTACCAACCGTACAGCGATGTCCTAGATGCAAGAGGAACTATAGTCCAGTACTTAAGTTTGGGTTGCAAAGAACAGCCGTAATAGCCCAGAGACAGACTAATGTACCAGAGTACCCGAGGGGGGTAATCTGGCCGAGCGAGAAAACTCTTCTGTAGAGACGAGAATAAGGTGAACACAAGATATAGTAAAGGTTATTAGACTACCAATTACGAGTATGAATTTGCGCATTAAACACCAACGTAATCCAAAGTCAGTCCAACAGTCATAAAATGCTACACCTGGAATGTATAAAGTATTAGGGACCAAAAAAACTCAAAATAGGAGTTCTGAAAAACAAATATGTGTTAAAGCCAAGTACAACCAATTTTAATGTGATGTAAAAGTAAAAGAATAGAACAGTGGCTATTCTGGCTGGTGAAATGCCAATCACATTAAATAAAAAAATGGAAATAAAATTGCATCTGACTGTTTTACTGTGGGAGAGCTACGGGATAAATTCTAAAAGAATGAAAAACTTAAATATTCAATATATCAAAAAATGACTTTAACAACAAATAAAACAATTCCCATATTCTAATTGGCAAGAACACAAAACACAATGCAATATGATCAGGTGACAGTTACGTTAATAGCAAATAAAGGTACAAATTATAATATACAATAAGCAGTACACATCTACGCTTTCCTGGAAGGCTACAGTAGATGTTACTGCTGAGAGCACGAGGCGTATTCTGAAGACTGGCTGGTAGTGAGCTGCTTATGTAGGTGGGCCAGGCTTAGTGCAGGTAGTGCTGATGTGCAGGTAACTATCGCCGGCACTCTCAAACCAGCAGTTGAAGGCTGGTCAACCAGCAAGAGGCGCTTGGCCCCAGACTGACAGCAGGTGCTCTGGTGTCTTGGGTATTTGAGAGTAGAGGGAAGGGTGGTGTCTGTCTGGGCAAACACTGATGTTGTGTCTTGATGTAAATGTCTTTTACTGCAGTATGCAGATATGTTGTAGAATAGACGGTAAAGGAATAGGCAGGATCTCCTTCCCTAAGCAAGAGATTTCTGTAACTCATCTCTTATGAACACTTTAACAGCATAATACTACGTTTGGTTTCTGTAGTTGACTAAAATTGAAAGTTATTTTGGTGTATTTTTATTATGTGCGGGTTACTTAGGTGGCTAATTAGCATGTGTGATTGTGGTGAATTTTATGGGAGGGATATTGCAGAAACTAATTTTGATGTTTTAAGTGGCGAACTATTATTGATGACTTTAATGCTTATTATTATGGAGGGTTACTACAAAGATTATTTTGAAAGGTTATTGGAGTGAATAAATATGGAAGGTTATTGTGGTGGATCATTATGGAGGGTTATTGTTGCAGGCGAGGAGTCACAATAACGTGGCTGAAGTATGTTGACTAAACCACTCACTAGAAAGTGAAGGGACGACGACGTTTCGGTCCGTCCTGGACCATTCTCAAGTCGATTGTGGTTATTGTTATTGGTTGTTATAGAAGATAATAAGGAAGGCTTATTATGGATGTTTATTGTGGTGGATTATTATGGAGGGTTATTATGGTAGATTATTATGAAGGTTTAATGTGTTGGATTATTATGGAGATGTTTTGTAGGGTATTATTAT
>WNGS01169498.1:24313468-24335870 GCA_020271785.1 Procambarus virginalis
TCCTTAATAATCCACCACAATATTTCTCCACAATGTAAAGACAATAACCTTCATAATAATCCACCACAATAACAATCTATTAAATTTACCACAATAACGTTTTTTTTAATCAATCCACAACAACCGCCCTATATAATAATCCATCAAAATAACGCTCCTTAATAATAACTAATTAATAACTCCTTAATAATAACTAATTAACAACTTAATAATAACTAATTAATAACTCCCTAATAATAACTAATGAATAACTCCTTAATAATAACTAATTAATAACTCCTTAATAATAACTAATTAATAACTCCTTAATAACTTAATAATAACTCCATAATAACTCTTCACAATAACCCACCATAATAATCCACCACAATAACTATCCATAGTTATCCATCACAATATCACTCAATAATATGCATGATAATAACCCTCCAAATTAAAATAATAAAACAATAATCTCCACCAAAATACCTTCTGTAAATTCCAACACAATAACACTTCTATAGTAATCCACCACAATAACTGTTAATTATAATTAACAACAATAATTCTCTATATTTAACCACTATACTAACCCTACCTAATAATCCAAAATACTAACCCTCCACAATAATGCACAAAATAACCCTCCTAATAAACCATCACAATTATCGTCCATAATAGTAATCAACCACAAAAAATCCATATTATACTCCGCAACAATATCACTTCATGACGATCTGTAACAATAAAATTCACAACAATAACCCTCATAAACAATCCTTAACAGTAACTATTCGTAACAATTTTTCTCTATGACCTTATATTAATCCACCACAATCGTCTTCAATAATATTCAGACAAAAATTCTTTGATAATTCACAATAAATCTCTATATTAATTCAACCGAGTAATTCTCCAAAATCCCGCAAACACATAACGACAGTACGACGTTGCTAAAACGTTCGACATGTTGTAACATCTAACGAGTTGTAACAATTATCTAACAACTTTGTAACACAGTTGAAACAATGCAACAATAGTGACCATTACGTTCTATGTCTGTAGGGATAATCCTTCACAATAACCCTTCATCCTATTCCACTGGAATCACCCTCAACAATAATTCACCAAAATGACCCTTCACAATAACTCCATAATAATCTACCAAAATGACCTTCACAATAACTCCATAATAATCCACCATTATAACCCTCCATATTTATCCACCACAATAACCATCTGTATTTGTCTACCACAATAACCCTCCAAAATAATCTTCTTAAATAACCCTTCATAATAAACCCCTACAATAACCCTTAATAATCCACCAAAAAACCTCCGCATTATAATCCAGTAAAAAAACCCTACCCTTACCCACCATAATAACCTTCCATAACACTCCTCAAAAATAACCCTCTCTAAAACTCACTTCAACCCAATAAATAATCCAACCTAATTGCCCCCCATAATACCCATCACAATGAACTTTCATATAAGCATCACAATACTCAACCACAACAAATCTTCATAATTATCCAACAGAATAGTCTTACATAACAATCCATCAAAAGGACCCTTCATAATATCCGCCACAATAACCCTATTTAATAAATCTACACAATAACCTCTTTAATAATCCACCAGATCACCCTCTAAATTAATCCAGCAAAATAACCTCATAATAATTGACCACAATAGACCTCCAAATTAATCCAACAGAATAATCTTACATAATAATACACCACAATACGCTCCTCCATAATAATTTTCCATAAAAACCTCGTTAATACTCCACCACAGTCATCCTCCATAATAATTCCCCAAAACAACCCTCCATATTAATCCACCACAATATCTTTCCATATTAATCCCAGCATTAACTCTTCAAAATAATCCACCATAATAATATTTCATAACATTACACCACATTAATCCTGCCTTTGCATCAAAATAACTCATAATAAACCCTCACAAAATCTTTCCATAATAATACGATTACATTTGCTTGGGTTAAACTCTAACAACCATTTGTTCGACCATTCCTTCAACTTGTCTTGGTCTTCTTGAAGCCTCAAACAGTCTCTTCTGTTTAATCCTTCTCATAATTTTGGCATCGTCCGCAAACATTGAGAAATGAATCGATACCCTCCGGGCGATCATTTACATATATCAGAAACAAGATAGGACCGAAGTACAGAGCCTGTGGACTCCACTGGTGACTTCACGCCAATCGGAGGTCTCACCCCTCACCGTAACTCTCTGCTTCATATTGCTTAGGTACTCCCTTATCCACTGGAGCACCTTACCAGCTACACCTGCCTGTCTCTCCAGCTTATGTACCAGCCTCTTATGCGTTACTGTGTCAAAGGCTTTCCGACAATCCAAGAAAATGCAATCTGCCCAGCCCTCTCTTTCTTGCTTAATCTTTGTCCCTGATCGTAGAATTCTATCAAGCCTGTAAGGCAAAATTTACCCTCCCTGAACCCATGTTGACGATTTGTCACGAAGTCCCTTCTCTCCAGATGTGTTACCAGGTTTTTTCTCACGATCTTCTCCATGACCTTGCATGGTATACAAGTCAAGGACACTGGCCTGTAGTTCAGTGCCTCTGCCTGTCGCCCGTTTGTACATTGGGACCACATTCGCTGTCTTCCATATTTCTGGTAGGTCTCCCGTCTCTAGTGACTTACTATACATTATGGAGAGTGGCAAGCAAAGTGCCCCTGCACACTCTTTCAGTATCCAAGGTGAGATCCCTCTGGCCCAACAGCCTTTCTCTAACATCCAGATCCAACAAGTGTCTCTTGACCTCCTCTCTCGTAATTTCGAACTCTTCCAAAGCCGCCTGGTTTACCTCCCCTTCTCCTAGCACAGTAACCTCACCTTGTTTCTATTGTGAAGACCTCCTGGAACCTCTTGTTGAGTTCTTCACACACCCTTTGTCATTCTCTGTATGCCTGTCTTCGCTTTCTAAGTTTCAACACCTGTTCTTTCACTGTTGTTTTCATTCTGATGTGACTGTGGAGTAGCTTTGGTTCGGTCTTAGCTTTATTAGCTATATCTTTTCATACTTTCTCTGCTCTCTTTAAGGTAACATAAGTTTATGTTCTTACGTCAAGAGCTGATACTTATTTGTGTATAAGGTATGTAATGTAATAAGGTATGTAATGTAATAAGGAATGTTTATATTCATGGCACCTATACCCGGTGTGACGTCATGGTCGGTTGTCAATAAACGCCAGGTGGTCATACATGCTTTCCCATTCCAGCCTAATTGTAACAGTAATAACCCATAACAACATTCCGTTATTTTCCACTACAATACCCCACTTAATTGTCTGCATCAATAACCTCTCCACAATAATCCACAAAAACCATTTTATTACAAATTACCACAATATCATCCATGATAATTCACAACAAAATCTTTTATAATAATCCACACCAATCACTTTTCACATTGAACCACCAAAATAACCCTGCCTAATAATCGAACAAAATACCCGTCATAATTATCCAGCAAAACAACACTTTATGGTAAACCTCAACAATATGTCTCTTGAATAATCCTCACAATAACCATCCATAATAATCGAACAAAATAATCATCCATAATAATCTATTGCAATAACCCTGAATATTTTTCAATCATAATATCCATAAATAATAATACAAAGCATAATCACATTAATAACCCACTGCAATCATTGACTGAGGCTACAATCAAACCCTCCATAATAATAAACCAAAAAAATAGATAGTAATCCACGACAATAACCCTTCATAATAATCTTCACATAACCTCTCCAATAAACCAACACATTAACCCTCCACAATAATCCACAAATAACTGTCTTAATAACCACAAAATAAACCTCCATAATAATCAACAGAATATCTCCCATAGTAATATATCACAATAACCCTTCACATAATCCACCAAATAACTGTTCTTAATAACCCACAAAAATAACCTCCATAATAATCAAACAGAATATTCTCCCATAGTAATATATCACAATAACCCTTCACAATAATCCTCTTCAACATCACTCCATAAAAACTTCACATAATACACTCTATAAAAATTCATATAATAAACTCCTTAGTAATCCCTCACAGTCACCTTTCATAATAATCATCAACAATAACCCTCTATAATAACCAACCAAATTAACCATCCAAAATAATCCACCATAATAATCCACCACAATAATTCACCAAAATAACCCTTCATAATAACCAGTAGAATAACCATCCATAATAACCCTCAACAATAACCCTCTCTGATAATACCAAAACATATTAATAATAAACCTCCATAATAACCCCCCACTTAACAATTCACAATAATCCTAATAATAGTAACCTTTATAATCCTTCATAATAATCCTACATAATAGTAACCTTAATAACCATTCATAATAATCAACTACAATAAACCTCCACAATAATCCGCCACAATAAACCTCCATAAAAATCCTCCACAATATCCTCCTTGAAAATAACCCTGATAAAAATAATCCAAAACATCAACCTTCCATAAAAACCAACAACTATAACCCTTCATAATAGTCGTCAACAATATCTCTCAATAATAATTATAACTAAAGCCATTATATAGTATCTCCACTTTATCCCTCAAAATTATTTAAAACAATAACTCTCCATTAAAATTCCACACAATAACCCTCATAATAAATCACAACAATAACCCCCCTTAATAGTCACTAAAAAAATTCCAAATTATTCTCCACAATTACTCCTATAAAATAACCCACAACAATATTTTGCAAATTTAATACACCACAGAAATCATACGAAATTATTACGCTGTTAGAATTGTTATAGGATTTGTCGAAGTAGTTTGTTTTAATAATGCTCTAATCTAACTAAAATTTGTTTTTAATAAAAACTCTAATCTGGCATCAGTTTTCCAGATCCTTTTCTCTATTTTATAATTCATTTCCTTTGTTAGGAATGAATATTAATGGTTGATATTTAAAAGGAATAGTCAGCTTTCCACTTTTGGGCTCGTCCTGACCACCGTCCGGCCACCGGCGGCAGACCCACCTTGAGGCCGTGACTCTTCCTAATTAGTCAAGATTCACCAAGTATTATATAGACCTTCACCTCAAGTGACCCCGAGAGACCATGTATACGCTTTAATTTCCAGTGACACCAAGAACATTCATCTTAAAGAAGTGATAACCTTACAGGAGTGAAAACTGCCCTCATGGTACTTAACAGAGAAATCTTAATACAACACTCCTGTTATTGTAAGAATGAAAACGATCACTCGTGACACGACTGTTCAAAGGTCATCAAAGGTGTGCGTGTGTACTTACATTACCGTTTATTAACATTCGAAGATTTACTGTTTTATTAAGTGATCAGTCATGAACACCATTGTATATATCATGTAATCACGTGAACAGTGAACTAATTGTTAGGAAGCGACTTGATCACACAGTCATGTATACTGCAGAGCTCTCGGGACTGACAGCCACGGGTTCATATGGAATTGATGCTCTTTTATCCACAATGTCATATGTTTATGTAATTGGCTTGTGTAGCAATGAAGAGGAAATGTATTCTCTATAGATATTAACCTGGTAACGATGTGGTCAAGTATTCTTTAAAGCTGCTTGTATATAAACCACAATGGATTCGTGCACAACGGAGTTGGAATGACAGGCAACAACGATTTTCTATATACTGTAAAATTAAATGTCTGGTAAACCATGTGGTTATGTGCACTGTGGTGTTGCTTTATTTAGCAACAACATGCCCATGTATACTGTAGAGTTGCTTGTGTCAACAAAGTAGTCATGAGTGTCAACAAAGTAGTCTTGTTTTAACCAAGTGGTTAAAACACTGTGGAGCCGCTTGTTTGACCACAAAGTTGTCATGAATACTGAGGAGCTTCTTGTTTGTCAAACATATGGTGTTATATATTGTACTCAGAAAGTTTTGATTGCGTGGGTTGAGCTTCTGTTCCTTGGGCCCGCATCTCATCTGTCAATCAATTGGTGCCTGAGCCTATTGGAGGCAATATCATATCTACATGTGAAAATGTGTATCAGGTCTGCCCCACCAGATTATTTCCTAATGCATTCCATTTATTATTAATCCATTTACGAACCACATCCTAATAATCCACTAAAATATCCCTCTCCAATAGTCCCAAAAAATCCTATATAAATATCCACCATAAAAACTGTCCAATAATAAATAGCAATATTAACCTTCACTACAATAGCCTTTCCTAATAGTCCACAACAATAACCCTCCACAATAATCCACAAAAATAACCATCCAAATATAAACCATAAGAATTACCGTTCAAAACGTTTTCTGCTCTGTCTAACAACCAAGTGGTCATGTATACTGTGGAACTGTTTGTCTAACAATCAAGTGGTCATGTATACTGTGGAACTGCTTGTCTAACACCAAGTGGTCATGTATACTGTGGAACTGCTTGTCTAACAACCAAGTGGTCATGTATATTGTGGAACTGCTTGTCTAACAACCAAGTGGTCATGTATACTGTGGAACTGCTTGTCTAACAACCAGTGGTCATGTATACCGTGGAACTGCTTGTCTGGCAACAAAGTGGTCATGTATACTGTGAATTGTTTGTTTGACAACCACATGGTCTTGAATATTGTACTCACCTAGAGTACGTGCCAAGTGGTGCTTGCGGGGATTGAGCTTCTGCCTTTGGTCTCGCAATTCAAATGTCAATTAACTGGTGGTCAGATTCCAGAGTCTGGAACCTATGGCGCTATTATATCTACACATAAAACTGTGTATGGAGTCTGCCACTACCACATCACTTCCTAATGCATTATATTTGCTAATAATCCACCGAAATTTCTGTCCTAATAATCCACATATATAATGCTGCCACAATATAATAACAAATATTCCTCCATAATAATCAAGAAAATAACTTTCGGTAATAATCCAACCCAATATCTATAAATAATATTCCTCAACAGTAACTGTCTATAATAATTAGCCATTATAATGCTCAATTATTATATACTTTAATTACCATACCTAATAATAAAAACAATAACCCTCCACATTAATCAACCTAAATAACCCACACAATAATCCACAAAATAACCCTCTATATATAAACTACAAGAATAACGGTCCATAATGATCCACAACAATAACCCTTCATAATCCTCCTCCTCAATAACTATCCGTAATATCTTAAAACAACTTTCCATAATATATGCAGCACACTAATCCTACAACATAATTCACCACAATAATCCTCCATTATAAACCTCCATAACACCCACTCTTGAAATCCACCACATTATCTTCCATAATAATCCTCAACAATAACACTCTAATAATCCAACACTATAACACTCCACAATAATCCTCCAAAATAACCTGTTAATAATTCAACAGAATAATCCTCCAGAATTATTAACCCTTGTGACGGTGCCCTCTCCAGTTTCTCCCATATGCCACCTGTAAGAGTTATATCAGCTTACCTGCAGGTTCTATGAGATCCAGGGAATCTTTTGAGGTATGAGGCTTCCAAAATGGTTGCTTATTTGGGGAGAAATTTACCTTTGCAAATTTGCAAGGAAGTGGAAAAGTCGCGCCCTGGGTACAACAAAATGATGCCCCTGTCCTGCAAATCCACCATTTTGTGTGCGGCGCCCGCCGGTCGGTGATTGGCTGGCTGAGGTCACATGACTTCATTGACCAATCAGATCCTGCTCCTGGGTCTGTGACGTCACCGGGAGACCTAGCCGACGCCTGCAGATCGCCAGGCACTCAGAGATATTTGGCGCTTCGTTGGGAGCGGACGTGCGCCGATCGAGCTCTCGAGTTCCGAGCTCTAGGAGCCTCCTTAAGTGGATATACATAGCCTGACAAGTATATAGTGACTACCAAGGACTGCAGTACTTCAGGGAAGTGCCAGGAAACCTATTCCAGTGGTGTAAGGGCGACGTGGACCGTGAGCTGATTAGTCTTGGAAAAGTCCAGAGAGAGTTACTACGGCTGGAGGAGTGAGTGACTCAACGCCAGTGAAACTCCGAAGCATTCAGAGCTCTGCTGTGATTGGATCACGCCCACTAGGAACTAAGAAGGGAGAAGATGCATCCTGATCCTTGAGTGTGATGTCGGTGAAGGAGTGCTCAACGGGACTACGTGTGCAGTGACAACTCGACGAACCAACGCCCAGGAACTTCACTCAGGGAATGAGCACGGAGATGACTAGGATCTTCACGATGCTTACGGACTGGTGACGCTTCTGGAACGCTCAGGAACGACGTGATGAATGGAGTACCCTGCGAACGGGGACTGGAGCCTAGGCGTCTGAGGACAGGATATGTTAAGGCAGATCATTTTTCCCTCCCATATTTCCCTTGATTGTTAGGCAAGATAGGCCTATTGTTATGCTTAGGCATTTATTAGAGTACATATAAGTCATTGGAGTAGATTAGGCTGTGGGACAGCACGTATATATCATTCTACTGATTGGTGAAGACAGCGTGTGGCCGGCCTGTGAAGGACTGAGGAGTTATGCTGATGGAGTCCCCCTAGTGAGAGACGCCACTGATCCCTTTAATTCATCAGCTGATGCGAGCTGTCGGCGGCCACCAGAGGAGCGCTGCTGTCATCATTATTATTATTATTTCCATAAGTCCATACATGTATCTCGTGTGTTGTAGTTTACCTTGAGTAAACCTTTTATTATTTTATCATTGCTTTTGGTGTAACCTCCATCTCACTGAGCTTTGTAGATAAATGACATGATTATACAGTCTGTTACTGGTATGACCTAGAGACCCTGTGTTGGCAACACAATAGATTTTAATACTGGTGTTAGCAATCTCTATAGAGTGACCCTGAGTTGGCAATACGACTGTTCATTTGAATTCTAGTACTGGCAGCACATAGTACGGTCCTAGGCTGCTGTAAATATATTATATTCGAACTAACGGCGTTGCTGGGACGCTGAGAGAATTACCCAGCTGGCGACCAGAAGGTAAAAGGTGGAAGTGATGGTATGGCCGGAAGTCCGGCAAATTCTCTGCACGCATAGGTGGGCAGGTCAGGTGGGGGAGTCACATACTGCAGAATTGAGCTTAGCATTGTGGGCTGGGCCTTCTTCTCTCCCCCTTGGGTCCAAGGTCAAATAGTGGTGGCCGGTCTTGAAGCATGACTAGGAGAGCTCCCTGGGGGTGATATGTGATACCCTAGTGGAGGGAGCGAAGTCCCACGGCATGAGGTTACAGGATCAGTAGCACGATACCCGCTGTTTAACTGTAACCTCGTGTAACAAAAGGCCAAGGTGAGCAGCGCGTGACACCCTATTAATAATTCAATGGAATAATTCTCCAGAATAATTCTTCAAAATAACCCTTCATAATAATTAGCCACAATAACCCTCTATAATAATGCTCGATTTTTCCTTCCTTAATAATCCTCAGCAACAGCCCTTTCTTATAGTTGACAACACTAATCCTGTTTAATTTTCTTCAAAAATACCCCTCCCTAATAAACATCCAAGACAAGATTTCATAAATATTTTGCACAAAAACCCTCCATAATATCCTCTCTCAAAAGTAACTCTCCATATTTATTTCCCAGAACTCCTCAATAATCCATAACAATTAGTAGCCAGGCTAGGTTGATTCGGGGGAGAAGCTGTTACCCATGCAGCAGGTCCCCCCTCTCCACGGCGCTGAAAGTCTCCAATGGAAAGGCATACGCCAATACGATTGGTTCTACCTGGCCGCTACCTGGCTGCTCTTAGAGGTATCTACCATAACAATTAGCCGCCATATTAATCCATCAAAATAAGGTTCGTAATTATTCACCACAATAAACCTCCATAATAATAAAAAATAATAATCCTCCATAATAATCACACACAATAACCTCGTTAATAATCTACCACAATACCCCTCATAAACCGTTCACCAAAGTAACCACCCACAATAATCCCCCATATTAACCCTGCCTATTAAGCCACCATAATAACCCGCCTTAATAATCCACCACAATAATTTCGATAATAATTCATGAAAATAAACTTCCATAATAATCCAACAGAAAAATCCTACAAAATAATCCAACAGAAAAATCCTCAAAATAATCCAACAGAAAAATCCTACAAAATAATCCAACAGAAAAATCTACAAAATAATCCAACAGAAAAATTCCTCAAAATAGTCCAATAACAAAAACCCTCTATAATAAATAATCCATTACAATAACATTCCAGAATAATCCCACACAATAACCCTTCCTAATAAATAACCACAATAACCTCAAAAATAAACTTCAACAAAAACCTTCCATAATCACCAAAAATAATAACTTTCCATAATTACCAATAATAATAACTTTCCATAATAACCTCCATATTAATCCATGATAATAACCCTACAAAACTATGTTCTATAATAACCTTCCATAGTAATTGCTACTAAATAATTACCACATAATAATTACCACTCATAAATTCGCCACTTTAACCATCAAGATTATTTACTACAATAACCCGCCTTTGAAATTCACGACAAAAACCCTCATTATACTTCACCACAATAACCTTCATAATAATTTACCACAAAAACCCTCCCTAATTATTCACCACACTTACCCCCATAAACCATCAAAAAACATTAGAATAATTCACATTTGCAATTAACCATACAAATCAAACGTAGTATTAAGCTCTTAAAGTTACCATAAGATATCTTGTAATAGTCCATAGTGTTATGGCCTGACTGAGCCAGTAACTGGGTTCTTTCTGCATATGGGGCCTTAAGAGCCTTTTCTTCGACGATCCCACCCCAAGTCAATAGTAAGTCATCAAGAACTGGTAGTAGCAAATAATCGTGAAATATAAAGGGGGTAAACAAGACTAAATAACACCTTCTCCAATAAAAATTTTCCTATATATAAACACATATGTACACAAAGTGTTGCTTTCGCACAGGATACTAATGTATTCTGCAGTGTTCTTCAATTCCTGGTTAGTCCACTACTATCAAGTATACGTCGTCCACGTTTAATGGTCATAACACCGGCAAGGTCACCCTCCTCACCATGGACCAGTCCTACACCGTATCATCACGATGTCCAAATACCGCACGTCAGCTCTCCAGAAAAACACTGGCAGATGTCTCCATCAAAACGCTGACTGGGGTCACAAATAATACGTCCAGGAGTCTCTACTAACACCCTGGCAGAAGTATCCAGCAAAACACTAGCAGAACCTCTCAGCAGACGGCCAGTATTGTCATCTTGTAACTCCTCTTAGCCAATCCCGGGTATGTCGGTCCTTACAATAACACTGCACAAGTACAACAGTCTATTATTATAGAAGACACATCGGTAGAAGACACTATCTTCTACCGACGGCGGCCACGGCGGTCACAGGAATAAGTCAGGTGTTCGGGACTTCCCTGGGTGAACTACCTTCAAGATCAAAAGAGAACCTCCTCGTTATCTCTGTGGACATAATAGTCATTAGCCAGACAGAAAGTACACAAGGAGAACATAGGATGACAGCCTTTTACCGGGGAACAGAAACTATGATTGGATGCACACTGTAGATGGCGTTGATATCGTTACTTCACTCACCAGAGGGAATCATCTTCGGCCCACTTGCTAACATAGGAATACTCAAGAGCCTTTCACAAATAGCGTTGATTTTGTCACACCTCCGCCCACAGATTATGTTGTCTTCGTCACACCTAAGGACTTGGAATTGGGGTGCATGTCTATAGATGATGTCGATATCGCCACACCTCACTCCATAGAAGGTGTTGAGACCGTCACACTTCCCCTCCAAAAAGAATTGGTTTTCGTTTCTAAAAATATAACAAATTAGCATTTTGGACACGAGACAAAGCATCCGCTACCACGTTGTCTACTCCTTAAATGTGCTCAATATAAAGGGAGTACTGCTGAAGGTGTAGACTCTATCCGGTTAGTTGGAGATTCTTCTGCCGGAACTGTGCAAGAACTTTAAAAGGATTATGTTAAGATATGACCAAAATTGGGTCACCATTGTTTGTTAGACAGACATCGAAATGTTGAATCACGCTCACTAGGCCAATGTTCACCAGACCACACACTAGAAGGTGAAGCGACGAGGACGTTTCGGTCCGTCCTGGACCATTCTCAAGTCGATTTGAGAATGGTCCAGGACGGACCGAAACGTCGTCGTCCCTTCACCTTCTAGTGTGTGGTCTGGTCAACACACTTTAGCCACGTTATTGTGAATCATCGCCTTCACTAGGGCCAATGTTTCCTTCTCTATCACGAAACAATTCCGTTGGCAATCACCGAACATCTTAGAATAATATGATACAGTGTTTTATCCCTATAGCATCATTCTATGATAACAATGTCCCTAGGCCGTAGACTGAAGCATCTACAATTAAAATGAATCTGTTATCGAAATTAGGGGACATGAGAATGGGAGATGAAATCAATATGGCTTTTAAACTCTCAAAGGCCAAGTGACAGTCCTTGTCCCCATGTGAATTTTATCCCTTTCTTTAGGAGATTTTTCAAAGGGACTGCGATCGTCGAGAGATTTGGAACGAACTTACGATAGATTCCGCCCATACCCAGGAAACCAAGGACCTCCTTACGTGTGGAAGAGGTCGGGTACCGAACGACGGATGGCTGTTCTTAGGGGCGATCCATTTTACTCCCACCTCATGTACTTAAAAGATAACAGAGGTCTTGACAAATTCAGATTTATGTACATTGACTACCAACCGAGTGTGTTGAATAGCCAAAAAGAATGCTTCTAAATGTCCTAAGTGGTCTTCCCAATTCGAGTCAAAGATCAGTACATCCTCGCTGTAGACCATTACATTCTCCACGTCACATAGTATCATATTCATTAATCTCTGAAATGTTGAAGCGGCATTTTTAATTACAAATGGCATTACTTGACATTCAAAAAGACCTTCTGGAGACACAAAAACAGAGATGGGTTTGACACGCTCTGTCAGAGGTACATGCCAATAACCCTTAAAAAGGTTGGACTTTGTTAGATTAATGGCCCTACCGATAGTATCAATACACTTTTCTCTTCTCGGCAGGGAATAAGTATCGGCTACAATGACTTTGTTGACCTGTCTGTAATCAATGGATAATATATTATCTTTTATTATTATCGATAACTATAATTATTATCAATTATCCATTGATAATAATCAATGGATAAGTTGGTGCTCCTCAGCCACGTAAGTCGGCTTAATAGTTAGTTTCACCAGAATCTCTGAATTTATTGCTACCTGCTTACCAACATCTTCTATCATCTCCTGGTACTGTTCTCTTTCCGCAGCCATCGCCACGGGGCAAATATCCCGTCCTTAATACTTATTCACAATGTTTGTGTGTACTAAAATGAGCTTATTTTTCTTGTCAGTAGTGCTAAGAATATAATTAGTATTATTAACCTTCTCTAGCACTGGGTACAGACAATAAATTTGGCACTCAAGTTCCGTGTTATTGTTGGGAACATGCCAGAACAAGGTCGCCTACCTGAAATTTCCTCGGGGCTGCTTTGCGGTCTTATCTCCCTTTGGCAGTTAACTGAGAACTTAACTTTGGCTAGCATCCCAATCAGCAGACACCCTGCCTTTCCTCATAGACACCCAGTCCAATTCAACCACGCTGTTCTCTTGGTCTAACCATTGATCCTTTATCACCTCCAAGGGACCTCTCACCGCATGGCCGTATATCTTCTCGAATGGAGATAGGCCTAGCGGCACATTCGGCAAGGATCTGGCTGCAAAGAGGAGGTATGGTAGTTCTTCAGCCCATTTATCTTTCCTTACGAGGCAATATTTGCTCATCATGCTTTTGAAGGTCTGGTGGAATCTCTCCACTGACCCTTGCGACTTGGGATGGTAGGCACTGAAAGTTATATGTCAGATCCCCAGGTCGGCTATCTGTTGGTAGAAATAGCGATAGGTTAAATTTGTCCCTTGGTCCGTTTGAATGGTCTTGGGTAGACCATATCTAGTAAAGATCCAGAGAAGATATTTCAATAATACCTTCGCTGTGATAGACTTTGGGGGGATCGCTTCAGGGTACCTACCAACCCGACGCATTATAGTGAGCAGGTATTGCACCCCAGCAGTAGAAGACAGAAGCGAACCTACTACTTCCAGGGTGAATATGATCAAATGGCTCACCAATAGAGGGAATGGGTCAGAGAAGGGCTTCTGGGACAAGCTGATTTATTTTCCGGATCACCTAACATTCTAGGCAGGACTTACAGTATCGCCGTACGTATTGTTTCATCCTAGGCCAGAAGAAACATTTAGCCAAGTGATGAAAATTTTCGATATCCCACAGTGTCCGGGAAATAGTCAATCATGGGCCGCTACCAACAGCTTGGAATTTTTATGGATACCTCTGGCACAGTACCTTGTCCTTTCGGAAGTACTGGTCACCGGATTTCGCAACAGACTCTATGGTATCGGCGAGTGCTCGCACTTGGGGGTCCTTCTCTTGCTCAGATATCAAGGTTGCTCGAGTTCAGTGCTTCGGTTCTTGAGCAGAGTCCAGAGAGTTAGATGGAGTGCTATCAGCAACCTGTGGGGTAGATGTATTTTTATACAAGTCACCTAATCTCAACTGAGTTTGTACCTGCCATTTAGTTTGTACTGCTGTTACGGGTCTTACCATTTCTTCTACCGGATCCGCCACAACCATGGGATAGTTACAGTCCAAACTCAAAGCTAAGTCATTGGACATTACCTCTATCCCTTCTATAGGAAGATGGTCTATTACTGCCAAAGTACTCTTGCCATTGACAAATAGCGATTCCAACTGTACTTCTATTAAAGAGGCAACGTACGATGTCGAGGGAAATCCACCTAAAGTAACACTTTGTTTCCCATCAGTTGGCACTTCTTGGGGAACGAGTCTCTCAAAATCAGAGATTGGTCTGCTCCAGTATCTCTGAGAATTGCTACTGACCTGCCAGACTGATCACTCGATACATACCCTGTAGAGGCGTAGAGGGCAAACTTTCCTGGTTACTCAATATTTGTCCATGGAGAATGGGTTTTTACTGGTGGTGTCATACAATACACCAACGAAACCTCCCAATGTGGATCGTTACCTGTCCTGCTTTTATACCTAGCAGTCACGTCCCTTTTCTTCCCACAGGTCCAACACACTACGTCTCTTCTAGGACTAGTTGATCTTGGACTACCTCTGGTGGTCTTCACGGCACCACGTAGGACGGATCTCTCCTTCGGTTTATACATCAGAAATGGTTTTCAGCTGCTCTTCGGAACATACCTGGTAGAGGGCTATTGGTTAGAATATATTCTTCAGCTATAGTGGCTGCAGCACCCAATGTCTCTACTTGCTGCTTCTCCAAGTACGTCTTCAGATCACCGGACAAACACTCCTTGAAATCTTCAAATACGTCTAGTTGTTCCAGGTGTTCTAAGTCTCAAATTTCCAAAACGAGTACCGTTCATTGAACAATCGCTCCTTAATACAAGTGAACTCTGTAAAAGTGTGCTTTCAGGTTTTCTTGAGGTTGCAAAAAGGTTGCCTATGTGCTTCAGGCACCCACTGGTAAACTATCCAAATGACCTGTAGGTGATAAGAGGTCAACCGTGTTTGAGATTACAATTAATCAACTTTCAAAGGATTTACTCTTTTATTAAGAGATCAGTCATAAACATCGTTATGGATATCACGTGATCACTTGGACTGTGAAGATAATTAACATACACCCACGTGATCACTCAGTAATGTATACTGTCGAGATCACTGAACTGATAGCCAAGTGGTCACAATGAGTTTCTGCTCTTGCATCCACAAGGTCGAATTGTTTTGTAATTAGCTTATGTGACAATGACGTGGTCATGTGTATTCTGCAGATATTAACCTATTAAGGAAGTGGTAATGTATAATGTGAAGCTGCTTGTCTGACAACCAAGTGGTCAAGTATACTGAGGAGCTGCTTGTCTACAACCAAGTGGTCATGTATACTGTGGAGCTGCTTGCCTGACAACCAAGCGGTCAAGTATACTGTGAAGCTGCTTGTCTGACAACCAAGCGGTCATGTATACTGAGGAGCTGCTTGTCTACAACCAAGTGATCATGTTTACTGTGGAGTTGCTTGTCTGACAACCAAGCGGTCATGTATACTGTGAAGCTGCTTGTCTGACAACCAAGCGGTCATGTATACTGAGGAGCTGCTTGTCTGACAACCAAGCGGTCTTGTATATTGCACTTACCTAATTGTGAAATCGGGGGTTAAGATTCTGCCCTTTGGTACCAGATCTTAACTGTCAATCAACTGATTCACATGTTTCTGGGACTATTGGGCTCTCTCATATGTACATTTGTAACTGTATGGAGTCTGTCTCCACCAAATCACTTCCAAATGCATTTCATATGTAAATAATCCAAGCAAGTTACTTATCACAATAATCAACGAAAATAGTCCTCCACAATAATCGCATCAAAATAATCCTTCATAATAATTCACCTAAATAACTGAAAATAATAATCCAAAACAATAGCTCTAATTAACAATCCAACACAATTACTCTAAATAACAATCCACCATTATAAATACCATATTAAATAACTATAATAATATTTACTAATTATCTTCTACAAAAAAACGCATCGAATAATCCACAAGATTAACCCTACGCAATAATAAACGAAATTGATCCTCCAGAATAATCCATTAAAATAACTCTTCAAATATAAACCGCAATAATAACAGTCCATAATTATCTCCAACAACAACCTACTTTAATAAGCTAGGAATATAACCCTCCATAACTATTAAATAATTATTTATATTGTTACTAGGTGTACCCACCATGCGTTGTTGTGGCTCAGTCTGGTTAAATGGAAAAAAAATCAAAAGAGAAAGCGCATGTTTCTAATATGTTTAATTTCACAATGCTTGTGGTTATACAATATTTTTTGTTGTTCCATTGTCTGTGGAGATATGGAGATTGTCTGGTTTGCCGACTCTAAAACACGCAACATATAATTTACGTATGGGAAGCATTCTGTGTCTAGATATAAACCGCACAATTCTATAGATTGGCCCTGAGCTTTGATGATGGTGATCGCAAACGCCAATCGAATTCGAAATTCCAATATCTTCAATTGAAATGGCATATCTGTTGGAATAATAGGAATGCGAGGAATGAGGACATCATCATCTTTGAAAGGTCCTGTCAAGATTGTTCCTTCTACGATGTTGCATATTAATTTTTTTACTGCAAGGCTCGTGGCGTTGCAAAGTTTTAGCTGATGGATATCTCGCAAAATGATAATTGGTACTCAGGTTTTCAACTGCAATTTATGATTATATCTGAAAGGTGTGGTTGTAAACTTACACTTGAAAATGTGTAAAATTCGTTGAAAAAAATAGAAAAATAAAAAATCTTCCTTACTATTTAGGCTACAGTACTGAAACTTAGAACAATTGCGGCTGTTTTCATATACAACTAGTCAAAAATAATGGTTGACACTGAACAACAACTTTAGTTTACCAAATGACGCCTCCTTACATCGACGAATTACAGGTAATATTTGACAGAAATCTCCTGTAAGCAATATTAATGAGTTCCCAAATGGTCTGATGTTTCCACGCCAATCTTGCCATAATGGATGAAGAGCCTCTAGCGATTTTTTGTGGGCCATTGTGCAATCATCCCAGACAATACGTTTACATTTCTGCAAATATTTTCCCCGTGCCGGATGCTTTGGAAATGTTGCACGTGGGAGTTTCAATGAATTGCATGTTCAATAGCAATTTCAAAGCCGAAGTAGCAGTTCATCCACCTGGTAACAATGTCGCAGCTCTTCCGGACGATACAAGAGCTAAGGTTATGCCATTTTGGGATCGAAATACTGTCAGAATCAGTCTAATTAGGAAGAATTTACAGTTCCTCCTGGAACATCTAAGAAGGTTTCTCCAAACCCGTTATTGACAGTTTGAATTATTTGATTGTAAATGCCTTTTCGCTCAAGCGTTAGCTTAGGAATATTTGATTGCACATACGACAACAGATCACTCGTTTTATAATTTTGTTCACGACGCAATTCTACATCGAATGAAGCAGCAAGAGATCGATTCGGTAATGGCATTTCCAATTGATTTAGAACTTTGCAATTTCTAAGCACAAATCTTCAATCATAATCAACGCTTCGTTGTAGATTTCTGCTGTGAAATCCATGTTCATATATAAATTTTCCTTCGTATTCGACATATAATATCTTCAGCCATGTGAGATTTATTTTTCTCCCATAACTATGTTGAATATGAAGGAGATCCGGTGGTCAATATGATTGCAAATAATGCACGAATTTGATTTGGATGTGACGTGTTGGACACATCATTAATGCATACATCCCGGTGTCGGTCGTTCTCCAATAAATTCCCAGCTTGACATGCACTACGGAAAGTGGCATGTGTTACGCCGTTGAAAAATCTCAAAGGATGGAAAGACGTTGGAACGGGCACATTTACCAACAGCTTGCAAAGAAAGAAGCATTCATCTTGATTAGGATTCATGGTGTACAGTCTGCCTATCGTAGTGTATTTGAATATGCCAGGTTGTCCGTCGACTCGGTCTCCTCGTTTGCATCGTTCAAATGATTTTCTACTGGCATTCCATGTGTACTACGTAGGCACTTCCGAATACAGCAGTGTTTTCGCAAACGCGTCATTTTGACATAACGTGAAGAAAGCAGTTAAAGTTGTAGCCAGTGGATTCATGGCTGTTTGTTGTATATTTGCAACTGTGAAATAAACGTGTTGTTCCTTTTCTTGTTTTCAAAAAAAACAAAAAAAAAGTAGGTATTAAACCACGCATGTATTCGAATGGAACGTTGTGTCAAAATTTCAAAGCAATCGGTGAAGAACTTTCGGAGATTACAGCGTGTGTTGCTCCTACGTCTTACAGATGGCGCTGTTCTTCAAAAAACGTATGTTTTTTTCCTGTCAGAGGTGAGGCATGTATATAGAAGGCATATAAAAACACTCGCCTATTCAAATGCAATGTTGTCTCAAAATTTCAAAACAATCGGTAAAAAGGTTTTGAAGCTTTCCCTCACATGAAAAAAACGAAAAACACAGTTTTTTAAAAAAAAAAAAAAATTTTTTTCCCGTCACATACGTGACATCTATGTAGTATGCATATATAAACCTGCTCGGATGCGAGGGGAACGTTGTGTGAAAATTTCAAGGCAATCGGTGAAGAACTTTCGGAGATTAGCGATTTTGAACAAACGAACATTTCCATTTTTATTTATAAACATTATAATAATTATTATAATAATAATAATTGTATTTAATAATTATCACTCTTCCTTCTGCTTGGTCTGAAAGGAAGCCGGCCTCGGGTGAAAGAGGGCTGTCACGATCTTTGTCTGGAACTCGTAGGTGTGTGACTGGGACTCCTTGGGCTCGTGCGGCCCAGGCTCTGCTTCAGGAGGCTGGGGTCGTTCTTGCCCTTGAGGGGGAGGGGGTGGTTCTTCTCCGTCCCCGACCATGGCGGTCTCCGGGTTTGGTGTCCCTGTGCCTTCTTTCACCAACTTCATAGTCAACTCCGATGTTCACAGTTCCTGTGACGGTGCAGGAACCAGTCGTATTAGCGTTTGCCTTTCCATTGGAGACTTTCGGCGCCGTGGAGAACGGAGAACCTGCTGCTTGGGTAACAGCTTCTCCTCCATATCAACATACCCTGGCTTTGCGTCCTAGAGGATCCACTCCAGACCGACAACCAGAGCACAACTCCATAGTCTCCTGAGACTGATGGATGCCTACTAATAATAACCCTCCATAATAACCCTCCAAAATAACCGTTCATAATAATCCACCTAAAAACCCTCCATAGTATCCAACAGAATAATCCTCCATAATAATCCATCATAATAATCTTTCATAGGAATCCACCACATTTCCTCTCGATAGTAATCTTCAACAGTAAACCTTCTTACTAAGCCTCAAGAATAACCCTCTCAAATAATTCACCACAATAACTCTCCATAATAATTCACCACAATAACTCTCCATAATAATTTCACACATTAACCCTTTCTAATAAGCCACCACAATAATTCTCCATTATATTAGTCCACATTAATCCTTTGCAGTAATCCACCACAATAACCCTCTCTATTAATCCACCGTAATAACCTGCTATAATAACCAATAACAATAACCTGCCATAATAACCAATAACAATAACCTGCCATAATAACCAATAACAATAACCTGCCATAATAACCAATAACAATAACCTGCCATAATAACCAATAACAATAACCTGCCATGATAACCAATAACAATAACCTGCCATGATAACCAATAACAGCAACTTTCCATAATAATCACCAAACTAAAGCTCAATAATAATCTACCACAATAACTCTCCGAATTAATCCACCACAATAACCCTTCAAAATATTCTTCGGAAATAATCTTCTAAATAATTACAACTAACACTAGTAATAATAATTCACCAATTTAACTGTCAATATTATTTACTATGATAACCCTCCTTTAAAATTCTCTTCAATACTTATCATCAGGGGCTATTGTGCCCCTGTCAGGGCTGGGCACCTGACAGCTGGGTAGACAGCACTTCGGATTTGTATTCCTGAGATTCCGGGTTCGATCCCAGGTGCAGGCAGAGACAAATGGGCAAAACGTTTCTTTCACCCTGATGCCCCTGTCACCTAGCAGTAAATAGGTACCTGGGAGTTAGACAGCTGCTACGGGCTGCTTCCTGCGGGTATGTGTAACAAAAAGAAGGCCTGGTCGACGACCGGGCCTCGCGGGGGCGCTTAGCCCCGAAATCATCTCAAGATAACCTCAAGATAAGAAGATCATTGCAGTGAAATCACAATTGCGTCATATAGCAATGTAAATAACTTTGAGGTAATGTAGTCACTCCGTTGCCTAAAAATTATATTCTCTGATATATCACGTCATTGTGATTTCGTTGCGATCTGAGTGTGTCGTAAGAGTGTGAACATCATTACTGTAGACCAGAGTGTGGTCGGGTCAACTGTAAAACCTTATTTGGACTCCGATTTGGTCCCTCCAGAACTTCCCCTGAATTCAGTAGAGTTCTGGCTTGGTCAAGTTAAGTTTCGTAATAATCTTTCTCAAGGTAAGTATGTGTTATTGCAACCGATTTTTGTAGCTGTATCACTGTTACATTTTATATTTTTTATCATAATATCTCATATGGGAATATATTATTTCCTATTCAATAATAGGAAATAATATATTCCCATATGAGATATTATGATAAAAAATATAAAATGTAACAGTGATACAGCTCCTCGAGTCTATTTATTAAATTGTGTCCAGTGTTTGGAATTTATATTAATACGTTGAAAAAGGATGAACAACTTACTCTGGGTTCGAGCAGACGACCGTCCGGCCACCGGCGGCAGACCCCACTCAGAGGCCGTGACTCTTCCTAATAGTCAAGACTCACCAAGTATTATATAGACCTTCACCTCAAGTGACCCCGAGAGACCATGTATACGCTTTAATTTCCAGTGACAACAAGAACATTCATCTGAAGGAAGTGATAACCTTACAGGAGTGAAAACTGCCCTCATGGTACTTAACAGCGACTCTTAATACAACACTCCTGTTATGGTGAGAATGAAAGAGATCTCTTGTGACACGACGGTTATGACCTCTGGGTCATCAGAGGTCACTCATGTGTGTGTGTTTACGTTTCTTACCATTAACAACATTCGATTGATTTACTCTTTATATATAGATATCAGTTATAATCACTGTTCTAAATATCACGTGATATCTAGTTTCATTTAATATCACGTAACAAGTTTACTGTCAGGCAGCCACGTGATCACGCAGTTATGTATATTGTAGAGCTCTCTGGACTGACAGCCACGTGGACCTTTGGAGTTGGTGCTCTTGCACCAACAAAGTCATATGTTTCTGGAATTATCTTGTCCGATAACAACGAGGTCGGTATACTCTGCAGATGTTAAACTGGGAAGGATGTGGTTGAGTATACTGTAAAGCTGCGAGTATGAAAACCAAAATGGATTTGTGTTCAGCAAAGCTGGTATGTCAGGCACCCACTAATGTCTGTATCCTGTATAATCGCTTGCCTGGCCAACCATGTGTTCACCTGGCACCAACAACAACATGTATATAGTGGTGCTGCTTGTCTGACAAACAGGTGGTCATGTATATTGTACTTACCTAGTTGTGATTGCGAGGGATAAGCTGCTGCTCACTAGTCCCGCATTTCAACTGTCAATCAACTGATTCACATACATCTGTGCCTACTGGGTTCCATCATATCTTCATTTGTAACGGTTTGGAGTCTGCCTCCACCACATCACC
>WNGS01169498.1:24357243-24380009 GCA_020271785.1 Procambarus virginalis
AACCTGGTTGATACCTGGTTGATGGGGTTCTGGGAGTTCTTCTACTCCCAAGCCCGGCCCGAGGCCAGGCTTGACTTGTGAGAGTTTGGTCCACTAGGCTGTTGCTTGGAGCGGCCCGCAGGCCCACATACCCACCACAGCCCGGCTGGTCCGGCACTCCTTGGAGGAATAAATCTAGTTTCCTCTTGAAGATGTCCACGGTTGTTCCGGCAATATTTCTTATGCTTGCTGGGACGTTGAACAACCGCGGACCTCTGATGTTTATACAGTGTTCTCTGATTGTGCCTATGGCACCCTGCTCTTCACTGGTTCTATTCTGCATTTTCTTCCATATCGTTCACTCCAGTACGTTGTTATTTTACTGTGTAGATTTGGGACTTGGCCCTCCAGTATCTTCCAGGTGTATATTATTTGATATCTCTCTCGTCTTCTTTCTAGTGAGTACATTTGGAGAGCTTTGAGACGATCCCAATAATTTAGGTGCTTTATCGCGTCTATGCGTGCGTATATGTTCTCTGTATTCCCTCTATTTCAGCAATCTCTCCTGCTCTGAAGGGGGAAGTGAGTACTGAACAGTACTCAAGACGGGACAACACAAGTGACTTGAAGAGTACAACCATTGTGATGGGATCCCTGGATTTGAAAGTTCTCGTAATCCATCCTATCATTTTTCTGGCTGTCGCAATATTTGCTTGGTTATGCTCCCTAAACGTTAGGTCGTCAGACATCATTATTCCCAAATCCTTTACATGCTGTTTTCCTACTATGGGCACATTTGATTGTGTTTTTGTCTGTATTATGTTTAAGGTCCTCATTTTTACCGTACCTGAGTACCTGGAATTTATCACTGTTAAACATCATGTTATTTTCTGATGCCCAGTCGAAAACTTTATTAATATCAGCTTGAAGTTTTTCAATGTCTTCAGCCGAGGTAATTTTCATACTGATTTTTGTGTCATCTGCAAAGGATGATACGAAGCTGTGACTTGTATTTTTGTCTATATCTGATATGAGAATAAGGAAAAGCAGCGGTGCAAGGACTGTACCCTGAGGTACAGAGCTTTTAACTGCACTTGGACTAGATTTTATATGGTTGACCGTTACTCGCTGAGTCCTGTTTGACAGAAAACTGAGTATCCAGCGTCCTACTTTACCGGTTATTCCCATTGACTTCATTTTGTGTGCTATCACGCCATGGTCACATTTATCGAAAGCCTTTGCGAAGTCCGTGTATATCACATCAGCATTCTGTTTTTCTTCTAATGCCTCAGTGACTTTGTCGTAGTGCTCAAGTAGCTGTGAGAGGCACGATCTTCCCGCTCGAAATCCATGTTGGCCTGGGTTGTGAAGGTCATTGGTCTCCATGAAATTGGTGACCTGACTCCTAATCACTCTCTCAAATACTTTTATGATGTGCGATGTTAGTGCAACTGGTCTATAATTCTTTGCCAATGCTTTGCTCCCTCCCTTGTGTAGAGGGGCTATGTCTGCTACTTTAAGTGCATCTGGTATCTCCCCCCGTGTCCAAGCTCTTCCTCCACACTATACTGAGTGCCTGTGCTACCGGCACTTTGCATTTCTTTATAAATATTGAATTCCATGAGTCTGGACCTGGGGCCGAGTGCATGGGCATGTTTTCAATTTCTCTTTCAAAATTTAGTGCGCTCGTGTTGATATCAGTTATATTTACAGGGGTTTGAATATCCGCATAAAGAAATTATCTGGATCTTCCACTTTCATGTTGTTTATTGGAGTGCTAAACATGTCCTCATACTGCTTTTTTAGGATTTCACTAATTTCTTTGTCATCCTCCGTGTATGAACCTTCACTTGTACGAATAGGTCCAATACTGGCAGTGGTTTTTGCTTTTGATTTCGCATATGTGAAGAAATATTTTGGATTTTTCTTTATTTCCTGAATTGCTTTCTGTTCTAACTGCCTTTCTTCAGTTTCATATGAGTGTTTCAATTTCCGCTCGATTTCTTCAATCTCCCTATTTAAATTATTCCTTCTTTGACGGGAAATTCGTGTCTGCATAAGCAGTTCTGTTATTTTTTTCCTGCGTTTATACTGTCGTCTGCGTTCTCTTTCTACGTTAGATCTCTTTCTGGCTTTCCTCAAGGAACATGTTTCAGACAGACTTGATACGCTTCCGAAGTCAGTTTTTCTATTCCTTCTGTAGGACTTGTATTACTTAAAACAGTTTCCCATGGAATGTTTGTAAGTTCCCTGTTTATTATCTCCCAGTCTATCCTTTTATTATTAAAATTGAATTTACTGAATAGCCCCTCTCGCTTTATCAACGTTTTAGGTCTATTCTGAGTATTGATGGTCGTTTGCACTTCAATGAGCTTGTGATCTGAATATGTGGTATCTGATATCGTAATGTCTCTGATAATGTCTTCGTTGTTCGTAAAGACCAAATCTAAAATATTTTCATTTCTCGTTGGCTCCGATATCTGCTGACTTAGTGAAAATTTGTCACAGAATCTAAGTAGTTCTCTAATCTGTGGTTGGTTAGGTCCCGATAGATTTCCTGGTATAATATTATTGTTTGCTATTCTCCACCTGAGACTAGGCAGTTGAAGTCACCTAGGAGATAATATCAGGTATCGGGTTCTCCAAATTATCAAGGCTATTCTCTATTTTGTTTATCTGTTTGTGAACTCCTCAGCCGTTGCATCTGGCGGTTTGTATATTAGAATAATCACTAAATTTATTTTCTCTATTTTTAATCCCAGTACCTCTACCACCTCATTTGTAACGTTTAGGAGCTCCGAGCATACAAGGTCTTCCCTAATATACAGACCCACTCCTCCATGTGACCTACTTTTCCTATCACACCTGTATAGGTTATATCCTGGAATCCAGATCTCACTGTCCAACAATTCCCCTGCATGGGTTTCTGTGAAAGCTCCAAATACTGCATTTGACTCCGTGAGGAGGCCATTTATGAACTGTACTTTGTTGTTTGTTCTTGTTTTCAGTCCTTGTATGTTGGCAAAGATGAATGAGGTTACTATATTAGTGATAGTTTGACTGGGATAGTTTGATTTATGTTCAAGATGATAAGAGTTTCAAAGATGCTTGTTGCGTTGTGCTGTAGACAGAGGAGCGGCAACTAAAACCGAGGTGTATGTTAGAGGGAGACTTGCCGCACTGTTGGGCGGTATGTTGTGTATATGGCGTTAGCTGATTCATGGTGCTGCGACGAGGCAGTTGTTTTCTGTTTTCATCTGTTGATGGCGCCAGGTATAAATGTGGCGCGGGTCAGATGTGACCCAATTTGTTGGTCGACTGGAGATATTTAACCAGTGCTTTGACTATTTGATATTTTTCTTGTAACGAGTGGTCACCTCCTTCTAATATATGCTCAATGGTAAAGGGTATTTTAAGTGCGATAAAAACTTGTTCGAAATTTACTTTGGCACTATGATGTCTTAAACAGTTAAGGAGATAGTGTTCGATTGTTTCAGGCACCTGACAGTGGATGCAGAGTTCGTTAATGTCTGTTCTGAACTTAGAGCTGTGTGCGGTCTGATTTTATATCTAACATTTCCAAGTTTCCCATTTCTTTTTAATGGACCCATAGTGCAAAGGTTAGCATTACGTTTTCCATTACGTTGCAAACTCTTGGGTGATGGTATTTTTGAATGCTCCTTTACGTGAAACATAAGAAATTGGATGATGGGTAATGTGAGGAGCGTTGTGCATTGCTTTGGCTAGAAGATCTACGATTTTATTATGGAGTATTCCACAATGCGCTGCGACCCATTGGATAGAGGTGTTATAACCGTTCAATCATTGTTCATGAAGAAGTTGAAGGCATAGGTAAACAAACTCTTTGCAGTACGAAGAGTATGTAATTGAAGAGTTGAAGAGTACATAATTGCTTGAATCGCACTCTTGCAGTCACTACAGATTGTCTATATCCCAACTGATAATATTGTGATTATTTGGAGACCTTGATATAAGGCATATACTTCAGGTGAGAAAATAGATAGTTGGTTTGGTAACCACCATCCCTGCTTGAGATGGTCATTTTAGCAGTTAATTAAAGCTAGTCATTACTTCTATTTAGTAATTAAGTTAAAGGAACATGTTATCTCTGCTTTTATGTTTGGAGTTATTATAATAGACTATTACTACATGTCTTATGTCAAGTTTAACAGTGTAATACAAAGATTGGTTTCTGTTGTTGATTAAAATAGAGAATTATTATAGTAGATTTATGATATGGTAGTTAATTTGGAGAATAATTATGGAGGGTTATTGTGGTATATTATTAAAAATTATTGTTGTTGATTTTTACTTTAGCCTAAAAAATACCCTCCATAATAATACATCATAATAACTGCCTATAATAATGAACCATAATAACCCTCCATATTAGTCCACTAAAATAACCCAATCTAATAATGCAGGGCAAAAACCCTCCACAATAAGCCCACAATTACATGATAATACACAACAATATCTTTCCATGATAATCCATGTAAAATCCCATTAAATAACCCTTATAAGCCACCAAACCCCCCCCCCATAATAAACCTCATTAATAAACCTCTCTAATTATCCACAATACCCCTCCATAATAATATACTGAAATCGCTCCCCAATCCCATAATAATCCACCAAAAACAACCCCCCAAAAATATTATTATTGATAATAACCAACTACAATAACTCTTATCCACCACAATATTATCCACCACAATATCCACCACAATAACCGTTCAAAATAATCTTCTTCAATTTCCCGCCATAATAAGGTCCACTAAAGCCATAAATAACTATTCACCACACCAATTATCAATTATTCACCATTAAAACCGTTATAATAAAATCACAACAATAATTCTCAATGTCAACCAACCACAGAAACCAAACGTAGTATTACGCTGTTAAAGTTGTCATAAGATATGTAGTAATAGTCTGCTGTAAAAACGGCAACAAGCCCTTACACCATTTTCCTTTAACATTATTAATAACTTGAAATAATAACCAGCTTTAGTAATCTGCCAAAAAGACATGTAAAATTCTTGACGTTATTGCGTTTTTGGAATATTTTCCAGGCTGCAAAAGTTGTCATAACACCTACTTTAACAGCCTCCCGTAATAATCTGCCAAAGTGGTCATATGGACTCCATAATTATCCAGCACAGTAACCCTACTCCATATTCCACCACAATAAGCCTCCAAAATATGGCTCACCATATTTAATAACGCTCAATTATAACCCTCAACAATAACCCTTCATTGTAATCCACAACAATATCCCTCAATTATAATCGTCATCAAATACCGTCCATAAGAATAATCCTCAACAATAACCCTCTCAAATAATCTACAACAATCACCCCTCCACAATAATAATCCACCAATAAACCTGCCTAACAAACCATCAAAATTACCATCCATAATAATCCAGCACAATAAGCCTTCATAATAATCCACCACAATAACCCACCATATTATTGCCCTCTCAACATTAACCCCTCAATATTTATTTCCCGCATTAACCTCAATAATCCACAACAATAACTCTCCATAATAATCTCCAACAATAGCCCTTCTTAATAAGCCACCACAATAATCCTTTGTAATAATCCTTCACAATATTACGCCAAAACAAAACCGCCAAAAAACTTTCAGTAATAACCAATTACATTAACTTGTGAAGTTCAAGTCACTGAATTGTCTTAAAATGATATTCATGAATATACGATGGCATTGTGATTTCATTGCGATCTAAGTGTGATGTAGGAGTGCGAACACCATTACCGTAGGCCAGAGTGTGGTCGGGTTGGCTGTAAAACCCTGGTTGGGCTCCGGTTTGGGGCCTGCAGAACTTCCCATTGAATTCAGTAGAGTTTAGTGATGGTTGACTTTTGTACCATCATGGCCAAGTCGGTTAAGGCAGGTGTCTGAGAATCACCAGAACGCCGGTTCAAGTCACTTCATTGCCTCAAAATGCTTTTCATTAACATCATAATGATTCAATAACACTATTTAAATTATTCACCACAATAATCCCACATAATAATCCACCACAAAAATTTGTAATTTCAATCAACCACAGAAACCAAACGTAGTATTAAGCTTTTAAAGTTGTCATAAGAAATGTCGTAAAACTCTTACATAATATTAGGAAAAATAACCAGCCACTATAACATGTTTCTTTAATTTATATATAACTAAAACTAATAAAAATCATTAATAATCAGCCAAAAAACTTGTAGAATTCTTGCCGTTATCGCGTTTTGCAATATTATCCAGTAACAACAGCCTGTAGAAATGAGACAACTTGAGGTGATAACCTTCAGTAATAATCTTCCTCAACAATTTTTTTATTATTGAAAAACGTTTTATTTTGTTACTAAAAGTAGAATAATATATTCCCTTTTCAAATATTTTGAACCTAAATTCTTATCTGGCATCGAGTTCCAGATCCTTTTGTCTATCTGATAATTTATTCCTGTGTTAGGAATTTAAATGGTTGAAAACATAAAAAGAAAGAATGTTCAGGCAATTGGGCTGGACCTGGCGACCGTCCGGCCACCGGCGGCAGACCCCACTCTGAAGCCGTGACTCTTCCTAATTTGTCAAGACTCACCAAGTATTATATAGACCTTCACCTCAAGTGACCCCGAGAGACCATGTATACGCTTTAATTTCCAGTGACACAAGAACATTCATCTGAAGGAAGTGATAACCTTACAGGAGTGAAAACTGCCCTCATGGTACTTAACAGAGAACTCTTAATACAATACTCCTGTTATTGTAAGAATGAAACCGATCATTCTTGACACGACTGTTATGACCTTGGGGGTCATCAGAAATTACCCGTGTATGTCTTTACTTATATTAAAATTAATCAACTTTCGAAAGATTTATTCTTACTAAGAGATTAGTCATAATTACCTGTAGAAAGCACGTGATTACATGTTCAGTAGAGTTAATTGTCAGGTAGCCACATGATCACATAGTTATGTATACTGTAGAACTCTCTGGAATGACAGATACGTGGTCATGTAGAGTTGCTGCTCTCCTGCATCCACATGATCATATGATCATATGTTTTTATCTAGAGTGACTGACAGCCTAGTGGCCATGAATACTGTGGAGCTGCTTGTCTTACAGCCATGTGGTCTTGTATACTCTGGAGCTGCTTATTGGTCTACCAAGTGGTCATGTATACTATTGTACTGCTTGTCTATCAACCAAGTAGTCATGTATAGTGTGGAGCAATTTGTTTGACAGCAAAGTGGTCATGTATACTATGGACCTGCTTGTCTGACAACCATGTGGTCTGCTCCACATTCTGTGGAGCTGATTTTCGGACAACCACATGGACTTGTATAGTTTACCTACCTAGTTGAACTCACCTAGTTCTGATTGCGGGGATTCATCATCTGCTCTACGGTCCCCGCATCTCAACTGTCAGTCAACTGGTGCACAGGTTCCTGTTGGGCTCAGGAACCGTGTATGGAGTGTACCTCTATCATATCACTTCCTAATGCATTCTATTGACATAATCCTCCAAATTTACCCTTCACAATAATAGACAATAATTATACACAATATTATTCCAACAAAATATCTTTTTGTAGCAATCCTAAACAATAACACTCTAATAATCCACAATAGAAACGGCCAATAAGAATGAGCCATAATAATCCTCGACAATAACCATACATGATCACCCAGGAAAAATAACCATGAATAATAATTAAAAAAAAATACCCCTGCTCAATACTCCACAAAAATATACTTTTGTAACAATCCACAAAAATTTTCTTCTGTAATAATCTTAAACAATAACCCTCCATAAAAATCCAATAATAATAAACCATAATAACCCTCCGTAATTGTCAACTACAATAACTTTACCTAATATTCCAGAGCAATAACCTTCGAAAAAGTACACTAAAATAACCCTCCACAATGAGGCCCCCAATATAACCCTCTCTCTATAATTATCCACAGTAACCATCTATATTAATCCTCCACAAAAAATATGATAATCCACAACAATATCTATCCATAATGATCAAACTCAATAGCCCTTCCTAATAATCCCATTTATTAAATAACCAAAATTATTTCCTCAATAACATAATAATAATAATCCACAACTATCACCCTCCATAATAATCCACCAAAATGACTCTCCTTAATAATCCACCACAATAACTTTCTGTAATAATCCCCCACATTAATCCTTTTAAATAATTCACAACAATAATGCTTCATGATACTAAACCACAATAACGCTCCATAATAATCTTCATCAATAAACCTCTCTAATAATCCACAACAATAACCCACCATAATAATCCTCATCAATAACCCTCTCTACTAATCCACCGCAATATCCCTCTATAATAATCCACCAAAATAACCTTCTATAATATTCTATCACACGCTCGCAATATCCACCATGTTACGGCCTCACTTAGCCAGTAACCGGGTTCTTTACTTATCAAACTGTCTATGGGGCTTTAGTGCCTCTAGTTACTCGATCCCACCCCGAGTCATTGGTAAGTTATTAAGAACTGAATGTCTATATTAATCTAATGGAAAAGGGAAGTAAACAACACTAAACAGACTCTTCTAAGTAGTAAACAAACACTTCTAATGTCCAGCAACACACTGGCAGGTCTGGATCAACACACTAACAGGGGTCTCCAGCATCACACTTGCAGGGGTCTCCAGCAACACATTGACAGACTTCCACACAGGCTTCAATTATGAGAACCCTAGACAGACGGACATTGATTCCATCACACAACTCAACTGGGACATCCCTGGGTACGTCGGTCCAATCACCAATACTAATTATCACAGACAAATCACAGTCTGCACCAACTAGGCCACTTCTTCCCACTGAAACATGTCTTGAGTTCAGAACTGCCCTGGGTGTACTGATTCCTGTCGACCAAGATACCACCCACATCACTTTTAAGGAGAAAAATATGATTAGTAAGAAGGAGACTGTCCAGGGGTTAATATGATCACAGTCATCCACCGGGTAACAAAAAATGGAGTATGGGTGCTCAACAGATGGCGTCGACAGCGTCACACCTCCCCTTCTAAAAGAATTTCGTTTTGGTTTCTTGAAAATAAAACAAATTAGCGTTTTAGAAGCGTGACAAGGCCTCTGCTTCCACATTCTCAATACCTTTAAAGTTATAGCACAAAGAGCGTTCTGCTGTAGGTGTAGGCTCAATCTGGTTAACCTGAGATTTTTATGATGGAACTGTGCTAGAAATTTTAAAGGGTTATGGTCAGATCTGACCAAAATTGGATAATCATTACCCCCTTCTATAAACGTCAAAGTGTTGCACACCGCTAAACAGGGCTAATGTTCTTTTTCCAATCACTGACTAATTCCGATGCCAATCACTTAATTTCTTGGAATAATAAGCCACAGGATGGTCTTTCTCTTTAGCATCATTCTGCGACAACACTGCACCTATACCATAATCTGGAGCCCCGACAGTTAATATGAATCTGTTAACAAAATTAGGAAACATGAGAATGGGAGATGATATCAGAATGATTTTTAGGTTTTCAAAGGCTAGCTGACAGGCCTTGGTTCATATGAACTTTGTTCCCTTCTTCGGGAGATTTGTCAAAGGCACTGCTATAGATGAGAAGTTAGGAACGAAATTACGGTAGAATCCGGCCATACCCAAGAAATGCAGGACATCGTTACGTGTTGAAGGGGTCGGGTACTGAACGACGGCATCTACGTTGCTGTTCTTAGGGGCGATCCAACATCCACCAACCACATGTCCCAAAAAGATAACAGAAGCCTTAACAAATTCCAATTCATGCAGATTGACTACCAACCGAGCTTGCTGAACAGCTAAAAAGAATGCTTTCATTTGGCATAAATGGTCTTCCCACTTCGAGTCGCAGATCCACACGTCATTTTTGTAGACTATGGCTTTCTGTACTTTTGCGTAGTACAATAAACGTCAATCGCTGAAATGTACAGGTGGCCTTTTTCATTCCCAGTGGCATCACTTGACACTCAAAAAGATCATCAAGAGTCAAAAAAGCAGAAAAAGGTTTAGCTCGCTATGTCATAGGTACCTGCCAATATCCCTTGAAGAGGTCGAACTTCGTTAGGAAGGTGTACATACCTAATACATTCAATATCAGTAATATTGAAGAATATGTATAACAATATAGAAGAATCAATACATTCCTCTATCCTGGGAAGGGGATATGTATCAGCTTCTGTAACCTTGTTAACCTGCCGGTAATCTATGCATAGCCTATCCTCATTACCAGGCTTGGGTACTAGCAAAATGGGAGACGACCGCGGAGTTATACCTGGGGCGATCAGATTAATTTGAAGCTTGTAATCTTTTTCACGTTTTTCCATCCCCTTCTTGCAGGGATTAAGTCGGTGGGAATGTTGCTTTATCGGTCTCAAGCCCTCCTCAAGGATAACGTCGTGCTTCAAGACGGACATCAGACCTGGATCATCTCTGAAAATAGACTTGCATTGCGCTATTAAGTCTATTAAGGATCTCTGTTGCTCCTTACGTTGCTCCTTACGTGCGTTAGCTTGGTAGGTAGATTCAGCAAAATCAGTACATTCGTTGCTACTTGCTTACTAACATCCTCCATCACACCTTGGTCTTGTTCCCTTTAAACAACCATTGTCACTGGGCGAATGTCCCGACCTTGGTACAGTTTCATAATGTTCTCGTGTACCGACATCTGCTTCTTCTTTCTGTCTGGAGTGCTAAGGATATAGTTAGTAGCATTAACTTTCTTGGGAACAGGTTAGGGACCAATAAATATGGTACTCAATCTTCCTGTTACTGTTGGAGAACATAGCAGTATTAGGTCTCCTACCTGAAATTCCCTGGGTGTCGCTTTGTCGTCGTATATCTTTTATCGCAGCTACCTGAGAATGTAACAGTTCTCTTTTTCTAGTTCCCATGCATTGAACAACTTGCCTTTGTGTGTAGATAAGCAGTCCATCGTATCCGTGTTACTCTTTTTGTTCGCCCACTGGTCCTTGATAACCTCCAATTGTCCTCACACCGTGTGATCATACATCATCTCCAATGGAGATAGGCCCCAGAGACTAATTCAGCACTGATCTTATTGTAAAGAGGAGGTAAATATAGAAGACAAGAAATATCTGGCTAGGCGAGGAAACGTTTTTGCAATCCTGCAATGTCCGGAAAATAGTCCATCATAGGCTGGATCCAGCAACCTGGTTCTGAACACTGAGGACACGGCTACCAGCGTACCTACCTCTGGAGTCTGGGGTGCTCATTGTCGGTAACTCCAGCACAGTACCTTGTCCTCCCAGAAGTACTGGTCACCTGCCTTCGCACCAGACTCTAAGGTATCTGCGAGTGCTTGCACCTGGGGGTCCTTCTCTTGCTCTGTAATCAAGGTTGCTCTATTCCAGTACTTCGGTTCTGGAGTAGAGTCTAGAGAGTTAGATGGAGTGCTGTCTGCGACCTTTGGGGAAGGTGTAGGGTTAAACATATCATCCAATCTCAACTGAGTCTTTACCTGGGATCTGGTTTGTACTTCTACTACTACTACTGGCCTTACCACACCTTCAACTGGATCTACAACAGCTATTGGGTGGTTACTGTCCAAACCCAAAGCTAATTCATTCGCCAGTAATACTTATATTCCGTCAATAGGAAGACGGAATCCTAATGTCATTGAACAATTGCCATGAAAATATGGTGATTCCAAGTGAACCTCTACTAAGGGGGCAATATACACAGTCGAGGTAAACCCACCTAAAATGATAATTTGCTTTCCTTCAGCAGGCACTTCCTTGGATAACGAGCTCTTCAAAATCAGAGATTGGGCTGCTCCACTGTCTGTGAGAATTACTACTGACCTACCACACTGGTCAATCGAATACGTGCGCTCTCGAAGTGTATGGGGCAAACAATCCTGGATTTCCCTTTCTATCTGTCCATAGAGAGTGGGTTTCCAATGGCGCTTTCACACAACTCACGAACATAACCTCCCTATGTGGTTCGTTACCTGCCCAGCCTCTACACTTACCAGACAAGTGTCCTTTATTCCCGCATGTCCAACACACTATGTTTCTCCTTGTACATGTTAGTCTTGGACTACCTGGGGTTTTCTTCACCGTACCTTGGGGGATGATTCTCTCCTCCGGTTTATACTTGGTAAACGGTTTTGAGTAGGTCTTTGAAACATATCGTGTAGAGGGCCAATAGGTTAAAATGTATTCTTCATCCTTGGTGGCTGCAGCACCCAAACTCTCTATTCGCTGTTCCTCCAAGTACGTTTTCAGCTCACCTGATAAACACTCCTTGAAATCTTCTGACAGGATAAGTTGTTGCAGCTGTTTCTTAGTCTCAACCTTCAGAGATGCACACTATTCGTAAAATAACTGCTCCTTAATGCGAGCGAACTCCTTAAACACGTGATCTGCATTTTACTTAATGTTACGAAACTTCTGCCTATATGCTTAAGGTACCAACTGGTAAGCCATCATCTCCACCTTCTAGACAACGTCATAGTCACTCGAGTCTCACTTACTGACAGTGTGGAGTGCGCTGTTTGGGCCATCCCAGTCAGCACTGATTGAATTATGATTGCCCAATTGTCTCTCGGCCAGTCCAGTGAGGCAGGTACTTTCCCAAAGGCAGCAAAGAACTTGGACACCGTCTCATAGAATTTAGGCATCATTTTAATATTCCGTACTGGGTTGAAAGCACTGAATTCCCTTAAACCACCTAATCATAGCAGTTCAAGTTCGCTCTGCCTTCCTCTCTCATTTTCTTGCTTTTGTTTCTCCCTTTCTTCTCATTCCAACTGTTCAATTCAATTTCACGTTTTATTTCAATTTCCTTCTTATCTCATTCTTTCTTCTCTTTCTCTCCTTTTTTCTCTTCTCCCTCCTTTTCTTCTCTCTCTAGTTCAATATTTGTCCATTCGATTTCACGATTTACTTCTAGTTTTCGCATTCTCGCTGTCAACAGGCTCACCTTTGGTTCACCTGAGTCACTTTCACAATCACTTTCCTGGTCTTCCTTTTCAGAGGAATCCAAGACACTCGCTACTTTTCGACAGACTAAACTTTCCTGTTTACCGTCTGATCTCAAATGCCTATACACTTTTGATAGTATCTCGACACGTGAATCCTGTTCTTTCACTTTTAATTCTAGGTACCTTACCTTGAGGTTACCTTGAGGTGCTTCCGGGGCTCAGCATCCCCGCGGCCCGGTCGTCGACCAGGCCTCCTGGTTGCTGGACTGATCAACCAGGCTGTTAGACGCGGCTGCTCGCAGCCTGACGTATGAGTCACAGCCTGGTTGATCAGGTATCCTTTGGAGGTGCTTATCCAGTTCTCTCTTGAACACTGTGAGGGGTTTGCCAGTTATTCCCCTTATGTGTAGCGGGAGCGTGTTGAACAGTCTCGGGCCTGTGATGTTGATAGAGTTCTCTCTCAGAGTACCTGCTGCACCTCTGCTTTTCAACAGGGGTATTCTGCACATCCTGCCATGTCTTCTGGTCTCATGTGATGTTATTTCCGTGTGCAGGTTTTGGGACTAGCCCCTCAATTATTTTCCACGTGTAAATTATTATGTATCTCTCCCGCCAGCGCTCAAGGGAGTACAGATTTAGCTCTTTAATCGGTCCCCGTAATTTAGATGTTTTACTGAGTGGATTCTAGCAGTAAAGGATCTCTGCACGCTCTCCAGGTCAGCAGTAGGCGTTTATCAGGCGCTAGGTAGGCGCTTATCAACACTAGGTCTGGTTTCCCTAGAATCTTCAGTTTGGAAAGTCAGTTCTCCTGGTTTAAGAACTCCTGAACATAGTCCAGGTATATATTTAAGTTTTTTCCGCCACGCTCACTCTCCTTAACACTGCACTTAAACCACAAAAAGGGAATTTTGCACGTGGGGGTTTACAATAGTCACTTGCCCGGTCTCGTCAAACTTAGCTGACAAGAAGTCGGATTCCGGTGGGGACGCCAATTATGTTATGGGCTCACTTAGCCATTACACCGGTTCTTTTACTTATGAAAGTTTATATGGGGCCTTAGTGGCTTTTCCTGCTCGATCCCTCCCCGAGTCATTAGAAAATTATTATGATCTGGCAGTAAATAATCAATCTGATGGAAAAGGGGGTAAATAACGCTAACAAAACAAAATCATCATGTGTACTTCATTATTATATACACATATGTACAGCATACAACCCAGTAGGTGTTACTTTCACGCAGGACACTATAAAACTTCAGCAATCTTCTTTCCTGGCGAGTACACTTTTACCTTCTGTCATCTATAGTACAAAACACAAGGTAACCCTCCCTGAGTCTGTCTTCTATGGTCCTCACACCGCGGATTCACCTTTCTCAGTAAATCATGGGCCAGTCCTATACACTATCGTCAATGTGCTAAAAAATTCTACTCTCCAGCAACACGCAGGCAGAGGTTTCCAGCAACATGCGGCAGAGGTCTCTAGCAATACNTATTTTATACTTTATTCCGTGTGTTAGGAATTTGAATTAAATGGTTGAATAGAGAAAAAGTAAGAGCAGTAAGCTTGAGTAGAGTACTGGGTTTGAGCAGACGACCGTCCGGCCACCGGCGGCAGACCCCACTCTCAGACCGTGACTCTTCCTAATTAGTCAAGACTCACCAAGTATTATATAGACCTTCACCTCAAGTGACCCCGAGAGACCATGTATACGCTTTAATTTCCAGTGACACCAAGAACATTCAACTGAAGGAAGTGATAACAGGTGAACAATTTCTTCATCTTTGCAGAGCGCTTTCACTGTGCAACAATAACAGCGCTGTAGTGATCATCAGCGTCATGAAAAGTATCATCGTTATTATAGCATCTCTAGTTTGAAACGTTCTTGTTATCCAACCTGTCATTTTTCTTGCAGTTGTGACGGCTGCTTTATTGTGTTCTTTAAAGGTAAGTCCTTCCGACATGAGTACACATAAACAATAGTGTTGTGTTAAGATTTCTCTGTTAGTACCACATGGGCAGTTTTCACTCTTGTAAGGTTGTTGCAAAATATGTTGCAAAACGCAATAACAGGAAGATTCTTACGAGTTTTTTAAGAAGATAATTAAAGCTGGTTATTACGTTTAGCTATTAATTATGTTACAGGAACATGTTTTATTGGATGGTTACGTTTGCAGTTATTACAACAAACAATTATTACATGTCTCATTATAACATTAACAGCGTAATACTGGGAATAATAGGAAATGACATTGCAGAGCAAGCTGCAAAACTTGCAACTAAGAGAAGAATTGTAGACCTTTACATACCACCTAGTCTATCACAGACTAAGAAAGTAATTAGAGACAGAGCAATGCAAAAGATGTACAGTGACCACAACACAGCAGTTGCAACATCAGGATCTGCGGGTTGGTACAAGAATTCAGCCAACTACGAATCACTTAGTTTGATGAAAGGGAGCAGTAGAACATCAGAAGTACACTTACATCAGATCAGGCTTGGATACCCATGTGCATGGGAAGTAGGCTTACAGGCTCCGGAAGATGAGAGGAAATGTCAGCACTGTGGAGAAATGCCCAACAGAGCACTGGAACATTATCTAACACAGTGCAGAGTTACAAACCGATTAAGATTTAAACTTAGATTCAACAGGGCAGAAGTTGTTAAACCACATGGGACAAAAACTTAGTGAAGCGACCATACGAGTCATAAATATTCATACTCCGCCCAAATAAAACAGAAACAGGCAACACTTAGTGGGCCAGCCAAAGGCTTAGGGCCCGTGCAGGAATATCCCTGCAAATAAAAGTAACTATGTTTCATTGAAATTGTGAATTATTGTTTGATTTCTATAATGGGGATTATTTTGGAGAACAAATAATGTTGGTTATTGTTGTAAATATTGTTATGTTTTAAGTGGTGAATTATTATTGATGGCTTTAATTGTAATTATTATGGAGAGTTGTGGTGTAATTATTATGGAGAGTTGTAGTGTAATTTTTATTGAGGGTTGTTAATGTGGTGGATTATTATTATTGGGGTTTATTATTATTGGTTGTTATGTAATGTTATTGTGGTGGATTATGAGGGTTATTGGGAGGATTTTGATGTATGGAAATTATGGTTAATTATTATGGATGATTATTATAGTAGATTATATTTAGGTTTACTGTGTTGGATTATTGTCGAAGGGTTTTGAAGAATGATTATTACCGAGTTATATTGTGATTGATTATTATGGAGGGTTATTTTGGTGGATTATTTCGGATGGTTTGAGTGGTTAATTGTTATTAAGCAGTATTATGGTGGATTTTTTTGAAGGGTTAAAGTAGTGTATTATTATGGAGAGGTATTGTGGTGGAATTTGGTCCAACAGGCTAGTGCCTGGAGTGGCCTGCAGGTCCACGTATCCAGTACAGGTCCGGCATTTCTTGTAGAAAACTATCCAGTTTTCTCTAAAATACGTCCACACTTGTTCTGCCAATATTTCTTATCCTTGCAGGGAGGCTGTTGAACAAACGTGGTCCTCTAATGTTCATGATGTTTTCTGTTTGTGCCTATGTCACCTCTGTTTATTACTGGCTTTGTTCTGCATTTCCTTCTATATTGTACTCTCAAGTGATATTTTTAAATTTCCTGTATCTCTCTATTGAGTTATTTTACTCTGTAAATTTGAGACCTGGCACCCTAGTAATTTCCATGTATATATTATTTGTTTCCGCTCTCGTTTCCTTTCTAATGAGTAGATTTGGAGAGCTTTGAGAGTATGCCAATAGTTTAGGTACTTTAACGTATCAATGAATGCTGTTGATATTTTCTGTGTTCCCTCTATTTCAGCCATCTTTCCGACTTTGAAGGGGCGGAGTTAAGTATCTAGCAGTACTGATGATGGGACAGCACAAGTGATTTTAATATTATGAGGATTATGATGGGATTCCTGGATTTGAAAGCTCGCGTAATCCATCCTATAATTTTTTCTGGCTGACACCATATTTACTTGGTTATGCTCGCTATACGTTAGGTCGTCAGACATCATTATTCCCACGTTCTTTGCATGCTACTTTCCTATTATAGCCAGATATTTATTGTGGTTTTACCAAGTATTTTGTTTAGGAATCTCAATTTGACCGTATTTTATTAAAATAGACTTATTAATGTCTGTAGTTTTTCAATGCCATCAACAAAAGGAATTTTCATGCTGATTTTTGTGTCATGCATAAGATGATAGGATGCTGTGACTCCTATTTTTGTCAATTTCTGAAATACGAATAAGGAAAAGAAGTGGTGCGAGGACTGTGCTTTTAAGTACAGAGCTTTTCACTGTGTTTGAACGATTCGATTTTTACTTATCAACTGTTACTTGGCGCGTTCTGTATGACAGGAAATTGAAAATCAAACGTCTTACTTTTCCTGTTATTCATATTTACCTTATTTTATAGGCTATCATTCTATGGTAACATTTACCAAATACATTTTCTAAGTCCGTGTATACCACATCTGCATTCTGTTTTTCCTCTAATGCCTCAGATTTTGTCATAGTGCTCGAGAAGCTGCGAGAGGCATGATCTTTCCGCTCTAAATCCATGTTGGACTGGGCTGTGCAGGTCAATGATCTCCATAAAACTGGAGATCTGATTCCTGATCAAACTCTCAAATACTTTTATTAGTGCGACTGGTCTATAATTCTTAGCCAATGCGTTGCTCCCTCCCTTGTGAAGAGGAGCTATACCATATGATTTAAGTGCTTCTGGTATAATCCGCTGTGTACAAGCCCTTCCTCCACACAATACTGAGTGCCTGTGGTACTGGAACTTTGCGTTTATTTATAAACATTGATTTCCATGAGTTGATTACCTGGAGCTGAGTACTTGGGCATGTTGTCAATTTCCATATCATAATCTGCACCGTTTGTGTTCATGTTAGTTACATTTTCAAGGGGTCTAGATATCAGGCATACGGACACTGTCCGGATCTTCCACTTTTATGCTGATTATTGGGATGCTATACATGTCCTCATAATGAATTTTAAGGATTTCACTATTTTGTTTGTCATGCTCTGTGTAAGAACTTTCTCTTGTAATAATAGGTCCACTATTGATAATATAGTTCTTGATTTTGATTTCCCATATGTGAAGAAATATTGCATATGTTCAATCTGATACGAATGCTTCAATCTCTGATCTATTTCTTCAATACCCTGAAAAATTATTCCTTCTGTGTATGGATAGCCGTATCTGCTTTAGCATTTCCGTTATTTTTTCCTTCTTTTATTGTGCCATCTGCGTTCTCTTTCTACTTTTGTGCTTTTTCCCGGCTTTTCGCAAAAGAACATGTTTCAGACAGACTTTATCTGCTTTGGAAATTGTTCTATTCTTTGTTTGGGATTTACATTACTATGACAGATTCCCATTAAATGTTTGTAAGTTCCTTGTTTATTTTTCCCAGTCTATCCATTTATTATTCAAATAAATTTATTAATAACCCCATCTCCATTGATCATTTTAGGCGTATCTGAGTATTGACGTTTGTTTTCCCTTCAATAAGCTAATGCTCTGAATATATGGTATCTGTGATTGTAGTGTCTGATTATGTCTTCATTGTTTGAGAAAACCAGATCTAGAATATTTTCGTTCCTAGCTGACTCTGTTATCTGCTTGTTGAGAGAAAATTTGAAACTGAATATAAATAGTTCTCCGATTTGCTTTTGGTTATTTCCAGATAGATTTCCTGGTATCATATTATTCATATTATCATCTTGTGGTTTGTATATTAGAATAATACCTGTTTATTTTCTCTATACTACCAGTACTTCTACCATCTAATTAGTAGAGTTAATGAACTCCGAAAATACACGGTCCTTTCAAATATTTAAACCTACTCCTCCATATGATTTAGTTACTCCATCAGTTATATATAGATAATTTTCTGGAATACAGATTTTAGTCCAAGAACTCCCCTGCATGGGTTTATGTGAAAGCTCCAAATACTGCTTTTACTTCTGCAAGATAGGAGGCCATTTATGAAGGGCACTTAATTTTTTTCCTTTGTTTTTAGTTCTTGTATGTTGGCAAAGATGAATGAGTTTACTGTATCTGGTGTGTTTTAACTGGAAGGTTTTTCAGGCAGGTCCGTAATGTGTGGGCATATTGGATATGTTATTTCAGTATTTTTTTACTTTATATTTTATTTTATTTATATATAAAAAACTTCTTATATTCTTGTAAAGCCATTAGCACGCATAGAGTTTCACAAAGGTCTGTAATCTTAATTCTTCCTGGAATACGACCCACCAAATCGTTTAAGAACCAGGTACCCATTAACTGCTGAGTGAACAGAGGCGTACAGTTAAGGATTGGCGACTAGTCAATCCTCCCCGGCCAGGATAGGAAACCGGGCCAAATTGTTGGCGTGGGTTCGTAGTAACAGTTGGTGTGTTATTCCCTGAAGTAGTTGCAGCTCTGTTGTTGGGGTGTGATTGTGTCTGTGACTCTGTAATGCAAGTGGTTTTTCCAGCCAGTTCCAATACTATATATTTTCTCTGTTCCACCTTTTAAAACATTATTTTTCTTTGTCTAAAATAATTTTCAGCTTTTCTCCAAAGAAACTTTCCTGCTTGTCACTCCTAGTGTAGTTTTCTAAGCCTTTCACATGAAATTCTGGGAAGCGGAGTTCATAGCAATTTCTGTCCTCGAGTGAGGTTTTACACATGTCTGGAGGGAAATACCTGCATGTTTATCCAAACGAAATTCTCGCTTCCTAGTATATTTAAACATTTTCTTTGATGGGAGTAACTGCATTCTAACTCCTTCCACTTACCAGAATATCTGTCTACAAATGTTCTTTGCATAATATTTGCAAAAGTCCGTCCTTCTGGTCTGTCTCTATATTGAGGTCTGTTGAAGTGTCTATACCTATTGCGCTGTCAGTGCTGTCTGTCTCATTTTCCTGTCCACTGTCATCTTTATCTGGTTGTACTGAATCACAGATTAGAACATCCTGAATTTCTAGTTTAGTTTCATCCCTGTTTTCAGACTCTGCTCCTGCACCAGTATTATTGGCTTCCCACACTCCCAGGATGGCCGGTTGGCATCCTACTCTTCCTTGATGCTGGATGGCTTCCCACCCTCCCAGGATGGTCGGTAGGCTTCCCTCTCTCGCTGGTTGGCCAGTAGGCTTCCCTCTCTTCTCTCTAGATGGCCGGTAGGCTTCCCTCTCTCTCTCTGGATGACCGGTAGGCTTCCCACTCTCCCTGGAAGGTCAGTAGGCTTCCAACTCTCGCTGGATGGCCGGGAGACTTCCAACTCTCCCCCGGGATGGCCGGTAAGTTTCACTCTCTCTCTGGATGATCGGTAGGCTTCCCATTCTCCCTGGAAGGTCGGTAGGCTTCCAACTCTCCCTGGATGGCCGGTAGCCTTCCAACTCTCCTTGGATGGCCGGTAGGAAAACTCTATGCCCATCCTTCACGGCACTCTTTCCAGTTGTGACAATGTGGTCATACACACGAGGTAGGTTACTGGCTATCTAAGACAATGTTGTGGTTTATTGTGGTGAATTATTATGAGGGGTTATGTGGACAATAATAGTAGGGATTAATAAGGAGGGTAATTGTTGGTTTTTATTATAAAGGGGTATTGTGGTGGATCATTTTGAAGAGTGATTATGGTGGATAATTATAGTTTTTTGTAGTTGATAATCATACTTTTTTGTGTGGATAATTATACGTTTATTTGGTGATTAATATTGACGGTTATTTTTGGAGTTTATATGGATGGTTATTGTAGAGGGTTATTTTTATTGATTATTATTGAGAGTTAATGTTGTTGATAATTAGGCAATGAAAGTATTTCTACAATTCATTTTCTTCTTCTTCTTGATAAGAGGCGCAGTTCGCATGAAGTGTTTGTCCATCAAAGACTGCACCAGTATAGATGTTGGGAGATGCATTTACCTGGTTGATACCTGGTTGATTGGGTTCTGGGAGTTCTTCTACTCCCCAAGCCCGGCCCGAGGCCAGGCTTGACTTGTGAGAGTTTGGTCCACAAGGCTGTTGCTTGGAGCGGCCCGCAGGCCCACATACCCACCACAGCCCGGTTGGTCCGGCACTCCTTGGAGGAATAAATCTAGTTTCCTCTTGAAGATGTCCATGGTTGTACCGGCAATATTTCTTATGCTTGCTGGGAGGACGTTGAACAACCGCGGACCTCTGATGTTTATACAGTGTTCTCTGATTGTGCATATGGCACCTCTGCTCTTCACTGGTTCTATTCTGCATTTTCTTCCATATCGTTCACTCCAGTACGTCGTTATTTTACTGTGCAGATTTGGTACTTGGCCCTCCAGTATCTTCCAGGTGTATATTATTTGATATCTCTCTCGTCTTCTTTCTAGTGAGTACATTTGGAGAGCTTTGAGACGATCCCAATAATTTAGGTGCTTTACCTCGTCTATGCGTGCCGTATACGTTCTCTGTATTCCCTCTATTTCAGCAATCTCTCCTGCTCTGAAGGGGGAAGTGAGTACTGAGCAGTACTCAAGACGGGACAACACAAGTGACTTGAAGAGTACAACCATTGTGATGGGATCCCTGGATTTGAAAGTTCTCGTAATCCATCCTATCATTTTTCTGGCTGTCGCAATATTTGCTTGGTTATGCTCCTTAAACGTTAGGTCGTCAGACATTATTATTCCCAAATCCTTTACATGCTGTTTTCCTACTATGGGTACATTTGATTGTGTTTTGTACTCTGTATTATGTTTAAGGTCCTCATTTTTACCGTACCTGAGTACCTGGAATTTATCACTGTTAAACATCATGTTATTTTCTGATGCCCAGTCGAAAACTTTATTAATATCAGCTTGAAGTTTTTCAATGTCTTCAGCCGAGGTAATTTTCATACTGATTTTTGTGTCATCTGCAAAGGATGATACGAAGCTGTGACTTGTATTTTTGTCTATATCTGATATGAGAATAAGGAAAAGCAGCGGTGCAAGGACTGTACCCTGAGGTACAGAGCTTTTAACTGCACTTGGACTAGATTTATATGGTTGACCGTTACTCGCTGAGTCCTGTTTGACAGAAACTGAGTATCCAGCGTCCTACTTTACCGGTTATTCCCATTGACTTCATTTTGTGTGCTATCACGCCATGGTCACATTTATCGAAAGCCTTTGCGAAGTCCGTGTATATCACATCAGCATTCTGTTTTTCTTCTAATGCCTCAGTGACTTTGTCGTAGTGCTCAAGTAGCTGTGAGAGGCACGATCTTCCCGCTCGAAATCCATGTTGGCCTGGGTTGTGAAGGTCATTGGTCTCCATGAAATTGGTGACCTGACTCCTAATCACTCTCTCAAATACTTTTATGATGTGCGATGTTAGTGCAACTGGTCTATAATTCTTTGCCAATGCTTTGCTCCCTCCCTTGTGTAGAGGGGCTATGTCTGCTACTTTAAGTGCATCTGGTATCTCCCCCGTGTCCAAGCTCTTCCTCCACACTATACTGAGTGCCTGTGCTACCGGCACTTTGCATTTCTTTATAAATATTGAATTCCATGAGTCAGGACCTGGGGCCGAGTGCATGGGCATGTTTTCAATTTCTCTTTCAAAATTTAGTGCGCTCGTGTTGATATCAGTTATATTACAGGGTTTTGATATCCGCATAAAGAAATTATCTGGATCTTCCACTTTCATGTTGTTTATTGGAGTGCTAAACATGTCCTCATACGGCTTTTTTAGGATTTCACTAATTTCT
>WNGS01169498.1:24424298-24440489 GCA_020271785.1 Procambarus virginalis
TCGTTCATCGGCCCTCTTGAGACTGTAGGCTCACGTTCATCGGCCCTCTTGAGAGTGTACGCTTGCGTTCATCGGCTCTCTTGAGACTGTAGGCTCGCGTTCATCGGCCCTCTTGAGAGTGTACGCTTGCGTTCATCGGCCCTCTTGAGAGTGTAGGTTCGCTTCCCTCTTCAGGTGGGAACAACTGCTTTTTGTTATTTCTTCAGGAATTTAACGATAATTTTATGTTTCTTCTTTATGAATGGCTAAACGCACCGATAATGATGTATTTTAATATATCACGCACGTGTCACGATGTTCTTCATATTTCACATCTGTTATGAAGCTCTGGCATCTCAGGGCACACCTGTCACGATGTATTAATATTAAAACACACATGTCATGATGCTGCCAGCATCCAATACACCTGTCATGATGCTGCCAGCATCCCAACACAATTGTCATGAAGCTGCCAGCATCCCAGACACCTGTCATGATGCTGCCAGCATCCCAACACACCTGTCATGATGCTGCCAGCATCCTTACACACCTGTCATGATGCTGCCAGCATCCCAACACACCTGTCATGATGCTGCCAGCATCCCAACACACCTGTCATGATGCTGCCAGCATCCCAAACACACCTGTCATGATGCTGCCAGCATCCCAACACACCTGTCATGATGCTGCCAGCATCCCAAACACCTGTCATGATGCTGCCAGCATCCCAACACACCTGTCATGATGCTGCCAGCATCCCAACACACCTGTCATGATGCTGCCAGCATCCCAACACACCTGTCATGATGCTGCCAGCATCCCAACACACCTGTCATGATGCTGCCAGCATCCCAACACACCTGTCATGATGCTGCCAGCATCCAACACACCTGTCATGATGCTGCCAGCATCCCAACACACCTGTCATGATGCTGCCAGCATCCCAACACCTGTCATGATGCTGCCAGCATCCCAACACACCTGTCATGATGCTGCCAGCATCCCAACACACCTGTCATGATGCTGCCAGCATCCCAACACACCTGTCATGATGCTGCCAGCATCCCAACACACCTGTCATGATGCTGCCAGCATCCCAACACACCTGTCATGATGCTGCCAGCATCCCAACACACCTGTCATGATGCTGCCAGCATCCCAACACACACACAGCTGCTCTGGCATCATCAGCATCCAGGGAAACACTTAGTGTGGGGATTATGTCTACATTGTTACGGCCGAGGCTTCACACAACTTAGAAGAGGTTATTACAATCTCTGAATATCTTCCGGGGAGTCTAAGTTAGTGGCCACAGAGCGCTAGTGTCCTGCCCCTGACTTGCCTATAGCAACGGCTCTAATGCAGCAATTTATGTCACCATAAATCTATGTTGATAAGTTTCTAACCATAATCAGATTAGTGTTGTGGGCTGCAGGAGAACCATCGTCGTCTCCAATGTGATTTTTCAGTGCTCTGAATTTTTTCAGTGCCCTAAATATACCTTTGAACTGTTCACAAAGCGCCCGGTGTAATTAATAGAAGTCCGTTGCATTTTCCCGAATTCCGAGAGTTTCTGCAATTGCAGTGCCCAGTCTATGCTAACATTTAATTCCAAGCTCATGTTTCCATTTGTCCATGTTTGTTAACACACATCCTTGACTTGTTTCAGAATATTTAAGAAAACTATGTCTGAAACCAAGTCAATGTTTAGCAAAAAGAAATGACAAATTATCGTTGGGGAACATTAAACTCATCACTCGTCAAAGTGCTGTTAAAAGACCCGCCGTTGGAGCCAGCGAGTTCTAAGTGCCAGCTCGTAATAGATCAATCTTGCCAACCTCTACACTCCACTTGTGACAATCTTAAAGAAAACGAGAGCCGTATACTAGTATCATCGCTGATTCCCTCATCAACGCCTCTACGTGTGTGGAACCCAAACGTCGCAATACTCTAAGGCCAAAAATCGTCGTACTAGAAAATAGTAGCGGCTGGCGAAATTGATGTACTGTCCCGTTTTCGGTTTTGGGTCCTCTGGTAGGCTAGGATAAGGGCACTTTAGTACGACGGTTTCTTGACGTTGGGAAACCTTAGGAGGACGGGCTGCTGTGTGTGTGTGTTGGTTACTCACGGTTGCAGTGTTCAGGGCCGCTAGAGGCATTAATCCCAGATATCCGGAGAAATAGCAGTAATAATGATAAATCAGGTTCCAAACTCCGGTAATAGATAGAGCGGAACCTGATTAATTATTGAAAAAAAAGAGGTACAAGGAGGTATTCAATCACAGCATCTCCCCCTCACAGCATCTCCCCCTCACAGCACCATCACAGCATGAGCCTCACATCACCATCACAGCATCTCCCCTTCACAGAATGCACCTCACAGCATCTCCCCTTCACAGCATGCACCTCACAGCATCTCCCCCTCACAGCACCATCACAGCATCTCCCTCTCACAGCATCTCCCCCTCACAGCACCATCACAGCATCTCCCCTCACAGCATCTCCCCCTCACAGCATCTCCCCCCTCACAGCATGAGCCTCACAGCACCATCACAGCATGAGCCTCACAGCAGCTCAATAATGTCTAGAACACTTTAAAACTGGTTCCATCACCTTATGCCTGAGACAGACCACATCATCAATACCACTGAACAAAGACCTCGCCCATCAATACCACCCCATCAATACCGCTGAACAAAGACCTCCCCATCAATACCGCTGAACAAAGACTTCCCCCATCAATACCACTGAACAAAGACCTCCCCCCATCAATATCACACCATCAATAACAATGTAAACAATAATATCCCCGTATATATACCACCAACATTGTGACCAAACCATCTAAACCCTTCCATTAGTACTGTCCTCATCAGTTCTATTCCCATCAACACCTTATCATCAGCACCACTCCCGGTAACCCCCCCCCCACTCATCAGGATAACCCCAGTCAAAATTACCCGTATCCAGACCATCGTCATCAACCCCACCCATGTCGTGGTCATCAACACCTCCCTTGTCGTGGTCATCAACACCACCCTTGTCGTGGTCATCAACACCACCCTTGCCGTGGTCATCAACACCACCCTTGCCGTGGTCATCAACACCACCCTTGCCGTGGTCATCAACACCACCCTTGCCGTGGTCATCAACACCACCCTTGTCGTGGACATCAACACCACCCTTGCCGTGGTCATCAACACCACCCTTGCCGTGGTCATCAACACCACCCTTGCCGTGGTCATCAACACCACCCTTGCCGTGGTCATCAACACCACCCTTGCCGTGGTCATCAACACCACCCTTGTCGTGGTCATCAACACCAACCTTGTCGTGGTCATCAACACCACCCTTGTCGTGGTCATCAACACCACCCTTGTCGTGGTCATCAACACCACCCTTGCCGTGGTCATCAACACCACCCTTGTCGTGGTCATCAACACCACCCTTGCCGTGGTCATCAACACCACCCTTGTCGTGGTCATCAACACCACCCTTGCCGTGGTCATCAACACCACCCTTGTCATGGTCATCAACGCCACCCTTGTCGTGGTCATCAACACCACCCTTGTCGTGGTCATCAACACCACCCTTGTCGTGGTCATCAACACTACCCTTGTCGTGGTCATCAACACTACCCTTGTCGTGGTCATCAACCCCACCCTTGTCGTGGTCATCAACCCCACCCTTGTCGTGGTCATCAACACCACCCTTGTCGTGGTCATCAACACTACCCTTGTCGTGGTCATCAACCCCACCCTTGTCGTGGTCATCAACACCATCCTTGTCGTGGTCATCAACACCTCCCTTGTCGTGGTCATCAACACCACCCTTGTCGTGGTCATCAACACCTCCCTTGTCGTGGTCATCAACACTACCCTTGTCGTGGTCATCAACACCACCCTTGTCGTGGTCATCAACACTACCCTTGTCGTGGTCATCAACACCACCCTTGTCGTGGTCATCAACACTACCCTTGTCGTGGTCATCAACACCACCCTTGTCGTGGTCATCAACACCACCCTTGTCGTAGTCATCAACACCACCCTTGTCGTGGTCATCAACACTACCCTTGTCGTGGTCATCAACACCATCCTTGTCGTGGTCATCAACACCACCCTTGTCGTGGTCATTAACGCCACCACGACATTTACGCCACCAACGCCAACTACTAAAATATCTACATCAAAGCCGCCTCAATCAAGATCAACGTCAACATAAAAACTACATTACTAAAAAATGTTAACAGCAACAAAAAAGTTCTTTAGAACCCATTTTACATTTGTCAGACCAATTCTGAAATAATTCAACACGTGCGCGAAGTCCATTTCACCCCAACTAAACAAAGATAATGACGGTCCAGAGTTGTCCGACCGGATTAGTTCCAGTGTTAACAGGTATGAGCTACGAGGAAGGATTTAAGTCATTAAACCTCAAGTCGTTGAGAGAAGAAACAAAGGAGACATGATCCTCACTTAAAAAATACTCATTGACATAGATTGGGCAACAAAGGCCAGCATATCATGGAAGGTACACGAGCAGGAGGACAGGCTAATGCATATCAGCAGAGTAAATACGTATCAAATGGCACCAAATCTAGAACACCATTTAGCTCCTAGTGCAGCAGAAATAGCCATCAATCAAGGTTTAAACTTCACGAGTATAGTTGTGTGGTCTTGTACTGTCCATGTTGTTATCATAACCGAACTGGGAAAGTGGAGGAAATATTTTAGGGAAATAATATTATTAATAGGATTATTAAGAATAATTCTCGAGAAGATAGTGATAAAGACGGACACAATTTACATGTCACACTGTCTAGCAGATGTTTCTATATCTATTTCACACTCTCTCGCAGATGTTTCTATATCTATTTCACACTGCAGATGTTTCTATATCTATTTCACACTGCAGATATTTCTATATCTATTTCACACTGCAGATATTTCAATATCTATTTCACACTGCAGATGTTCCTATATCTATTTCACACTGCAGATGTTTCTATATCCATTTCACACTGCAGATGTTTCTATATCTATTTCACACTCTCGCAGATGTTTCTATATCTATTTCACACTGCAGATGTTTCTATATCTATTTCACACTGCAGATGTTTCTATATCTATTTCACACTGCAGATGTTTCTATATCTATTTCACACTCTCTCGCAGATGTTTCTATATCTATTTGACACTGCAGATGTTTCTATATCTATTTGACACTGCAGATGTTTCTATATCTATTTGACACTGCAGATGTTTCTATATCTATTTCACACTGCAGATATTTCTATATCTATTTCACACTCTCTCGCAGATGTTTCTATATCTATTTCACACTGCAGATGTTTCTATGTCTATTTCACACTGCAGATATTTCTATATCTATTTCACACTGCAGATATTTCTATATCTATTTCACACTGCAGATGTTTCTATATCTATTTCACACTGCAGATGTTTCTATATCTATTTCACACTGCAGATGTTTCTATATCTATTTCACACTGCAGATGTTTCTATATCTATTTCACACTGCAGATGTTTCTATATCTATTTCACACTGCAGATGTTTCTATATCTATTTCACACTCTCTCGCAGATGTTTCTATATCTATTTCATACTGACTAGCAGATGTTTCAATATCAATTTCACGCTGTCTCGCAGATGTTTTCTATATCTATTTCACGCTGCCTCGCAGATGTTTCTATATCTATTTCACACTGTCTAGCAGATGTTTCTATATCTATTTCACACTCTCTAGCAGATGTTTCAATATAAATTTTACTCTGTCTCGCAGATGTTACTATATCTATTTCATACCGACTAGGAAATGTTTCTATATCTATTTCACACTGTCTAGCAGATGTTTCTATATCTATTTCACACAGTCTCGCAGACATGTGTAGATCTACAAGATTAGGAGTGGGGGGAAGGCACAAGTGACCAATTTCCATTGTTCAATTCACAGTCCTGAGAGCTTGGACCATAAAACACGCTGCCGAGGTCCTGAAAGAGTCCATCAAAACATTCTGTCCAGAGAGCCTGTTCTCGACAGTCTTGAGTTGATATGGCTCGTCAACGAGCCATTACCACTCCGTAATATTCTCCAGCGTCAAATTATCCCACTAGCTTTATTGTAATATAACAAGCGATCACCCAAAATCGCTTGTTATATTAAAATCAAGAGAACGGACTATAGATGATTAGAAGTGATCTGATCCTCCCCCCCCCATATAAAAAAGTCATGAATAAATAAAACCTTAGTAATAAGAGTTAATTCTTTATTCAGCTTCATCTTGCTCCTGTTAAATGTCATTTAAATGATGCTCTTCAGTTTTGGTCTCCTGGTAAGAACCTCCAGAATGAAGGGTGAATAAAAATTCTTAATTTACATTCAATAGAAAAGCAAAGAATAAGGGGGGAACATAATTACAATATATAAATGAATGAAGGGGAATAACAAAGGAAACATTAATAAGGTACAGCAACAACTATCAATATAAACTAAAGCACTAACAAAAATAACTGGTGAAGTTTAGATTAAGAACAGATCGGCGTGAAGAACGTCAAGAAACAGCCGTACTAAAGTGCTCTTATCCTAACCAACCAGAGGACCCACGAACAGAAAACGGGACGTTATGTCAATTTCGCGAGCCGCTGTCATTCTCATGTACGACAATTTTTGGCCCCTTGGGTAAACTATACGTCGAATCGCAACGTGCTATTAGGAGGACGGTTTGAATAACTGTAGCTGGACACATGTGTGTAGGAGCCGCCTCGCATAACGTTGTTCTTATGTCCATTACATCATCAACCTGTCCTCAGCTTATATACGTCATGCAGACGAGGAGTCACAATAGATAGTGAAGAGACGACGACGTTTCGGTCCGTCCTGGACCATTCTCAAGTCGATTATCACAATCGACTTGATAATGATCCAGGACGGACCGAAACGTCGTCGTCTCTTTACTTTCTAGTGTGTAGTTTGGTCAATATATTCGTCATATTTCGACGCTAAGATTCAATTCAATATATACATCGTCTTATATGGTTCTATCTCCCACCCAATACACCACTACACTCCTCCTTCCCAACCATCTCCATCAAGATGGAGTTAATGTGATGGACAACCTCCATCACCTCAGGCGAGAGCACACTCACACCTCATACCATCTCCACCACATCCCTCTACCGTGGCCCTCTCCCTCACACCTCTCTCACAACCACAACTCACAAAGTGATTGGTTGTGAGGTTTACCTCCACCTCGACAACTTGGGTCATCTTGGGCCACGTTATAAGTGGCAAAACTTGAGTCTGTATGAATAAAGATGAAAGTTGGAGAGATTACTTCCTCCTATATTTCATTACTCCAGAACAGCCGGGGTTAAAGTGGAAACTTTCACCAAACTTGGCCTACGTATCTTCAGGGCGAGTAAATAGTGGGAAATTTAATGTCTGAGGTATTCCACACCTTGCTACTCTGGACAAAATGGAAGATCATTCAAAGTGGAAGATCATTCGTTTTGCGAAGAATGACTTACAGCAGAGTGAACAAGTCTTGCAATATTAAGGACTAGGAACCATTGACAATGATAGGTCGAAAATCCCTGATGGTGTCGATTATGGATTTTAATCACAAGACGCNCACACACACACACACACACACACACACACACACCACACACACACACACACACACACACCACACACACACACTGCAGACCTGGACAAGTGCAGGAATGGTCGAACAAATGGTAGTTAGGTTTTAACCCAGCAAATGTAATGTAAGACGATAGGGGTAGGAGCAGGAGGACAGATACAAGGATCATTTGGGAGAGAAAATACTTCAAGAGTCAGAGAGAGAGAAAGACCTGGGGGTGATATCACGCCAGACCTGTCCCCTGAAGCTCATATCAAGAGGATAACATCAGCAGCATATGCCAGGTTGGCTAACATAAGAACGGCCTTTAGAAACTTGTGTAAGGAATCTTTCAGAACATTATATACCACATATGTCAGACCAATCCTGGAGTATGCGGCTCCAGCATGGAGTCCCGATCTAGTCAAGCATAAGACTAAACTGGAAAGGTTCAAAGGTTTGCCACCAGACTAGTACCCGAGCTGAGAGGTATGAGCTACGAGGAGCGACTGCAGGAATCAAACCTCACTTCGTTGGAAGACAGAAGACTTAGGGGGGACATGATCACCACATTCAAGATTCTCAGGGGAATCGACAGGGTTGATAAAGACAGGCTGTTTAACACAAGGGGCACACGCACTAGGGGACACAGGTGGAAACTGAGTGCCCAAATGAGCCACAGAGATATTAGAAAGAACTTTTTTAGTGTCAGAGTGGTTGACAAATGGAATGCATTAGGAAGCGATGTGGTGGAGGCAGACTCCATACACAGTTTCAAGTGTAGATATGATAGAGCCCATTAGGCTCAGGAAACTGTACACCTGTTGATTGACGGTTGAGAGGCGGGACCAAAGAGCCAGAGCTCAACCCCCGCAAGCACAACTAGGTGAGTACAACTAGGTGAGTACACTCACACACACACTACAAATGTGATAACATTCTCCTTTGGCTAAAGAAAGGCGTGACAAATAACTACCCATAAATATGATAGCAAGTCCACTACGGGCTACCATAGCCCGTGCTACTTGCAACTTTTGTTCCGAATTGAAGAATATTCAACAATCACAAATATGATAGAACTTGCATTACACGACCAATGGCTGGAAAGACGGAGCCCAAAAGCTGAAGCACCATCCTGCAGGCACAAATAAGAACGCGCACGACGATACTCAGAATAGGAAAAGAAGAGGGTAAAAAATCTTTCCCGGTCTAATGAAAAGGTTCCGAGACTGGAGCCTCCAGACTCGGCTACAAGTAATGTGGGTTCGACTCCCTCTTCCGCGACTAATGAAACATTTCCCCAAGGTAAACTGCTCGCCTCTTGCTTCATAACATTCATGATGATGATTCTGATGACAATGATAGTTATTTCGGTAATAAGGATCTATCATGTGGTTATGTTGAGATCATTTCGGGGCTTAGCGCCCCCGCGGCCCGGTATTCGACCAGGCCTCCTTTTTTGTTACACAGCCCAGAAAGCAACCCGTAGCAGCTGTCTAACTCCCATGTACCTATTTACTGTTAGGTGAGCAGGAACATCAGGGTGAAAGAAACACTGCCCATTTGTTTCCGCCTCCACCGGGGATTGAACCCGGGCCTCTAGGACTACAAATCTGCAGTGCTGTCCACTCAGCTGTCAGGCCCCTAGTGACGTTCGCAGTGATAAAGGCGACGATAGTCAATATCACTTAGAATGATTGATGAACATTGATATTGACTGATGATCAATATAAGTAAAGATTAATGATATATACTCAAGACTATAGTTAAATAGAGACTGGAACGCATGCTCAAGTTCACAAATAGTGATGCAAGTCATTTAAAAGGTTTTGGAACATGTTCTTCCTGAAGATTCTCACATGAAACTGGCGTAGAAGCCATCCTAGGCGTGTACTATTATCAGCAAACACAGAAATCACACTAACGTGATGCATCAATTGAACAAATCCACAAGGGCCGTGACGAGGATTCGAACCTGCGTTCGGGAGCATCCCAGACACTGCCTTAATCGACTGAGCTACGACAGGGTTAAAAACGCATGAGCTACGACAGGGTTTTAACCCTGTCCATTAAGTAGATTAAGGCAGTGTCTGGGATGCTCTCGGACGCAGGTTCGAATCCGCGTCACGGCCCTTGTGGATTTGTTCTATTATCAGTAGTTTACCTGTTGATACTAGCGGCAAAAGGATCCAATACCTTGGTGCGTCTCCACCAATCAGTTATGTTCCTTTTCATAAATCATCAATATATAATGTACAAGCTACCTACATTCTACACCTCAGTAAAGCATTCACAATACACTGGATGTATTTACGTACACTGTATTATATATATTTATTTACGTATATTGTATTATATATATTTATTATTTACGTATATTGTATATATATATTTATTATTTTCGAATGTATTATATGTTTATTATATATTTATTATTTTCGCATGTAATATATATTTATTATTTACGAATGTATTATATATTAGAGACAACAACGTATATAAATATCTTCGTGTAACAGATATATTTTGTTTAGTACAATAAATTTACCTCCAGTATCAATAAACAGAATACATAAAAAATTTAATGATATGCACATATGCTACCTACTCCGTAACCCTTACGTAGCCTGTATTATGCAAATCAATATGGATGCTCGTTTACGTCCAGTGTCAGATTATCCATAAGGCAGAGAGCCTAGGCCTACGAGACAGTGCATGCGGTCTGACGAAAAATATAACGAGAACTTTTATTTCGCCTTTTTCTGCAGGATATTATTAAATTAATACCTACTTTTTCAACATTTATCACCTAATCCATTTTTATATATACGTTACTGGATTATTTTCCATAATATTCCATTTGGGCATATTCTGACCATTAATGAAAGCAAAATAATTACTAGCTCGTGTTATTAGTGAATATGCTGTTAAATCTGGCCCACATATCTTGAAGGAGCCTAAGGCCTACGAAAGTCTAAATCCGGCCCTGGTTACATAAATCAATATTCATATATTCCCCCAGTTACAAATTACAAAATTAAGTGTATAAACATAATTAAAAGACAGGTCAAGACAAGATATATGTATCTAAGAGCGTGACAAATTTTCACTAATCATAGGCTTCTGTTTATCACTAGGCTCCATGCCAACAACAAATTAGATAAATGAGCTTAACTTTGGTACTAAAGATGGATAAATGGTTCATTACTAATTCAAAATAGTTTCCTACTTACAGGCATTTACTTCTTGTTCCTCATTCGTATTATTGCTAAAAGCAAGCAATTATCCATAAAATCAATTATATATATTAATAAATAACATAATTACCTTCTCAGTGATTTCTATAAATATTTAATGAGATTAAATTACTCCAGGGCATCGATTATTGGGCCAGGGGGCCATAGTCTCTCCTCAGGTGCTGCCAACATGCACTACAGTGGCCTGCTTGTTTGTTGGAGTAACGTCAGCATGTGTAGTTGAGCCGTCAACATAGTCCAAGACTACTGTAAAGACTCAGTGTTTATACACGGGGAAACTGGGTATTCCTCAGCGTATATATATATACTCTGTATACTTGTGTGCAAGTATACACCTGGGGAGGCTTGTTTACAATGAATTTAAGCCTGTGTAAGAAGGCTCTTTGAAGTACCGTGTATTCTTTCTCAAGCTAAAAAAATACACAAATTAAACAAAGGGCGCAAACCATTCGAGCTAACAAATACACGAATTATATCATTTTAATCGATTTTTAAGATTGAAAACAGGTTTTGTGATGAACTAATCATAGAAATAACGATTACCGTTGCCCATATCGATCCCGTGGCGTCATCTTCGTGAAGTTAAGCGTCCATTTCACTGAAAAATCTCATCGACCAAATTCACAATCTATCACGTCACAGAAAAATTCTTCCAACCTTTCTAAATTAACTACAATGTTTGTTGATCCAAATATTGGTAACGAGACGCTGCTACGAGGATACCGTTACGCATGCGCGAACCCAGACCAATGAATTCGTTCATTAAACAGACCAGAACTGCTCTAGGATATATTTGTACTGCTACTATTTATTCAATCTAATCAATAATCGACTTTATAATGTCTGCATATTGCATCACGAAAACGGCTCTGTCTTGAGCCAGATCATTTGCAAATCAATCGTGAAACTGCAAAGCCTCCGTTTTCTTTCTTTCCTTGCGTCGAGACTTGAAGACACAGGGAGACACAATCAGTCATCATCAACCAGTCATCATCAACCAGTCATCAGCTGATGCGCATTATTTATTCGCCAATAATATTACAGAATGTCGTCAGCTGGCGTAATGGCGTCAATACTGCACGTCAACTTAGCCAGTATGATTTCGTTTTCTGATAGTAACCAATCCAGAGTGCTCTCATTTTGCATGACACGCACTGATTGGTAGAGACTTCCAGCTTGCCGCTGATTGGCCCAAGCTTAAAATCGCCCATCTAGAATATTAGTTACGTAACTATGCAACATTACCGAAAACTCTAGGGACTCCAATTCTTTGGTTGGTTAGTTGCAGAAATGAAAAAAATTATGCCTTCATGTTAGCCTTATTAGCATTCCCAAGCCCCGCCCACACAAGCCTCCCTACTCCCCCAGTGTATTCACACCACGACCTGTATACCTGGAGGCCCGCGACCCGCAGACACACCCACACTGACTGGTTGTGTTGATGACTGGTTGAACAGGGACCTGGTAGCCTGGTGGATAGCGCGCAGGACGCGTAATTATGTGGCGCGGATTCGATTCTCGCACCAGGTAGAAACTTTCACTAGAGAGAACATCCTGAGAACACTCTCTCATTAGAGAGAACATCCTGGAAACACTCTCACTAAAGAGAACATCCTGAGAACACTCTCACCAGAGAGAACATCCTGGGAACACTCTCACTAGAGAGAACATCCAGGGAACACTCTCTCACTAGAGAGAACATCCTGGGAACACTCTCTCACTAGAGAGAACATCCAGGGAACACTCACTAGAGAGAACATCCTGTTAACACTCTCACTAGAAGGAACATCCTGGGAACACTCTCACTAGAGGGGAACATCCTGGGAACACTCTCACTATAGAGAACATCCTGGGAACACTCTCACTATAGAGAACATCTGGGAACACTCTCACTAGAGAGAACATCAACAGAACACTGTGGTAAAGAGGAGCAGTACGAGATAATTAGGAACCCTTCATTAAGGCATAATTAACACAGTGCTTTGGCAACCATTGCGTGTCGCGTCTCTCCAATGCATTTAACATTTACTAATTTCTAAGCAAATCGGTGTGAGAAATTGTATAACTGTAACTCGACTCTGATATTGAATTTCAGAATTATTTATTCCCGAGGTGTGCTGTAATATTAATGATCTTCATCTCGAAACAAAAATCAGAATACATTAAACAGCGAAATCCTGTGTATTACAGAAATATATTTAGTATATTTCATTGATATACCCGCGATAGAAACATAGAAATTGGTATCGTACCTTCCTCGGGTGTTAAGGAGAAGCAGAATGTCGACTATATTGCGTGACGCAACACTCAATCTGTATATCAGTTGTAATACTTGAAGGTGAAACGTCCATAGCAGGACAAGAACGAGCGTGAATATAGCTGCTAGTTGCAGTAACAGCCTGGCAGTGCACACACAAATCACAACAGCGTGATGCATCATATGAACAAATCCACAAAGGCCGTGATGAGGGTTAGAACCTACGTCGGAGAGAATCCCAGACGCGCCTTAATCGCCTTGTGAAATTGTTCAGTGTGACAGTGTCATTCTTGCTAGTGGCGGTGAGTAACAGTCTGACGGGCTCATTACTAGTGGAGTCACTGACGGCGTCACTGCTAGTGGAAGTAACAGATTGGATCAGGACAAATATCGCAGTGAATGAGCTTTGTAATTAAGCTAACTCTTCTTCCCACAGGAAGGATGCCTTGTAAACTCGCAGACAGACAACAAGAGGTTGACACTTCATTTGACAATTATTGTAAGTGTAAGAAAGCCAACAGTTATTACAGAGGACTCTAGAGACGGGGTTTTTCTTTTTATTGATAAAGCACAATAAATACAATAAAACAGTCTGACAAAAAACGTAACAGCAGTGATCCATGAAAACACAAAAACAAAACATGAGAACAACAGATAAAGGAAACACAAAACTGAAAAACAAAATAAGCACATAACAGGAAACACAGAATATACACTGAAATGACACTTTACATAAAACAATTACATATATAGTTACACAGTACCAGCCTGCGGCAAAGAAGCACGGGAAAAGAACACTAGACAACAATAGGAAGAAAGCCAGCCTGAAGGGCCACATGGGAAAGACAAAAAGCCAAGACAGACAGTAATGCACAATCAGAACACGCAGGGACCGGGGGAAAAAAATGCACAAACACAGTCACCAGAAAACACACACACACACACACACACACACACACACACCACACACACACACACACACACACACACAACACACACACACACACACACACACACAGGAATCTGTACACCTGTTGATTGACAGTTGAGAGGCGGGACCAAAGAGCCAGAGCTCAACCCCCGCAAACACAACTAGGTGAGTACACACCCAACAGCACGAAAAACAGCACAAGCAAGCAGAACACAAAACACACACAGGAAACAACCAGTACAGCACAATCAAAAACGCAAACAAACATAACGCCTAAACGCAGACACGGTAACAAAACAAAAGACAGGGAGTGTACAAATCAAGCACAAGTACTATTGATATTTATCCGGGAACTCCCGCTTCGGGAACCGCAAGCAATAAGCCTCCCAAATCAGCTGGACGTCCTCGGATACCAGGAGACGCACAGGGTCGAGGCATCAAATCATACACCCCATAAATAAACCCCCGTAATCCGCGGCACCCAAATAATTGAAAAACACCATGGGACCGGACGCACCCTGTCATCCCAAGTGGGATCCAAACTGTGACTTAGAGACTAACACCCCCCCCCCCCCGGCGGCCGTGATCACAGGGAAGGGTCCACACTAGGGGATTCCACACTGGAATTCACACTAGGCGTCGCACCGGGCGCAGCACTGGGCATTGCACTGGGCTTCGGACTGGTTTGCGCACGAGGCTCCTCACTGGGCTGCGCACTTGGGGAACCCGCAGAGGACACAGATGCGCCAGGCCCCCGCCCCCCCCCCCCCGCCACTGGGCACAGGAGCAGAGGCACCCTAGCGCACATCTTTCCTTAAGACCACAATGAGGTCCCGATCAGCAGGAGCAACCTCCCACTGTGGGGAGCCAACAACAGGGGGCGATGCAGGAGGTTCCACTGAGCCCCCACTGCACCGCCAAGCACGGCGTAAGATGCTGGAGCTTCATACTCTCCAACCTCCACCCAAGGCACACCATGAAGGGGAGACACATTCGGAACTCGCCTCGAGCGCTTGGAGACAGGCTGCCGGTCGTCCGAGCTATCACCCCATCATCCCATATCACAGCAGAACTCTCCGACGGGCGCTCCTGAAAAGCCCGGCCCCTGAGAACCGCAGCATCCACGGCCGTTGGCACAGGACCACACACCGCAGGAGACAGACATCAAAGAGATGTCTCGTGGACATCCAGAGTGACAGGAGACACCGTACCCAGGGACGGCACAGGCAGGGGTTGTCAAGATGGGGCGGGCTGGGGCGTCAGGGGCAGGGACGACTCAGGTGGGAAAGCCGGCGGCGGGAGTGGGGCAGCCCCAACGCCCACGGCAACATCCATACCATTACCCACAACCGCCCCCAGGGGAGTCACAGGATCCAACACCGGGGCAGAAGCCGGAAGGGAAGCAACACACATTTCAGCACTTGGAAACAGGTCTGAAGCCGACAAAGGGGGGAAAATCCTCCTCCCGGAAGAGGTTAACAGGGGTGACCCCACGCTCCTCACACCCTGCAGCCTGGTGACCATGCAGGCCGCTTCTGAAACATGTCCTAGATTGTCAATAGTGAAAGACACGAATCGGGAACCCCAACAGCATGATGGAGGACGGTATAGGATCAACGAGGAGCATGGCGAGAGTGCGGGTCCCTCATAAGACCCTCTTCCATCTCCCAGTAGGGACGGCATTCATCCTCACATGTAGGACCCGCTCAAAACGGCCAAAGTAATGCCGTAGAAGGTCCTCAGAGAACTCGAAGGGTATCCCATGCACTGCTACATACGTCGTGGCACCACAACGGTCAGAGAGGGTCACTGACCCACCATCTCCAGGAAGATTGAAAGAGCGCCCATCATAGCGCGCGACGAGATCTTGGTAAATCCCCAAGGAGCCGAACTTGACAATCTCTCGCCTTCCAGCAAGCAGCTGCACCCCACACACAGACTCCGCAGGGACACGTAGCATATCTAGTAACACCACCTACTGAGTGGTAGGAAGCATTCCCGGAAAACTGTAGGCCAATTGAGTCCTGCCTGGTGACAGGGGGCACAGGCCCCTCCCCCCATGACTGCAGACCGTAACGGCCCAAGGGTCGTTAGGATCTGCAGTCATGAGAAACACGTGAGA
>WNGS01169498.1:24440589-24455381 GCA_020271785.1 Procambarus virginalis
TCCCAGAAGGAATTGACTCGTTCCTCTCGATGTTTGCTGATGATGCAAAAATTATGAGGAGGATCAGGACAGAGGAGGATAGTAGGAGGCTACAAGATGACCTAGACAAACTGAAGGAATGGTCCGACAAATGGCTACTAAAGTTCAACCCAAGTAAATGTAAGGTAATGAAACTAGGAGGAGGAACTAGGAGGCCAGTCACTGGATACCGAATGGGAGATGAAGTCCTTCACAAAACGGACAGAGAGACAAGATCTGGGAGTTGATATCACGCCGAACCTGTTTCCCGAAGCCCAAATCAAAAGAATAACATCAGCGGCCTATGCGGACCAACGGCCTTTCTAACATCCAGATCCAGCAGATGTCTCTTGACCTCCTCTCTCGTAATTTCGAACCCTTCCAAGGATGCCTGGTTTACTTCCCTTTCTCCTAGCACAGTGACCTCACCTTGATCTGTTGTGAAGACCTCCTGCAACCTCTTGTTGAGATCTTCACACACCTCTTTGTCATTCTCTGTATACCTGTCCTCGCCTGTTCTAAGTTTCACTACCTGTTCTTTCACTGTTGTTTTCCTTCTGATGTGACTGTGGAGTAGCTTTGGTTCGGTCTTGGCTTTGTTTGCTATATAATTTTCATAACTTTTCTCTGCTTCTCTTCTCACCCTGACATACTCATTCCTGGTTCTCTGGTATCTCTCTCTGCTTTCTGGTGTTCTGTTATTCCGGAAGTTCCTCCATGCCCTTTTGTTCAGTTTCTTTGCTTCCATACATGCCCTATTATACCATGGATTCTTCTTTTGCTTCTCGAATTTTTCCTTTTTGGCCGGAATGTATCTGTTTACTGCCTCCTGACACTTTTGGGTGATATAGTCCATTATATCTTGCACAGACTTAGCTCTGAGGTCTGTGTCCCAAGGTATTTCCATTAGGAAGTTTCTCATCTCCTCATAATTTTCCTTTCGGTATGCCAGCCTTTTGTTTCCTAGTTCTTTTTTGGGGGAGATAAGTCCTAGCTCTACTAGGTACTCAAAGTTCAATACACTGTGATCGCTCATTCCCAAGGGTGCTTCCATCTTAACTTTCCTTATATCCCACTCATTTTGGGTAAAAATCAAATCAAGCATTGCTGGTTCATCTTCTCCTCTCATTCTTGTAGGTTTCTTGATGTGCTGGCTTAGAAAGTTTCTTGTTGCCACGTCCAACAGCTTAGCTCTCCATGTTTTTGGTCCTCCATGCGGGTCTCTGTTCTCACAATCTATCTTCCCATGGTTGAAGTCTCCCACACACTTGTGTGTATTCACTTAGTTGTATTTTTTTTGTGTGCTTGCGGGGGTTGAGCTTTGGCTCTTTGGTCCCGCCTCTCAACTGTCAATCAACTGGTGTACAGATTCCTGAGCCTACTGGGCTCTATCATATCTACATTTGAAACTGTGTATGGAGTCAGCCTCCACCACATCACTTCCTAGTGCATTCCATTTACTAACTACTCTGACACTGAAAAAGTTCTTTCTAATGTCTCTGTGGCTCATTTGGGTACTCAGCTTCCACCTGTGTCCCCTTGTTCGCGCCCCTCCAGTGTTGAATAGTTCATCCTTGTTTACCCGGTCAATTCCCCTGAGGATTTTGTAGGTTGTGATCATGTCCCCCCTTACTCTTCTGTCTTCCAGTGTCGTAAGTTGCATTTCCCGCAGCCTGTGTGTGTGTGTGTGTGTGTGTGTATTCACTTAGTTGTATTTTACGGGGGTTGAGCTTTGCTCTTTCGGCCCGCCTCTCAACTATCAATCGACTGTTTACTAACTACACTAACTACTTTTTTTTTTCCCACACCACACACACACACACCCCAGGAAGCAGCCCGTGACAGCTGACTAACTCCCAGGTACCTATTTACTGCTAGGTAACAGGGGCATACAGGGTGAAAGAAACTTTGCCCATTTGTTTCTGCCGGGTGCGGGAATCAAACCCGCGCCACAGAATTACGAATCCTGCACGCTATCCACCAGGCTACCTGGCCCACACACCTGTACTCACCTAGTTGTACTCACCTAGTTGTGCTTGCGGGGGTTGAGCTCTGGCTCTTTGGTCCCGCCTCTCAACCGTCAATCAACAGGTGTACAGTTTCCTGAGCCTAATGGGCTCTATCATATCTACACTTGAAACTGTGTATGGAGTCAGCCTCCACCACATCGCTTCCTAATGCATTCCATTTGTCAACCACTCTGACACTAAAAAAGTTCTTTCTAATATCTCTGTGGCTCATTTGGGCACTCAGCTTCCACCTGTGTCCCCTAGTGCGTGTGCCCCTTGTGTTAAACAGCCTGTCTTTATCAACCCTGTCGATTCCCCTGAGAATCTTGAATGTGGTGATCATGTCCCCCCTAACTCTTCTGTCTTCCAACGAAGTGAGGTTTAATTCCTGCAGTCGCTCCTCGTAGCTCATACCTCTCAGCTCGGGTACTAGTCTGGTGGCAAACCTTTGAACCTTTTCCAGTTTAGTCTTATGCTTGACTAGATAGGGACTCCATGCTGGAGCCGCATACTCCAGGATTGGTCTGACATATGTGGTATATAATGTTCTGAAAGATTCCTTACACAAGTTTCTAAAGGCCGTTCTTATGTTAGCCAACCTGGCATATGCTGCTGATGTTATCCTCTTGATATGAGCTTCAGGGGACAGGTCTGGCGTGATATCAACCCCCAGGTCTTTCTCTCTCTCTGACTCTTGAAGTATTTCATCTCCCAAATGATACCTTGTATCTGGTCTCCTGCTTCCTACCCCTATCTTCATTACATTACATTTGCTTGGGTTAAACTCTAACAGCCATTTGTTCGACCATTCCTGCAGCTTGTCCAGGTCTTCTTGAAGTCTCAAGCTGTCCTCCTCTGTCTTAATCCTTCTCATAATTTGGCGTCGTCAGCAAACATTGAGAGGAATGAGTCTATACCCTCTGGGAGATCATTTACGTATATCAGNGCTATGTTGCTCTTTCGCCTTTGTTTCTTCCTTGTTTTCTGTTGTCCCTTTCTCTTCTCGTCGATGTCTATTCTTCAATGGAACGTTCGGGGATATTACGCCAATTTCCCTGAACTCCAACTTCTGATTTCGCAGTTTTTCGCCCCTTTGTGTCTGTCTCCGGAGCCGATGCTTGGAGCTCGTCCTGGTCGCTTTCGTGGCTATTCCTTTCTCTCCCCTCCCCTCCAGCTGTTGGGGCTCCTAACTCTTCTGCTCTCTTGATTCGCTCTGATGTTCCCTTTGTCCCTTTACTTTTTCCTTTGCCTCTCCATTGTTCTGCTGCTCGTATCTTTGTGGGAAATGGTACACGATTTGTTCCATTTATCTCCACCCCCCCCCCCCGAGTGTCCCGCTTTCTCTTCCTGATCTGAAATACCTACTAGACTCCTTGACGGACCCTATGCTCCTGCTGGGTGATTTCAATTGTCGTCATTGTCATGTTCACAGAAAATGGTACCATCCGTTTTCTATGTGCGGCGGCTGGACGCCACTAGAGGAGGTAAACAAAGCACAGGACGCCTGCCAAGCTTGGGAGCTACTCTATCATGTAATTATTTAAGTATTAAAGTCAGTAACCAGGAATGACTTTACATCAACCTTACTACCAAGACTATCTCAGCTATACACAGACACCACACTGGCGACGAGGATGAACTGGGAACGCAGGTATTTTGTTCAACAAAACACAAGGAAGGAGCATGCTGTCTCGCCCAGAGGAGGAAGGAGAAGCTGTCTGTGAGCACCATACCCGATGCTGTATGCAACCCCATGCTGTGTGCTGACTGTTGCTGTGTGCTGATCGTTGCTGTGTGCTGGCCGTTGCTGTGTGCTGGCCAATGCTGTGTGCTACCCAAGCTGTGCTGAGTGTTGCTGTGAGAGGAATCTGCCGACGCTGTGTACGAAACGACGCTTTGATGCAGTGTACAAAACCCGATGTTTTGGTTACGAAACGACGCTCCGTGCTACAAAATTCTTCACGCTGTGAACCAACTGCTGCCTACTGCTGCCAACTGCTGTGCCAACTGCTGCCTACTGCTGTACCAACTGCTGTACCAACTGCTGACCACTGCTGTACCAACTGCTAACAACTGCTGTGTTGCTGTGAGTAGGAACAACACATGTACACAAGGGCTAGGTAAGAAGTCAGTTGCTGCTGTGTTGTGCACTGTTGTGAACTTTTGCATTAAAATGCTTGTGTGCTTTGCAAAATTAAAGTAATTACAGTGAATTCTTAAATAACATATACAGTGCAGTAAGTGTTATATATTCTGAGGAACATTTTAAGTGATAAGTTTAAATTTATTCAGTAAAAATGGCAAATATACCTCAGTTTCCTGCATTTGATCCTGACTGTGACCAGACAAACCTGTCACAGAGGTGGGTCAAATGGCTTAAAAGGTTTGAAAATTTGTTGATAGTTTCTGACATCAAAAGTGCTGAAAGAAAGCGTGCCTTTCTGCTTCATTATGCAGGTGATAGAGTTTGTGATATCTTTGATACACTGAAAGATACTGGTGGTGCCAAAGATTATGACACTGCCAAGGCCAAATTAACTGAGCATTTCAAACCAAGGCAAAATACTGCTATGGAAATTATGCATTTCAGGAGAGCAAAACAACTCTCTAATGAAACTGTTGATCAATACCATACACGTCTGCAGGGTTTAGCAGCCCATTGTGAGTTTGCTGATGTTGACAAAGAAATCAAACAGCAAATAATTGAAACATGCACATCTACACGTCTTCGTCGAAGAGCTCTAGAACTTGTTGATGATGAAAGTTCTCTTAACAAGATACTGGATATGGCTCGTCGAATGGAAGATGCTGCACGTGATGCTCGTGCCATGGAGTGCAGTGCCAACAACGGTTCTGCCACTGTTACTAACAGTCATGAAGTATGTAAGGTTCAGGGAGTACACCATGATCATAGAAGATATCATGCCAAACCTAACATTAAATTGAGCCGAGAACCACATCACAACTGGAGTCATGGAACAAGACTCAAGCAGTCACAACGACTCACATCAGAGGTTGTCAACAATAAATGTTACAATTGTGGAGGAGACTACCCACACCAAGATAATGTTTGTCCTGCACAAGGTAAGAAGTGCTATGAGTGTAGAAAACTAGGTCATTTTGGTGCTATGTGTCGTTCCGCACTAAAGAAACCACAATCAATAAATAAAAGCAATGTACGAGGATCAAGTCATAGGAGTCGAGGTGGCAAACACAATATTGCACCTCAAATCAAGAATGTTAATAATATACAAGACAACATTTCATTACAACCAGTCTCAGATGACAGTGAATGTGATTATATTTGTGGAGTACAAGCAATCACAGAATGGAATGATCTTCCAAAAACCCAGAGACTATAGTATACATTGCTGGCATTTGTCTCAAAATTCTCATTGACACTGGATCAAACATTGACACCATTGCTGAGTGCCACTATGAGAAATTTAAAAAACAGTTACCAAAGCTTGAAAAATACAATGGCAAAGCCACTGCCTATGCTTCAAAGGTAGCCTTACCAGTGATTGGAACTTTCACTGCAGAGATTAAGTCAAAGAATGCAATGCTCATTACTACATTCCATGTTGTTAGGAATGCAAAGGAGTCTTTACTCAGTTACAAGACTTCAACCAAATTGGGGCTACTTCAGCTTTCTAATGCTGTAGCAGTGGAATCTGCAAACAATGTTGATGCTATTGTTGCTGAATTTTCTGATCGGTTTAAATCCATAGGTTGTTATACTGATAGCAAGGTACATCTGCATATCAACCCAGATGTAATTCCAGTTGCCCAACCACATCGCCGACAACCATTCCATACTCGCAAGAAAGTCGATGCCGAACTGGATAGGCTGATAGAACTAGATATCATTGAACCGGTAACAGGCCCAACACCATGGGTAAGCCCAATTGTCACTCCACCAAAGCCGAAGAATCCAGATGAGATACGCATTTGTGTAGACATGCGTGTTCCCAACAAGGCAATAATGCGTGAACGCCATCCTACACCCACTGTAGATGATATGATTTACCGCTTGAATGGTGCAACTGTATTCAGCAAGTTAGATTTAAACAAGGGCTATCATCAGCTTGAACTTGATGATGAGAGTCGATTCATCACAACGTTTACGACACATCGAGGTCTGTATAGGTACAAGCGCCTGAGTTTTGGTATTAACAGTGCTGCTGAAGTATTCCAGCACATCATCAGCCAGGTATTGCAAGATATACCTAATGCTGACAACATGTCTGATGACATCATTGTTTATGGCCGTACCCAAGCTGAACACGACAAAGCTCTTCGTGCAACATTGCAACGCTTACGAGAAAAGAATTTGACGCTAAGCCGAGCAAAGTGTGAGTTCAATCAACATAAAATTGAATTCTTTGGACATGTACTTAGTGACAAAGGTCTGTCTCCAGATCCTAAGAAAGTTGCAGATATCAAGAATGCTGCACCTCCTTCAACATCCACTGAAGTACATAGTTTTCTGGGAATGGCAAACTACTGTTCTCGCTTCATTCCAGATTTTGCTACCATTACGAAGCCTCTACGTGAGCTCCTGAAGAAAAATGCATCATGGTACTGGAGCGATGTCGAGCAAAATGCATTTGATGCTGTGAAAGATGCACTAGTAGAAAATGCGACTGCTGCATACTTTGATCCATCAATGGACACTGAGTTAACGGTGGATGCTAGTCCTGTTGGTTTAGGTGCTGTGTTAGCCCAACACAAACCTGGTCAACCAGATTCCAGAGTAGTAATTGCCTACGCCAGCCGTTCTCTCACAGATGTTGAGCAACGATACAGTCAGACAGAGAAGGAAGCTCTTGCTCTTGTATGGGGCTGTGAACACTTCAATGTGTATCTGCTTGGTGCACCCTTTACCACGATAGTCACTGACCACAAACCGTTGGAGACCATCTTCAATAATCCAAAGTCCAAACCACCAGCTCGCATTGAGAGATGGGCTCTTCGTCTGCAACCATACAACTTTACGGTGAAATACAAGCCGGGTGCAGGCAATCCCGCTGATTACATCAGTCGACATCCTGCCAACAGTTTCACCATCACCAAGCATCAGCAAGTTGCCGAGGAATATGTACACTCTGTAACCTGTGATGCAGTCCCTAAGGCTCTCACTCTTGATGAAATACGTACTGCAACCCTAGAGGACCCAACTCTGCAAGCAACAGTGGATGCATTGACTAAGAAAAAGTTTCCACGCATCCCACCCTCAGGAGTTGACCAAGATGCATTCAAAGCACTTGAACGCATCCAGACAGAATTAAGTGTTACGCAACAACGCGACACCGTGCTGCGAGGTACTCGTATCGTCATTCCAGCTGTTCTCCAGCAACGTGCTCTGAAGCTTGCACATCAAGGACACCAAGGTCTTGTAAGGACCAAACAGCTGCTACGAGAAAAGGTGTGGTTTCCTGGCATTGATCGTCAAGCTAAGGACATGCATGATGCCTGTGTCCCTTGCCAAGCTGCAGTGGATACTTCAAGACCAACACCTCTACAACCTTCACCACTACCTGCTGCACCATGGATGGAAGTATCGATGGACTTCTGTGGACCGCTACCAACTGGAGAGTACTTGATGGTAGTCATTGATGATCACTCACGTTATCCAGAAGTAGAAATCATCACTTCCACATCTGCAAAGGCTGTCATCCCGAAACTCGACAAGATCTTTTCAAACTTTGGCATTCCTGAAGTTGTCAAGACGGACAATGGACCGCCATTTAATGGACAAGACTTTGTCAACTTTGCTGAGCATATTGGATTCAAACACCGCCGTGTGATGCCACTACATCCTCAAGCAAATGGAGAAGTAGAGAGATTCATGCAACCTCTCATGAAAGCGGTACGCTGTGCTCATGCCGAAGGACGATCCTGGAAACAAGCTATGTATGCTTTTCTCAGGAACTACCGTGCAACACCGCATGGAACACTGGGCAAGTCGCCTGGCGAACTTTTATTTGGACGTCCTATGAGAATCGCACTACCTGTCATGCCAGCCAAGGTAACGGATAAACGTCTCGCTCAGAAGGATGCACTAGCCAAGGGCAAAATGAAAATTGCTCATGATCAACGTGCAAAGGAACAATTCATAAAGGTTGGAGATACTGTTCTCGTTAAAAAGAAAAAAGAGGGAAAGCTAGATATGCCGTATGATACAAAACCATATAAAGTGATTAGTGTAAAAGGAACTATGGTAACAGCGAGTAATAGAGATCATAGTATAACACGTAATATGGCTTATTTCAAAGTGATTCCAAATAGTGTAGAAAATGATGAAGTGCAAAGTCGTGCAAAAGAAAAAGAAAAAATGAGTTATAACTCGATAAACAATTCATCGAGGGATGTTTTTGTATTTAAGGACTCTCGTCCAAAACGACATGTTAAACGCCCTACACGATATGATGATTAATTGTGTTCCTATGTAATGCAAAGTATTTACTTGTTATGCTGAACTAAATTTAATGTTGTTTGAATGATGCAGATCTCTCATTCAATATTTTGTAACTTTGTATTACAGTTTCTTTCATGTTTGTTTAACATTGCATATGTATTTTTAACATTGAAATCCTTTGTGGTAAAGATTGTTTAAATTCTTTGTGTGTTTAATTAATGTTAAATGTATGCAATATCTCTTGATATGTTAATAACTTACTTTGTGTCAATAACTTTGCTTTGTGCTACAAGCATGGTAGACATCCTGTATTCATTCTTTTTAAAGAAAAGGAGGGATGTCATGTTCACAGAAAATGGTACCATCCGTTTTCTATGTGCGGCGGCTGGACGCCACTAGAGGAGGTAAACAAAGCATACAGGACGCTACAAGCTTGGGAGCTACTCTATCATGTAATTATTTAAGTATTAAAGTCAGTAACCAGGAATGACTACATCAACCTTACAACCAAGACTATCTCAGCTATACACAGACACCACAGGTTTGACATTCCCCAATGGTGTGAGGCAGCGGCTCATGCAGCTAGAGCCTACATTGCCAACATTACGGATGAAAAAGCCCTGATTAAGCTGGACTTCAAAAATGCTTTCAATCTGGCTAGAAGGGATGCAGTACTCAGTGCGGTTCATCGCCATTTTCCTTCCGTCTACCCATTCGTAAACTCATGCTACAGCAAGAATCTAAGTCTGCTATTCGAAGAACATGAAATTGAATCACAAGAAGGTGTCCAACAGGACGATCACCTTGCTCCTTTTCTTTTCTGCCTAGTCATCAAGGAAGTCACCAATAACCTGTCCAGTGAGCTCAATATTTGTTTTTTGAACTATGGTACTCTAGCCGGCTCCCAGCCTCACTCTTGGACGACATAAGAATAATTCAGGAGCAAAGAGCAAGTCTAGGCCTCGCCCTGAACTCTTCCAAGTGCGAAATAATCTCCACCAACCAGCACATAATAGAGCAAATAAAGGTTGTTTTGCCTGACATTCATACAACCAACCCTGTGGATAGCACACTCCTAGGTGCTCCTCTTGAAGGGAATGCCATCGACGAGGTCCTTGGTAAGATCACTGACCTGATGAGGATGAACGAGAGGACTGAAGACATCGATGCTCATGTTGCACTTTACCTCATCACCAGATGCTTGTCCCTCCCTAGGCTGACTTACTTTCTAAGATGTTTGCCATCTTTCAACAATATTAAATTAGAAGAGTACGACAGCTTGCTGAAATCAACACTAGAAAAAGCCCTCAATCTTTCCCTCAGCGACTCACAGTGAAAACAGGCCTCCCTTCCTGTCAGACTCTGGGACCTTGGTGTGTGCACAGCAACACAAATTGCTGTACCAGCGGTCATGTCCTCTTCAGTGGCGTCTGACAACTTGGTGAAGGAAATCCTACCTAAGCACCTTGTTCAACAGGCAGGGGTACATGATCCCAGCTTCACAGACTGCACAACCAAATAGGTCTCTGTCGCAGGACCAGCACCCCAACCACCGCCTTCTGAAGCCCATAAGCAATCCAGCTGGGATCTCCCCATTGCCGACCAAGAAGCTGGGACTTTGCTAGAAGCTGCGACAACACCACATGACACTGCCCGACTTAGAGCAGTAGCAGCTCCCCATGCAGGTGACTTCCTATTAGCAACCCGAATGTCAGCAACCGGCACCCGTCTCACACCGCAGGCCCTCCGAATTGCCGTGGCTCTCCGTCTCGCTGCCCCAATCCACACCGAATACAGGTGTATTTGCGGCGAGGCAGAGGCCAACAGGTACGGACGGCATGGCCTTCTCTGCCAAAGGACAGGAGGATGGCATGCATGACACGGCGAGGTTAACGACATTATCAAGAGAAGCCTTACCACAGCCGGTTGTCCAGCAGAGAGCGAGCCCCGTTACCTAATGTCCCGCAACTCTGATGTGCCTGTTGCGACTACTCATTGTGTTTGGGTTTTCATATGATAATAACCGGCAACCTATCCAATATTTAATAATGATCAGTACCAATAAAAAAATATAAGGCAGTCGGGAACGTAGTTGCTGTAGGGGTTACAATGGCAGTTTCTTGGTTGATGACTTATATTTTGTGAGTCTTTGACGAGTTGTGAATGTCGTGAGGAGCCCTCTCTGTTTCTCTCTCTCTCTCTCTCTCTCTCTGAGAATATAACTTGCCTGCCCCTCCCTTGAGGGGGTGCTCCAACAATGTTTTGTTCCAATACTCTGCTGGTTCCAACTCTGTCTTAAGGGCAAGGGAGGCAAGCTATATTTTCTGGTCTATGGTATAATTATTCAGTCCTAGTAAATACTATTATATTAAGTTTAAACACTAGGCTCTGTTTAAAGGAATAATTAGAGTTTAATATATACATGTTGTAAATATACGTCTTGTTGTGATGACGTCACGGAATCTTCCACTTTCCAAAAATTCTTAATGGGTAATTATAGTATGTTAACATTTGTGTCGGATTTCCGAGAGTACTTGACTGGGCAGTACTTGATCCTGTAGGCAGTAGTGGACCCCATAAACATGTACAGGTGGTAGTGGACACCTTGGGTCCCATTCCATGGGCGGTACAGGACCCATATCAATCCTGTAGGCGGTAGTGGACCATACACCCATTTTCTAGGCGGTAATCGACCCTATACCCATCCTGATGGGAGCAGTGAATCCCATATCCATCCTGTGGGCAGAAGTGGACCATACACCCATTTTCCGGGCAGTAGTGGACCATATACTCATCCTGTGAGTGTAGTGGACCCCATACCCATCCTATACGGGTAGTGGACCCCTTACGCATCCTGTGGATGGTAGTGAACCCTATACCTATCCAGTGGGTGATAGTGGACCCCATACTCATCCTTTGGGTGGCAGTGGACCCATACTCAACCTGTTAGCGGTAGTGGACTCCATTCCCATCCTGTAGGCGGTAGTGAACCCCAGCCTCATCCTGTAGGTGGTAGTTGACCCCATACACAACCTACTGGTGGCAGTGGACCCCATACACATCGTGTGACTAGTTGTGAACCCTATATCCATCCTGCGAATGGTAGTGGACCCCATATTCTTCCTGTGGATGATAATCCAATCCCGTTGGCAGTAGTGGACCCCCATACTCATCCTGTGGGTGGTAGTGGACCCCATACTTATCCTGTGTATGTAAGAATGTGTACAAGAATGTAAGAACTCTTGTATTAAAAAAATATGGGCAGTACTGGGCCACATACCCATCCAGTGGGAGCTAGTGACCCCCATACTCATGCTGAAGGAGGAAGCGGACCGAAACACTCATCCTCTGGGCGGTAGTAGGCCCCATACCCATCCTTTGGGGTAGTAGATCTCATACCCATCCTGTGGATGGAAGTGGAAACCGTACAAGTCCTGTGGACGGAAGTGGACCCCATAGCCTTCCTGTTGGCGGTAGTGGACCCCATGCCCATGCTGTGGGCAGTAATGCACCCCATATCAAGCATGGGGCGGTAATGGACCCCATACCCATCCTATTGGTGGTAATGGACCCATACCCAACCTACAGGTGGTAGTGGAACCCATACCTTTCCTTTTAGGTGGTAGTGGACTCCATAAACATCGTGTGATTTGTTGTGGACCCAGATCTATCCGGTTTTCAGTAGTATACCCCATTGACATTTCAACTTAACATCGTTTTCTTATGACGTTCCTGCAATTCACTTTCTTCAGATTTTCAAAGCACAAACTATTGTATACAAAAATATTTGAGAGAACCTCACAATTACATGTAATAATATATAGTGCTTATTATAATTTACTTAGAACTACCATGATTTCTCAAAACAAAACTACGAGCCTTCAATTGGATATAGCGTATCCATGATACTTGAATAACATGGAAAATAGTACGTAAATTTCACATCAGAAGTTTCATTGGAAAAATACAATTATCATTTAAAATTGGAGCAAACGGACCCTTATGCTCTCTACAGTAATGTGACGGGTACTATGGGACAGACTATGGTACGTGAGGAAGGGTTAGTGCCTGGTGATAGGAAATAACTGGAAATCTACCACAGATCAACTATGAACATTAGCAGCTTAGGAACTATGAGCCTTTGGCCACAATGATACTATGTTATTGTTAGAGCGGGTTGCTCTAACATGGAGGGAGCACAGAGTACACACAGCTGGCCCAGTGGTGTGTGATAGATGTCACCAGTAACATAGAAGGAGCACAGAGTGCACACAGCTGGCCCAGTGGTGTGTGATAGATGTCACCAGTAACATAGAAGGAGCACAGAGTACACACAGCTGGCCCAGTAGTGTGTGATAGATATCACCACAGCTGGCCAGTAGTGTGTGATAGATATCACCAGTAACATAGAGGGAGCACAGAGTGCACACAGCTGACCCAGTAGTGTGTGATAGATATCACCACAGCTGGCCCAGTAGTGTGTGATAGATATCACCACAGCTGGCCCAGTAGTGTGTGATAGATATCACCACAGCTGGCCCAGTAGTGTGTGATAGATATCACCACAGCTGGCCCTGTAGTGTGTGATATATATCACCACAGCTGGCCCAGTAGTGTGTGATAGATATCACCACAGCTGGCCCAGTAGTGTGTGATATATATCACCACAGCTGGCCCTGTAGTGTGTGATAGATATCACCACAGCTGGCCCAGTAGTGTGTGATAGATATCACCACAGCTGGCCCAGTAGTGTGTGATAGATATCACCACAGCTGGCCCGTAGTGTGTGATAGATATCACCACAGCTGGCCCAGTGGTGTGTGATAGATATCACCACAGCTGGCCCAGTAGTGTGTAATAGATATCACCACAGCTGGCCCAGTAGTGTGTGATAGATATCACCACAGCTGGCCCAGTGGTGTGTGATAGATATCACCACAGCTGGCCCAGTAGTGTGTAATAGATATCACCACAGCTGGCCCTGTAGTGTGTGATAGATATCACCACAGCTGGCCCGTGGTGTGTGATAGATATCACCACAGCTGGCCCAGTAGTGTGTAATAGATATCACCACAGCTGGCCCTGTAGTGTGTGATAGATATCACCACAGCTGGCCCAGTAGTGTGTGATAGATATCACCACAGCTGGCCCTGTAGTGTGTGATAGATATCACCACAGCTGGCCCAGTAGTGTGTGATAGATATCACCACAGCTGGCCCAGTAGTGTGTGATAGATATCACCACAGCTGGCCCAGTGGTGTGTGATAGATATCACCACAGCTGGCCCTGTAGTGTGTGATAGATATCACCACAGCTGGCCCAGTAGTGTGTGATAGATGTCGCCAGTAACATAGAGGGAGCACAGAGCACACACAGCTGGCCCAGTGGTGTGTGATAGATGTCACCAGTAACATAGAAGGAGCACAGAGTGCACACAGCTGGCCCAGTGGTGTGTGATAGATGTCACCAGTAACATAGAGGAGCACAGAGTGCACACAGCTGGCCCAGTAGTGTGCGATAGATATCACCACAGCTGGCCCAGTAGTGTGTGATAGATATCACCAGTAACATAGAGGGAGCACAGAGTGCACACAGCTGACCCAGTAGTGTGTGATATATATCACCACAGCTGGCCCAGTAGTGTGTGATAGATATCACCACAGCTGGCCCAGTAGTGTGTGATAGATATCACCACTGCTGGCCCAGTAGTGTGTGATAGATATCACCACAGCTGGCCCAGTAGTGTGCGATAGATATCACCACAGCTGGCCCAGTAGTGTGTGATAGATATCACCACAGCTGGCCCTGTAGTGTGTGATAGATATCACCACAGCTGGCCCAGTAGTGTGTGATAGATATCACCACAGCTGGCCCTGTAGTGTGTGATAGATATCACCACAGCTGGCCCAGTAGTGTGTGATAGATATCACCACAGCTGGCCCAGTAGTGTGTGATAGATATCACCACAGCTGGCCCAGTAGTGTGTGATAGATATCACCACAGCTGGCCCTGTAGTGTGTGATAGATATCACCACAGCTGGCCCAGTAGTGTGTAATAGATATCACCACAGCTGGCCCAGTAGTGTGTGATAGATATCACCACTGCTGGCCCAGTAGTGTGTGATAGATATCACCACAGCTGGCCCTGTAGTGTGTAATAGATATCACCACAGCTGGCCAGTAGTGTGTGATAGATATCACCACAGCTGGCCCTGTAGTGTGTGATAGATATCACCACAGCTGGCCCAGTAGTGTGTGATAGATGTCGCCAGTAACATAGAGGGAGCACAGAGTACACACAGCTGGCCCAGTAGTGTGTGATATATATCACAGTAACATAGAGG
>WNGS01169498.1:24456381-24467854 GCA_020271785.1 Procambarus virginalis
CCAAGGACTGATACCTGTTGGACTCCTCTGGTGACTCCCCGCCACTCCGAGACCTCACCCGTCATGGTGACTCGTTGTGTCCTGTTGCTTAGGTACTCTTTATCCAGTGGAGTACCTTCCCTTTCACTCCTGCCTGCATCTCCAGTTTGTGCACTAGTCTCTTATGTGGTACTGTGTCAAAAGCTTTCTGGCAGTCCAGAAATATGCAGTCTTCCCAGCCCTCTTTCTCTTGCCTGGTCGTAGAACTCAATCCTGTTAGGCATGATTTGCATCTCTGAACCCATGCTGATGCTGAGTTACAAAGTTCTTTTGCTCCAGATGTTCCACTAGCTTTTTTCGCACAATTTTTTCCATCATCTTACATGGAATGCAAGTTAGAGACACTGGCCTGTAGTTCAGTGCCTCCTGCCTATCACCCTTCTTGTATATTGGGACTACATTGGCCGTCTTCCAAATTTTTGGCAGTTCACCTGTTACCAGTGACTTGTACACCATGGAGAGTGGTAGGCACAGAGCTTCTGCTCCTTCCTTTAGAATCCTTGGTGAGATTCCATCCGGGCCTATAGCCTTTGTCACGTCCAAATCTAGCAGATGCTTCCTCACATCCCCACTGGTAATCACAAACTCCTCTATTGGTGTCTGGGTGATGTTCCCTCCCTTATCTCTGGGTCTTCTCCTTGCTCTGAGGTGAAGACTTTCCAGAATTTCTTATTGAGTTCCTCGCACACTTCCTTGTCGTTTGTAGTGAATCTTTCTGCCCCTATCCTCAGTTTCATTACCTGTTCCTTCACTGTTGTTTTCCTCCTGATGTGGCTATGCAGCAGTTTGGGTTGAGTCTTTGCCTTGCTCGCTATGTCATTTTCATATTGCCTCTACCTCTCTTCTCACCCTGACGTATTCATTGCTGGCACTCTGGTATCATTCTCTGTTCTCTAATGTTCTGTTGTTTTTACAGTTTCTTCACGTCCTTTTACTTAACAGCTTTGCTAGCTTGCAACTCTGATTAAACCATGGGTTCCTCATCTCTATTTCATTTTTTTCCTTTTGGACTGGGACGAACTTGTCTGCTGCCGCCTTACACTTCTGTGTGATGTAGTCCATCATATCTTGACCCGTTTTTCCTTCGAGCTCTGTTTCCCAAGCCATTTCAGTTAGGAATTTTCTCATCTTATAGTTTCGTTTCCGGAATGCCGGCCTCTTGCTCTCTGGTCCCTTCCTTGAGTACATTAACCCTTCTTCGACCAGATATTCAGACAACAGTACACTGTGATCACTCATACCCACTCATACTCATACTTCCAGACTGATTTCCCTTATGTCTGAATCGTTCAGAGTGAATACTAGTTCGAGTCTTGCTGGTTCATCATTGTCTCTCATTCTCGTGGGACCCTTGACATGCTGACTTAAAAAGTTTCTAGTCGTCACCTCTAGCAGTTTCGCTCTCCATGTTACCTCACCTCCATGTGGTTCTCTGTTTTCCCAGTCTATCCTTCCATGATTAAAGTCCCCATGATGAACAGATGGGACCGATTTCTACAGGCAGCAGCGGCTGCTCTCTCAATGATAATGTTAACTGCCATGTTGTTTCTGTCATACTCTTGCCTGGGTCTTCTTTCATTTTGTGGTGGGTTATATATCACTGCTACTACTACTCTTGGTCCTCCCATCGTCATCGTGCCTGTTATGAAGTCTCTGAACCCTTTGCAGCCTGGAATAACCATCTCGAAACTCCATTCCTTTCTCATCAGTAGAGCCACTCCGCCTCCTCCCCTATCTTCCCTCTCTTTCCTTATTACAGTGTAGTCCCGGGGAAACACCGCATTCATTATGATTCCTGATAATTTTGTTTCTGTAAGTCCAATTACATCTGGGTTTACTTCTTGTGTTCTTTCCCTAAGTTCACTGGCCTTGTTTGTAATCCCATCTATGTTCGAGTACATAACCTGACTCTCTTCTGTCCATTCTCAGTTTCTGTTGATTCCACTGGAGATAGGGGGCAAGGGATGTCTGGGATGGGTGAACCTAGGAAGGAGGGCCTGGGGCGGTCTCGGGTGTGAGGGGGCTGGGAGGATCTGGAACAGGGGGGCTAGGGGGGATCTGACGTGATGCGGCTGATGGGATCCGGGGTTGCGGGGTTAGTTGGGGCATGAGATGGGGGAGCTAGAGGCACATGTGGTGGGAGGTCATGGGTTGGCATATGCAGGGTAGACTGGGGTGAGTTAACAGGGTGGTCAGGGGTTGGGGAGGGGAGTCTGGAAAGAGGGAGCCATGAGGGAGGGGGGTGGGGTAGGGAGGAGTGGTTGGGGTGGGGAAAATGGAAAGGGCACAGGCAGGAGAAACAGGGAAGGGCATGGGGGGAACATGGGGGAATCTGGGGTCAGGGAACACGTGAGGCATGATCTGAAGGGGGGACTTTGCTATCTGGGGAGGTGCAATTGATTGGTGGGGGATGGCTGAGGGGTTTATTGGTGGGAGGCTTCTGTTACACTCCTCCCTGGGGGTGCTGGCCTGTTGGTGGGGGATTCCCACTCCCCTCACAGGTTCCTCGAGACACTGAGCTGAGTCCTGTGGCTCCCATCTTGAAGGTTATCTTGAGATGATTTCGGAGCTTTAGTGTCCCCACGGCCCGGTCCTCAACCAGGCCTCCACCCCCAGGAAGCAGCCCGTGACAGCTGACTAACACCCAGGTACCTATTTTACTGCTAGGTAACAGGGGCATAGGGTGAAAGAAACTTTGCCCATTGTTACTCGCCGGCGCCCGGGATCGAACCCGGGACCACAGGATCACAAGTCCAGCGTGCTGTCCGCTCGGCCGACCGGCTCCCCTCCTCGGCCAACCCGTATCCCCACTCCTTTCTCTGCGTCTCCTCCTTGCTTCTGCAGCCTTCCTTCTCTCCTCCCTTGTCATGTCCCTTTGCAGAAAGACGTCCTTGTATTCCCCTAACCTCACAAGTCTGCGTCCCTCCAAGATCTCTGTCATGGTTGCTCGGTCCCTCCTCCTCCACTCCTCCCGATTGGATCCCTCTGGTTCTTGTACTCCTACAACTATAATTGTTCGTTTCCTTTCCAGCATTTGCTCAGTGCATTTTGCAGCTTCCTGTGAGGTAGCTGCTTTCATAGCTGCTGCCCATAGTGGTCCCCATACCCATCCTATGGGCAGTTGTTGGGCCCAGACCCATCCTACAAGTGGTAGGGGCCCCTTACCCAACTAACAGGTGGTAGTGGATCCTATACCCATCCTACAGTAGGTAGTAGACCTAATACTATTTTGTTTGCAGTCGTTTACCCCTTAGACATTCCAACGTAATATCGTTTTCTGTGGACGGTCCAACAATACATTCTTTAAAGATTATTAAAGCACAAACTAATGTATATAATGTTGATTGGTGATATTATAGTGCTTATTATAATTTACTAAGAACAACTAATATTTCTCAAAACAAAACTACGAGCCTTCAATAGGATGTAGCTGATCTGTAATATTCTAAGAGCATGGACAATAGCAGGTAAATTTCACAACCCATGTGGGACCTGAAAACTACAATTTTCATTATAATTGAACCAATCACGACTAATTCTGCTGTCTACGACGATGGACGGGTACTGTGAGACGTAAATTTGTACGTGAGGAAGAGTTTGGGCCTTGAAAAATATATAACTGAGAAAATACCACATATGTACTAATTCACAAGGAAAAAATTGACTATAAGCAATAAGTCATATATGTGCTGTCTTGTGCGAGAGCGGGTTGTATTCTGGCATGGTAAACCATTTGGCCATATATGGTGGTGTGGTGAACCTTGTGGTCATGTATGGTGGTGTGGTGAACCTTGTGGTCATGTATGGTGGTGTGGTGAACCTTGTGGTCATGTATGCTGGTGTGGTGAACCTTGTGGTCATATATGCTGGTGTGGTGAACCTTGTGGTCATGTATGCTGGTGTGGTGAACCTTATGGTCATGTATGGTAGTGTGGTGAACCTTGTGGTCATGTATGCTGGCGTGGTGAACCTTGTGGTCATGTATGGTGTTGTGGTGAACCTTGTGGTCATGTATGGTGGTGTGGTGAACCTTGAGGTCATGTATCCTGGCTTAGTGGTTGTAGTTGTTACAACATCAAGGTCGGGTTAGACATGTGGTTAATAATTGTGTTAAATGTCGGAAGTTCAACATCACTTACAGAGGAGCAGTAGTCTGTAATATATTAAAAACCCTGGACACTATTGTGGCGGAGACTATATCTCTGTGGCCGACGTCTACTAATGAGTGTAGGAACACCTTTGTCCCCTTTGGCTGACGTTAAAGACATTACCTGTATACTTGCAGACGTAAATTCTAAGCAGAATGGTCACATATTGAATATTTACCTGCACTTGAAAAACTATTAATCTTATGTTGAACATTTATAATAATTTGTGTAAGAAATAACAAAAATTAAGATTATCACAGACCTTTTTGGTAACGACAATTGCCGGATGATGTCTGATGTACTACTAGTGCTAAACTGGCTGTTAAACCAAGAGCTATTTGCTGCTTGTTTTACCAACACCTTATGGCTCACTGGTTTACCAAAAGCTGTAGGCAGGAGAGTTGCTAAGGATAGTTTGTCTCTAATTACTTATCACTGCACACCAGGCCACACTCTCAATGTAAGCAACTGTCACACTCAGGACAAGGCCCCGTGGTCACACTATGGTCAGTACCTTCAGGACACCAGGTACAGTGTTCACAACAGATAAAATCAATATATGCTGGTAAAACCCAAAGCAAAACACTTCACTACACACGAGAACTGTTAACAGTACACTACTCACAACTACACTGGCGTCAACGGTGACACCAAATAAGGGCAAACATGCCACCGCTACGCAGTATCCATATCGAAGCGGACGGAACGTTGGGCGACAAAAAACGATATCAGTGACAAAAATGTAACTTTCCTTCCTAGATTATCTTACACACTAATAGCACAGCTGTGTGGTCTGTGCTCTCTATGTTACTGGTGATATTTATCACACACTACTGGGTCAGCTGTGGAGATATCTATCACACACTACTGGGTCAGCTGTGAAGATATCTATCACACACTACTGGGTCAGCTGTGGAGATATCTATCACACACTACTGGGTCAGCTGTGGAGATATCTATCACACACTACTGGGTCAGCTGTGAAGATATCTATCACACACTACTGGGTCAGCTGTGGAGATATCTATCACACACTACTGGGTCAGCTGTGGAGATATCTATCACACACTACTGGGTCAGCTGTGAAGATATCTATCACACACTACTGGGTCAGCTGTGGAGATATCTATCACACACTACTGGGTCAGCTGTGGAGATATCTATCACACACTACTGGGTCAGCTGTGGTGATATCTATCACACAGTACTGGTTCAGCTGTGGAGATATCTATCAGACACTACTGGGCCAGCTGTGGAGATATCTATCACACACTACTGGGTCAGCTGTGGAGATATCTATCACACACTACTGGGTCAGCTGTGGTGATATCTATCACACACTACTGAGCCAGCTGTTGAGATATCTATCACACACTACTGAGTTAGCTGTGGAGATATCTATCACACACTACTGAGCCAGCTGTGGATATCTATCACACACTACTGAGCCAGCTGTGGAGATATCTATCACACACTACTGGGCCAGCTGTGTGTACTCTGTGCTCCCACTATGTTACTGGTGACATCTATCACACACCACTGGGCCAGCTGTGTGTACTCTGTGCTCCCTCTGTGTTACTGGTGACATCTTTCACACACCACTGGGCCAGCTGTGTGTACTCTGTGCTCCCTCTGTGTTACTGGTGACATCTTTCACACACCACTGGCCAGCTGTGTGTACTCTGTGCTCCCTCTATGTTACTGGTGACATCTGTCACACACCACTGGGCCAGCTGTGTGTACTCTGTGCTCCTTCTATGTTACTGGTGACATCTATCACACACTACTGGGCCAGCTGTGTGTACTCTGTGCTCCTTCTATGTTACTGGTGACATCTATCACACACCACTGGGCCAGCTGTGTGTACTCTGTGCTCCCTCTATGTTACTGGTGATATCTATCACACACCACTGGGCCAGCTGTGTGTACTCTGTGCTCCTTCTATGTTACTGGTGACATCTGTCACACACCACTGGGCCAGCTGTGTGTACTCTGTGCTCCTTCTATGTTACTGGTGATATCTATCACACACTACTGGGTCAGCTGTGTGTACTCTGTGCTCCCTCCATGTTAGAGCAACCTGCTCTAACAATAACATAGTATCATTGTGGCCAAAGGCTCATAGTTCCTAAGCTGCTAATGTCCATAGTTTATCCGTGGTAGATTTCCAGTTATTTCCCTATCACCAGGCACCAACCCTTCCTCACGTACCATAGTCTGTGTTATAGTACTCGTCACATTACTGTAGAGAGCATAAGGGTCCGTTTACTCCAATTTTAAATGATAATTGTATTTTTCCAGTGAAACTTCTGATGTGAAATTTACGTACTATTTTCCATGTTATTCAAGTATCATGGATACGTTATATCCAATTGAAGGCTCGTAGTTTTGTTTTGAGAAATCTTGGTAGTTCTAAGTAAATTATAATAAGCACTATAAATTATTACATGTAATTGTGGGGTTCTCGCAAATAAATTTTATATACAATAGTGAATGCTTTGAAAATCTAAAGAGAGTGAATTGCAGGAACGTTATAAGAAAACGATGTTAAGTTGAAATGTCTATGGGGTACACTACTGAAAACCGGATAGATCTAGTGTCGCAACAAATCACACGATGTTTATGGAGTCCACTACCACCTAAAAGGAAAGGTATGGGTTCCACTACCACCTGTAGGTTGGGTATGGGTCCATTACCACCAATAGGATGGGTATGGGATCCATTACCGCCCTATGCTTGATATGGGGTGCATTACTGCCCACACCATGGGCATGGGGTCCACTACCGCCAACAGGAAGGCTATGGGGTCCACTTCTGTCCACAGGACTTGTACAGTTTCCACTTCCATCCACAGGATGGGTATGAGGTCTACTACCCCAAAGGATGGGTATGGGGTCCACTACCGCCCAGAGGATGAGTGTTTCGGTCCGCTTCCTCCTTCAGGATAAGTATGGGGGGTCACTAGCTCCCACAGAATGGGTATGTGGCCCAGTACTGCCCATATTTTTTTAATTCAAGAGTTCTTACATTCTTGTACACATTCTTGCATACACAGGATAAGTATGTGTCATGTTCACAGAAAATGGTACCATCCGTTTTCTATGTGCGGCGGCTGGACGCCACTAGACTAGAGGACGTAAACAAGAGCGCACAGGACGCCTGCCAAGCTTGGGAGCCATAGTCATGTAATCGTTTATTATTATTAAAGTCAGTAACCAGGAATGACTTTACATCAACCTTACTACCAAGACTATCTCAGCTATACACAGACACCACATTGGCGACGAGGATGAACTGGGAACGCAGGTATTTTGTTCAACAAAACACAAGGAAGGAGCATGCTGTCTCGCCCAGAGGAGGAAGGAGAAGCTGTCTGTGAGCACCATACCCGATGCTGTATGCAACCCCATGCTGTGTGCTGACTGTTGCTGTGTGCTGATCGTTGCTGTGTGCTGGCCGTTGCTGTGTGCTGGCCAATGCTGTGTGCTACCCAAGCTGTGCTGAGTGTTGCTGTGAGAGGAATCTGCCGACGCTGTGTACGAAACGACGCTTTGATGCAGTGTACAAAACCTGATGTTTTGGTTACGAAACGACGCTCCGTGCTACAAAATTCTTCACGCTGTGAACCAACTGCTGCCTACTGCTGCCTACTGCTGCCTACTGCTGACAACTGCTGTACCAACTGCTGACAACTGCTGTACCAACTGCTGACAACTGCTGTACCAACTGCTGACAACTGCTGTACCAACTGCTAACAACTGCTGTGTTGCTGTGAGTAGGAACAACACATGTACACAAGGGCTAGGTAAGAAGTCAGTTGCTGCTGTGTTGTGCACTGTTGTGAACTTTTGCATTAAAATGCTTGTGTGCTTTGCAAAATTAAAGTAATTACAGTGAATTCTTAAATAACATATACAGTGTAAGTGTTATATATTCTGAGGAACATTTTAAGTGATAAGTTTAAATTTATTCAGTAAAAATGGCAAATATACCTCAGTTTCCTGCATTTGATCCTGACTGTGACCAGACAAACCTGTCACAGAGGTGGGTCAAATGGCTTAAAAGGTTTGAAAATTTGTTGATAGTTTCTGACATCAAAAGTGCTGAAAGAAAGCGTGCCTTTCTGCTTCATTATGCAGGTGATAGAGTTTGTGATATCTTTGATACACTGAAAGATACTGGTGGTGCCAAAGATTATGACACTGCCAAGGCCAAATTAACTGAGCATTTCAAACCAAGGCAAAATACTGCTATGGAAATTATGCATTTCAGGAGAGCAAAACAACTCTCTAATGAAACTGTTGATCAATACCATACACGTCTGCAGGGTTTAGCAGCCCACTGTGAGTTTGCTGATGTTGACAACGAAATCAAACAGCAAATAATTGAAACATGCACATCTACACGTCTTCGTCGAAGAGCTCTAGAACTTGTTGATGATGAAAGTTCTCTTAACAAGATACTGGATATGGCTCGTCGAATGGAAGATGCTGCACGTGATGCTCGTGCCATGGAGTGCAGTGCCAACAACGGTTCTGCCACTGTTACTAACAGTCAAGAAGTATGTAAGGTTCAGGGAGTACACCATGATCGTAGAAGATATCATGCCAAACCTAACATTAAATTGAGCCGAGAACCACATCACAACTGGAGTCATGGAACAAGACTCAAGCAGTCACAACGACTCACATCAGAGGTTGTCAACAATAAATGTTACAATTGTGGAGGAGACTACCCACACCAAGATAATGTTTGTCCTGCACAAGGTAAGAAGTGCTATGAGTGTAGAAAACTAGGTCATTTTGGTGCTATGTGTCGTTCCGCACTAAAGAAACCACAATCAATAAATAAAAGCAATGTACGAGGATCAAGTCATAGGAGTCGAGGTGGCAAACACAATATTGCACCTCAAATCAAGAATGTTAATAATATACAAGACAACATTTCATTACAACCAGTCTCAGATGACAGTGAATGTGATTATATTTATGGAGTACAATCAATCACAAAATGGAATGATCTTCCAAACAACCCAGAGACTATAGTATACATTGCTGGCATTTGTCTCAAAATTCTTATTGACACTGGATCAAACATTGACACCATTGCTGAGTGCCACTATGAGAAATTTAAAAAACAGTTACCAAAGCTTGAAAAATACAATGGTAAAGCCACTGCCTATGCTTCAAAGGTAGCCTTACCAGTGATTGGAACTTTCACTGCAGAGATTAAGTCAAAGAATGCAATGCTCATTACTACATTCCATGTTGTTAGGAATGCAAAGGAGTCTTTACTCAGTTACAAGACTTCAACCAAATTGGGGCTACTTCAGCTTTCTAATGCTGTAGCAGTGGAATCTGCAAACAATGTTGATGCTATTGTTGCTGAATTTTCTGATCGGTTTAAATCCATAGGTTGTTATACTGATAGCAAGGTACATCTGCATATCAACCCAGATGTAATTCCAGTTGCCCAACCACATCGCCGACAACCATTCCATACTCGCAAGAAAGTCGATGCCGAACTGGATAGGCTGATAGAACTAGATATCATTGAACCGGTAACAGGCCCAACACCATGGGTAAGCCCAATTGTCACTCCACCAAAGCCGAAGAATCCAGATGAGATACGCATTTGTGTAGACATGCGTGTTCCCAACAAGGCAATAATGCGTGAACGCCATCCTACACCCACTGTAGATGATATGATTTACCGCTTGAATGGTGCAACTGTATTCAGCAAGTTAGATTTAAACAAGGGCTATCATCAGCTTGAACTTGATGATGAGAGTCGATTCATCACAACGTTTACGACACATCGAGGTCTGTATAGGTACAAGCGCCTGAGTTTTGGTATTAACAGTGCTGCTGAGGTATTCCAGCACATCATCAGCCAGGTATTGCAAGATATACCAAATGCTGACAACATGTCTGATGACATCATTGTTTATGGCCGTACCCAAGCTGAACACGACAAAGCTCTTCGTGCAACATTGCAACGCTTACGAGAAAAGAATTGACGCTAAGCCGAGCAAAGTGTGAGTTCAATCAACATAAAATTGAATTCTTTGGACATGTACTTAGTGACAAAGGTCTGTCTCCAGATCCTAAGAAAGTTGCAGATATCAAGAATGCTGCACCTCCTTCAACATCCACTGAAGTACATAGTTTTCTGGGAATGGCAAACTACTGTTCTCGCTTCATTCCAGATTTTGCTACCATTACGAAGCCTCTACGTGAGCTCCTGAAGAAAAATGCATCATGGTACTGGAGCGATATCGAGCAAAATGCATTTGATGCTGTGAAAGATGCACTAGTAGAAAATGCGACTGCTGCATACTTTGATCCATCAATGGACACTGAATTAACGGTGGATGCTAGTCCTGTTGGTTTAGGTGCTGTGTTAGCCCAACACAAACTGGTCAACCAGATTCCAGAGTAGTAATTGCCTACGCCAGCCGTTCTCTCACAGATGTTGAGCAACGATACTGTGAGGAGATGTAGAATCTCCTCAGCTAGTTTTCCTAGTTTCTAGAATAGGCTAGTCGCTCTAGGGACTCTAGAAACTGAAGCTTTCAAATTTACATATACTTGTGGGTGTCATATGAAAGCTTATGTTAAATGCTGTCAGTTAAAACCAGTGAGAGGTCTGTGATTGCTCTGTAGAGAGAATTACAGCAAAATTTTCCTGTTCTGTGAAACAGAGAGAGATTTGAGAGGTAGTATAACACAAAAACCGTTAGAGGTGGAGGGGGACAGTGGGGCGAACGCTGCCTCCCCCCCACCAAGGGAGACGTTGAGACGTTGTGTTAGGCCTCACCCTCCTTGTGACGTCACGCCACGCCACAGGCGAGGGGCCCGTGTGATTGGTCTAGGCACCCCTGCTCCTATGCCGAGTTTTGGCGCGTAGACCTGTTATGGAAGCGGCACGAGGGACCGTGCCGGCTTCCTGCTGATTGGTCAAGACAAGGTAGGGGGAGAAATAGGGGGATGTGGGCCTCTCTGGCCGCCAAAGTGGTAGTTTGAATTGGGCAGCCAGGTGTGAAGTGTCTAGGTGCGGGGTGGCGGGCCTGCCACCCCACCACCGTTATCGCTCCTGTCGTTCTGTTTACTCATATTGCATGGCACTCCAGCCACCTGGGTGTGTCGAAGCCAAAAATGCGAGAAACTGGGACTTGGACTTGAATTCGCCCGACGTCGTCCATGGGGAGGTGACGCCGGCCAGTGTCACCCTGTCACCCAGTGTAAGAGCGAGTCATGCTCTGGTATGATGGGGTTGTTAGTGAT
>WNGS01169498.1:24497476-24542535 GCA_020271785.1 Procambarus virginalis
AATTCCTAGCACAATACGTCAATTATCAAATGGACTGAAGGATCTGGAACACGATGCCAAATTAGAATTTAGGCTCATAATATCTTATATGGGGAAAACATTTTCCTCTATTATTAACAAACAAAAAATGGGTAGCAATAACTAATAATTTCTATAGAAAGATAATTACAGAAGGTTATTTATGCGAGTTATTATGGAAGGCTGTTATTGATGGTGTTATGATAAGCAATTTTTGCAGGCAGTTACAGGAAAATATTGCAAAAAGCGATAACAGCAAGAATTCTACTCTGTAAAATTCTAATGGGACCTACTCTGTGGAACTCACTCCCTACTGAATTGAAATCTGTCCAACTTTTGCCTTATTCAAAAATAAAACCAAAAAAGTACCTAATTTCATCTTCATAGTTTTCTACCTAGTGCTTTATCTCGCACTGTATCTAATGCTACCCAATCCTCAATATTTGTGCCTAAGCCATGTTACTTTACCATTGTCATCTTAGATATCATCTGATTTTTGATTGTTGTATTGAGTGCATTTTCTACTGCATTATTCCTTGAAATGATCCTCATTTTGTGCTTCTGTGAACCAATGTATAACCCTGAAATGTTATCTTAATGTACCTAGTAATCCTTGTTCATTATTGTGTATTGCTATTATTGTGTATTTTCTGATCTGCTTTTGTGTCATTTTCTTGCAATATACCTGTAAAAAAAATGTTGTCAATTTCAATGTAATTATTCTACTTAAAATTATCTGTACTTGTAAAGTAAAGCTGTAAAGTACCTGTACAAAAATTTTGTCAATTTTATTGTGAATTATCTAAAAATTATGTTAGTTTAAGGACTTGCCCGAAATGCTATGCGTGCTAGGGCCTTACAAGAATGTAAAATCAACTTAATTTCTATCTTCTCTGTTATACCCCAATGTACCTTCTTGTATATAATAAATAAATACATGAATAAATTTCTGTTTTATCTTGATGGATGCAACAACTGGAGGATGGTAGACCATCCTAACTGGGTATGAACTTTTTCCCAAACGCAGTCTGCCGTTCCGTGCACCCTTGCTCGCAAACAAGGAGTAATTAAAACGTGACAGGAAGTCCATTCCCATGAGGATGTCCACAGGAAAATCAAGATTTCCAACTACTGTACAAGTGTGAGGGTGAGATTCGTCATTAATCTTAAAGTTAACGGTACTATGACCCAAGATGTTAATGTTTTCTCCATTTACCGCTGTTAATTGTTTCCCACTAAGCTTAAGGCGTGCCTCTTTCAGTTTGCTGAAGGCTGACATTTTAATCAGCGTAGCTTGACTTCCGGTGTCTACAAACGCAGTCAACCTTAACCCATCAACCTTCACCTCAAATGTGGGTCTGCCACAATTATTACTGATTCGTCCTGTGTCAAATATGATCCGTACCTCTGTACACGCATCTCTAAAATGGCCTCGACCATTACAAGTTTGTTTAAAACCATGTGGTAGAATTTAACTCCCTATGATCTGAGACCTATAATTTCTAAAACAAGCTTATGTGGGAACCGACCTGTGAGATTTATATATATTTAATTTATATGAATTTATATAGAATTTATATTTACGTTAATTTATATACTTCGATAGCAATTTGTATGATGTTAAGTGGACTGTATTTCTGCAATAATCTCACAAATCGATCCATACACATTAGGGGGGGGTTTATATTGAATTTATATATATGCAGCCAATCAAACTACAGTATTAACTACACATTAGTATACATTGAGGAGGTTCCTTATCTTATTTGTACAGCAGGCCTTAGTTCACCAGATATAACTAGGATGTAGACACCAATTATCCTATTCTGAGGCAGCTTCATCACCCAGTAACTGATGCACAAAGTTTGCTTCCTCTTCTTCCTGTCAAAGGGCGCTTGCTATAAAGCCAGAATCCTAATATATGACAGGTATATCAGAGAAAACACTGTACAATGAACCATAAAGACCAGGCTTAATTACCTTTAGTATGAGGCGATTTTGTATTCTAACCGGTTCACCCTATCTACAGACATTAATGGCCAAAAATGAATAGATAAATGGGTTTCTTCAGAACACTTAGCTTGTTTATTGTTGACTGCGTGTTGATAATGGTAGACCTTTGGTTTCCATAACACTTCGTCCAAGATTAATAACAGGAGCCGAATTTGCTCCCGTCTTAAATAACAATGGCTTATAATAGGAGCCGAATTTGCTCCCTGTGCCTCTGTGTTAACAACAATGGTTGACCCCCCCCTCTCACTGACGCCTCCCTCACTTTGTAGAGATGTCAGTAACTTGATAGAAGGGTCACATTTACTCTATTTTGACATGATAATTAAGTTAATTAAAATGAGATGTTTTTTATGATGGTAAAAGTCCAAAGACTAATGTATTTAAGAATAATTCCAACACAATAGCTGGTGAATTATAATAGTATGTGGTAATGATATCCCGTTTTCTATAGACGGAAAATTCCACGACAAGTTACATTTTCTATGGGTAACTTGTTTATACAATGGCAGCAACACTATTATCTGCAAATTGCATTGATATTATTAAATGGTGTCGGATTTTCCGACAGCTTAGCTTGTTACAACACGTTCTTTTGGCGGCTCTGCAAGACATTGGGTCACCCCTAAGTGGACCTCCTGGCTTGAAACTGGTCGCTTCCTTCTTGTGTTCCGTCGATCCATTCCCCATCACAAGGCTCTTATAGTGGATGCCTTTCATCTAGATAGGTAAAAATGGAGATTCTTTTAGCTCTTCCCTCGGTTCAGCTGTTCCTCTAGGTGTTGTCCAGACTTGAGGTGCATTTGACTGAATTTTCCGAGGTCACCTAACACTTTAGTGGCCTCGATGAGGACAGGAAGCCAGCAGCTTGTCAAAAGTCTCCCCATTTCCCCAGATTTTTATCAGCTGGATTTAAAAATTTAAAAATTTTAAATTTAAAAAGAGTTATCTCATACTAGCATCAGGGAGCCACTGAGGCCCAATCAGAAAGAGGCATTTCATTACATTTTCTGTTTTTTGTATACAATAATAGGGTAATTTTAGATGTAGCATAAGGGCCTGGAATACCTTGGAGCCCTGATTTTAGTTCTGAATTATTCTTAAAAAATCTTAATATTACGGTCTCATTGGTATTACTTGCCCTATTTTTTAATGGTTTTATCTAATGAGTTAAATTTCATTTGCAAACGTATCTAAAAAATAATGGAAATTGCAGTTCACAACTCAGAATCCATCTTGAATTACGTATGGAACTGAAATATATTATACAGTTTATCAGTGGATAATTGAAGCATGTCATACCAGCTTGTGGCAGGAGTGTTAATTATTATACATTATTGTAAGAATATTTATCAATACCAATATTTATCAAACAGACTTGATTGTGACCAGGAGATAAAATATATAAAACAACAATCCATCTGGTGGCCCTATGTACATCTGACATAGGGGTGAAAAAATAATTAGAACAGTATTGGAAATACACAGTATTTAATTTTTTTAAATCGAATTGCAGGTTTTCTGTTTGAATAACTCTTTATATTAGTGCCATATGAAGACTATTCTGTCACTTAATGAAAAGCTTCATAGAAATTAAATTATGGTTTCACTTTGTGTTAATTTTTAAGGAGCTATTAATCACTGTACAAATCAAGAAACTTATTGGTATATTGTGTATTCATCCAATATCTAATTAGAATAAAATCATATTACTGGTTGGTTTGTTGATATGCTGTGTTTAGAGGACAGATACACAACTTATTTATTCAGGCAATAATTTTCATAGTAAGCTAATAAAGTTTTTAAATTACATATGTCATTTCTCATTCTCACTAGGAAATAGAGTGGGATTACATTTCAGGATTAATCGAACAAATTATTTCGTCCACTGAAAACTTGTAATCTAATTTACAACAGTTGTGCTTAATGTCACTCACCTGTTACTACAAATCTTTATGGAAAAAAAATCTCCGAGTAGTTTGCTTATACAGTGTTCTTCAACTCTTACAAGCATTAAGCACCATATCCTGGCTGGCTTTGGTTGCTGTGGGGCTCAATCAGGAACACTTTTTATAGGGCCCCCGGGTTCACAGCCAAGGTCTGAAATAATGTATTAATATTAATTTTATTTTTGTTTAGAAAAAGAAATTTATTTTTTATTGTTTTTTTGGATTTCTAAAATCGTTTTGGATTTTTAAAAACTGACTATTGTTGTAATAGTCAACATGTTGGAACATGAAACTATAAAAATATAATAGTTCCGGGTTCGAATCCTGGGCGGGATTATTATGGAGGATTATTTTGGTGGATTATTACGGACGGTTATTTTAAGGATTATTATGGACGGTTATTTTAAGGATTATTATGGAATGTTAATATGTTTGGTTTTTGGAGAGGATTATTCATGATGATTATTATGAAGGGTTATTGTGGTGGATTATTACATAGTTTTTCGCTTGACTATTATGGAGGGTGATTGAGGTTGGTTATTATTGAATTTATTCTGTGAAAATAGTTTTGATGGATATTGAGGTCGAATATAATGTAGGGTTATTGTGATTATTATGGATCATAATTCTGTTGGATTATATTTGAGGATTATTTTACTAAATTAATATGACTTTAGTGGATAATTATTATTGATGGTAATAGTCGAGGAATATAAAGAAGGTTATTGTTGGAAATTATTATGGTGGGTAATTGTGGTGGATTATTATGATGACTAGTCTCCGTGGTGTAGTGGTAAGACACTCGCCTGGCGTTCTGCGAGCGCTTTGTCATGGGTTCGTATCCTGGCCGGGGAGGATTTACTGGGCACAAATCCTTAACTGTAGCCTCTGTTTAACTCAACAGTAAAATGTGTACTTGGTTGTAACAACGAATCTTCGTTGCGATCGTATTCCAGGGACTTGCGCGAAACGCTACGCGTACTAGTGGCTGTACAAGAATGTAACAACTCTTGTATATACCTTAAAAAAAAATTGGTATTGTGATAAATTATTATGGAGGATTGTTCTGTTGGATTATAATTGAGTTCTATTATTGTCGGTTATTATGAGGTTTATTTTGGTGGGTTAATTTTTTGGTCAGGATTATTAGAGAGGGTTATTGTTGATGTTTATCATAGAGGGTTATTTAGCTGGATAATTATGGAGGGTTATTTAGCTGGATAATTATGGATGGTTATTTTGGTGGATCAATATGAAGAATAATTGATATCGATTATTATAAAAGGTTTTTGTAGTGAATTATTATGGACCGTTAATGTTGTAATTTGTATTTAGAAGGTTATTGTATGGATAATTGTGGTGGGTCATTTTGGTGGATTATTGTGGAGGGTTATTGATGCAGACTATTAAGTGGCGTATTGTAGTGGATAATTACGGAGTGTTATTATGGGTTATTACTGTTATAATTAAGCGGAAATGGAAACGCTCAGATGATCCACATGGCGGTTATTGACAACCGACCATGACATCACACCGGGTATAGGTGCCATGAATATAAACATTACATACCTTATACAGACCAAACTGGTCCCAAACCTGCACACAGAAATAACATCACATGAGACCAGAAGACATGGCAGGATGTGCAGAATACCCCCGTTGAAAAGCAGAGGTGCAACAGGTACTCTGAGAGAGAACTCTATCAACATTAGAGGCCATGAATATAAACATGTACAGTACATGTACAGTACAAACGACACTGTTCAACACGCTTCCGCAACACATAAGGGACATAACTGGCAAACCCCTCACAGTGTTCAAGAGAGAACTGGATAAGCACCTCCAAGGGATACCTGATCAACCAGGCTGTGACTCATACGTCTGGCTGCGAGCAGCCGCGTCAAACAGCCTGGTTGACCAGTCCGGCAACCAGGAGGCCTGGTCGACGACTGGGCCGCGGGGACGCTAAGCCCCGGAAGCACCTCAAGGTAACCTCAAGGTAACCTGACCATGACGTCACACCAGGTATAAGTGCCATGAATATAAACATTACATACCTTATACCGACCATGACGTCACACCGGGTATAGGTGCCATACCTTTAGGTTACCTTGAGATGGTTTCGGGGCTTACCCTCCCCGCGGCCCGATCCTCGACCAAGCCTCCTCGTTGCTGGACTGATTAACCAAGCTGTTAGACACAGCTGGTGGCAGCGTAACATATGAATGTTACGCTGTTTGATCAGGTATCCTTTGGAGGTGCTTATCAAGTTATCTCTTGAAAACTGTGACTCAGTCGGCCAACCAGGTTCCTTATGTGTAGTGGAAGCGTGTTGAGCAGTATCGGGCCTCTGTTGTTGATAGAGTTCTCTCTCAGGGTATCAATTGCACATCTGCTCTTCAACGGAGGTATTCTGCACATCCTGCCATGCCTTCTTATCTCATGTGGTGTTATTTCTGTGTGCAAGTTATGACCCAGAGGTCATAACAGTCGTGTCACGATTGATCGTTGTCATTCTTACCATAACAGGAGTGTTGTATTAAGATTTCTCTGTTAAGTACCATGAGGGCAGTTTTCACTCCTGTAAGGTTATCACTTCCTTCAGATGAATGTTCTTGGTGTCACTGGAAATTAAAGCGTATACATGGTCTCTCGGGGTCACTTGAGGTGAAGGTCTATATAATACTTGGTGAGTCTTGACTAATTAGGAAGAGTCACGGCCTCAGAGTGGGGTCTGCCGACGGTGGCCGGACGGTCGTCAGCTCCAGCCCTGTGTATGCATTCTCTTTCTTTTTTCTGTTTTCAAAATATTAATATAAATTCCTAGCACAATAAGTCAATTATCAAATGGACTGAAGGATCTGGAACACGATGCCAAATTAGAATTTAGGCTCATAATATCTTATATGGGAAAACATTATTCCTCTATTATTAACAAACAAAAAATGGGTAGCAATAACTAATAATTTTCTATAGAAAGATAATTACAGAAGGTTATTTATGCGAGTTATTATGGAAGGCTGTTATTGATGGTGTTATGATAAGCAATTTTTGCAGGCAGTTACAGGAAAATATTGCAAAAAGCGATAACAGCAAGAATTCTACTCTGTAGAATTCTAATGGGACCTACTCTGTGGAACTCACTCCCTAATGAATTGAAAATCTGTCCAACTTTTGCCTTATTCAAAAATAAAACCAAAAAAGTACCTAATTTCATCTTCATAGTTTTCTACCTAGTGCTTTATCTCGCACTGTATCTAATGCTACCCAATCCCTCAATATTTGTACCTAAGCCATGTTACTTTACCATTGTCATCTTAGATATCATCTGATATCATGATTGTTGTATTGAGTGCATTTTCTACTGCATTATTCCTTGAAATGATCCTCATTTTGTGCTTCTGTGAACCAATGTATAACCCTGAAATGTTATCTTAATGTACCTAGTAATCCTTGTTCATTATTGTGTATTGCTATTATTGTGTATTTTTCTGATCTGCTTTTGTGTCATTTTCTTGCAATATACCTGTAAAAAAAATGTTGTCAATTTCAATGTAATTATTCTACTTAAAATTATCTGTACTTGTAAAGTAAAGCTGTAAAGTACCTGTACAAAAATTTTGTCAATTTTATTGTGAATTATCTAAAAATTATGTTAGTTTAAGGACTTGCCCGAAATGCTATGCGTGCTAGTGGCCTTACAAGAATGTAAAATCAACTTAATTTCTATCTTCTCTGTTATACCCCAATGTACCTTCTTGTATATAAATAAATAAATACATAAATAAATTTCTGTTTTATCTTGATGGATGCAACAACTGGAGGATGGTAGACCATCCTAACTGGGTATGAACTTTTTCCCAAACGCAGTCTGCCGTTCCGTGCACCCTTGCTCGCAAACAAGGAGTAATTAAAACGTGACAGGAAGTCCATTCCCATGAGGATGTCCACAGGAAAATCAAGATTTCCAACTACTGTACAAGTGTGAGGGTGAGATTCGTCATTAATCTTAAAGTTAACGGTACTATGACCCAAGATGTTAATGTTTTCTCCATTTACCGCTGTTAATTGTTTCCCACTAAGCTTAAGGCGTGCCTCTTTCAGTTTGCTGAAGGCTGACTTTTTAATCAGCGTAGCTTGACTTCCGGTGTCTACAAACGCAGTCAACCTTAACCCATCAACCTTCACCTCAAATGTGGGTCTGCCACAATTATTACTGATTCGTCCTGGGTCAAATATGATCCGTACCTCTGTACACGAATCTCTAAAATGGCCTCGACCATTACAAGTTTGTTTAAAACCATGTGGTAGAATTTAACTTCCTATGATCTGAGACCTATAATTTCTAAAACAAGCTTATGTGGGAACCGACCTGTGAGATTTATATATATTTAATTTATATGAATTTATATAGAATTTATATTTACGTTAATTTATATACTTCGATAGCAATTTGTATGATGTTAAGTGGACTGTATTTCTGCAATAATCTCACAAATCGATCCATACACATTAGGGGGGGTTTATATTGAATTTATATATATGCAGCCAATCAAACTACAGTATTAACTACACATTAGTATACATTGAGGAGGTTCCTTATCTTATTTGTACAGCAGGCCTTAGTTCACCAGATATAACTAGGATGTAGACACCAAATTATCCTATTCTGAGGTAGCTTCATCACCCAGTAACTGATGCACAAAGTTTGCTTCCTCTTCTTCCTGTCAAAGGGCGCTTGCTATAAAGCCAGAATCCTAATATATGACAGGTATATCAGAGAAAACACTGTACAATGAACCATAAAGACCAAGGCTTAATTACCTTTAGTATGAGGCGATTTTGTATTCTAACCGATTCACCCTATCTACAGACATTAATGGCCAAAAATGAATAGATAAATGGGTTTCTTCAGAACACTTAGCTTGTTTATTGTTGACTGCGTGTTGATAATGGTAGACCTTTGGTTTCCATAACACTTCGTCCAAGATTAATTAACAGGAGCCGAATTTGCTCCCGTCTTAAATAACAATGGCTTATAATAGGAGCCGAATTTGCTCCCTGTGCCTCTGTGTTAACAACAATGGCTGACCCCCCTCTCCTCACTGACGCCTCCCTCACTTTGTAGAGATGTCAGTAACTTGATAGAAGGGTCACATTTACTCTATTTTGACACTGATAATTAAGTTAATTAAAATGAGATGTTTTTTATGATGGTAAAAGTCCAAAGACTAATGTATTTAAGAATAATTCCAACACAATAGCTGGTGAATTATAATAGTATGTGGTAATGATATCCCGTTTTCTATAGACGGAAAATTCCACGACAAGTTACATTTTCTATGGGTAACTTGTTTATACAATGGCAGCAACAATATTATCTGCAAATTGCATTGATATTATTAAATGGTGTCGGATTTTCCGACAGCTTAGCTTGTTACAACACGTTCTTTTGGCGGCTCTGCAAGACATTGGGTCACCCCTAAGGTGGACCTCCTGGCTTGAAACTGGTCACTTCCTTCTTGTGTTCCGTCGATCCATTCCCCAATCACAAGGCTCTTATAGTGGATGCCTTTCATCTAGATAGGTAAAAATTGGAGATTCTTTTAGCTCTTCCCTCCGGTTCAGCTGTTCCTCCAGGTGTTGTCCAGACTTGAGGTGCATTTGACTGAATTTTCCGAGGTCACCTAACACTTTAGTGGCCTCGATGAGGACAGGAAGCCAGCAGCTTGTCAAAAGTCTCCCCATTTGCCCAGATTTTTATCAGCTGGATTTAAAAATTTAAAAATTTTAAATTTAAAAAGAGTTATCTCATACTAGCATCAGGGAGCCACTGAGGCCCAATCAGAAAGAGGCATTTCATTACATTTTCTGTTTTTTGTATACAATAATAGGGTAATTTTTAGATGTAGCATAAGGGCCTGGAATACCTTGGAGCCCTGATTTTAGTTCTGAATTATTCTTAAAAAATCTTAATATTACGGTCTCATTGGTATTACTTGCCTTATTTTTTAATGGTTTTATCTAATGAGTTAAATTTCTTTTGCAAACGTATCTAAAAAATAATGGAAATTGCAGTTCACAATTCAGAATCCATCTTGAATTACGTATGGAACTGAAATATATTATACAGTTTATCAGTGGATAATTGAAGCATGTCATACCAGCTTGTGGCAGGAGTGTTAATTATTATACATTATTGTAAGAATATTTATCAATACCAATATTTATCAAACAGACTTGATTGTAACCAGGAGATAAAATATATAAAACAACAATCCATCTGGTGGTCCCTATGTACATCTGACATAGGGGTGAAAAAATAATTAGAACAGTATTGGAAATACACAGTATTTAATTTTTTTAAAATCGAATTGCAGGTTTTCTGTTTGAATAACTCTTTATATTAGTGCCATATGAAGACTATTCTGTCACTTAATGAAAAGCTTCATAGAAATTAAATTATGGTTTAATTTTGTGTTAATTTTTATGGAACTATTAATCACTATACAAATCAAGAAACTTATTGGTATATTGTGTATTCATCCAATATCTAATTAGATTAAAATCATACTACTGGTTGGTTTGTTGATATGCTGTGTTTAGAGGACAGATACACAACTTATTTATTCAGGCAATAATTTTCATAGTAAGCTAATAAAGTTTTTAAATTACATATGTCATTTAACATTCTCACTAGGAAATAGAGTGGGATTACATTTCAGGATTAAATCGAACAAATTATTTCGTCCACTGAAAACTTGTAATCGAATTTACAACAGTTGTGCTTAATGTCACTCACCTGTTACTACAAATCTTTTATGGAAAAAATATCTCCGAGTAGTTTGCTTATACAGTGTTCTTCAACTCTTACAAGCATTAAGCACCATATCCTGGCTGGCTTTGGTTGCTGTGGGGCTCAATCGGGAACACTTTTTTATGGGGCCCCCGGGTTCACAGCCAAGGTCTGAAATGATGTATTAATATTAATTTTATTTTTTGTTTAGAAAAAGAAATTTATTTTTATTTTGTTTTTTGGATTTCTAAAATCGTTTTGGATTTTTAAAAACTGACTATTGTTGTAATAGTCAACATGTTGGAACATGAAACTATAAAAATATAATAGTTCCGGGTTCGAATCCTGGGCGGGATTATTATGGAGGATTATTTTGGTGGATTATTACGGACGGTTATTTTAAGGATTATTATGGATGGTTATTTTAAGGATTATTATGGAATGTTAATATGTTTGGTTATTGGAGAGGATTATTCATGATGATTATTATGAAGGGTTATTGTGGTGGATTATTACATAGTTTTTCGCTTGACTATTATGGAGGGTGATTGAGGTTGGTTATTATTGAATTTATTCTGTGAAAATAGTTTTGATGGATATTGAGGTCGAATATAATGTAGGGTTATTGTGATTATTATGGATCATAATTCTGTTGGATTATATTTGAGGATTATTTTACTAAATTAATATGACTTTAGTGGATAATTATTATTGATGGTAATAGTCGAGGAATATAAAGAAGGTTATTGTTGGAAATTATTATGGTGGGTAATTGTGGTGGATTATTATGATGACTAGTCTCCGTGGTGTAGTGGTAAGACACTCGCCTGGCGTTCTGCGAGCGCTTTGTCATGGGTTCGTATCCTGGCCGGGGAGGATTTACTGGGCACAATCCTTAACTGTAGCCTCTGTTTAACTCAACAGTAAAATGTGTACTTGGTTGTAACAACGAATCTTCGTTGCGATCGTATTCCAGGGACTTGCGCGAAACGCTATGCGTACTAGTGGCTGTACAAGAATGTAACAACTCTTGTATATACCTTAAAAAAAAAAAATTGGTATTGTGATAAATTATTATGGAGGATTGTTCTGTTGGATTATAATTGAGGTCTATTATTGTCGGTATTATGAGGTTTATTTTGGTGGGTTAATTTTTTGGTCAGGATTATTAGAGAGGGTTATTTTTGCAGGCAGTTACAGGAAAATATTGCAAAATTTAGCGATAACAGCAAGAATTCTACTCTGTAGAATTCTAATGGGACCTACTCTGTGGAACTCACTCCCTAATGAATTGAAAATCTGTCCACTTTTGCCTTATTCAAAATAAAACCAAAAAGTACCTAATTTCATCTTCATAGTTTTCTACCTAGTGCTTTATCTCGCACTGTATCTAATGCTACCCAATCCCTCAATATTTGTACCTAAGCCATGTTACTTTACCATTGTCATCTTAGATATCATCTGATATCATGATTGTTGTATTGAGTGCATTTTCTACTGCATTATTCCTTGAAATGATCCTCATTTTGTGCTTCTGTGAACCAATGTATAACCCTGAAATGTTATCTTAATGTACCTAGTAATCCTTGTTCATTATTGTGTATTGCTATTATTGTGTATTTTTCTGATCTGCTTTTGTGTCATTTTCTTGCAATATACCTGTAAAAAATTTGTTGTCAATTTCAATGTAATTATTCTACTTAAAATTATCTCACTTGTAAAGTAAAGCTGTAAAGTACCTGTACAAAAATTTTGTCAATTTTATTGTGAATTATCTAAAAATTATGTTAGTTTAAGGACTTGCCCGAAATGCTATGCGTGCTAGTGGCCTTACAAGAATGTAAAATCAACTTAATTTCTATCTTCTCTGTTAAACCCCAATGTACCTTCTTGTATATAAATAAATAAATACATAAATAAATTCTGTTTTATCTTGATGGATGCAACAACTGGAGGATGGTAGACCATCCTAACTGGGTATGAACTTTTTTCCCAAACGCAGTCTGCCGTTCCGTGCACCCTTGCTCGCAAACAAGGAGTAATTAAAACGTGACAGGAAGTCCATTCCCATGAGGATGTCCACAGGAAATCAAGATTTCCAACTACTGTACAAGTGTGAGGGTGAGATTCGTCATTAATCTTAAAGTTAACGGTACTATGACCCAAGATGTTAATGTTTCTCCATTTACCGCTGTTAATTGTTTCCCAATACGCTTAAGGCGTGCCTCTTTCAGTTTGCTGAAGGCTGACTTTTTAATCAGCGTAGCTTGACTTCCGGTGTCTACAAACGCAGTCAACCTTAACCCATCAACCTTCACCTCAAATGTGGGTCTGCCACAATTATTACTGACTCGTCCTGGGTCAAATATGATCCGTACCTCTGTACACGAATCTCTAAAATGGCCTCGACCATTACAAGTTTGTTTAAAATCATGTGGTAGAATTTAACTCCCTATGATCTGAGACCTATAATTTCTAAAACAAGCTTATGTGGGAACCGACCTGTGAGATTATATATATTTAATTTATATGAATTTATATAGAATTTATATTTACGTTAATTTATATACTTCGATAGCAATTTGTATGATGTTAAGTGGACTGTATTTCTGCAATAATCTCACAAATCGATCCATACACATTAGGGGGGTTTATATTGAATTTATATATATGCAGCCAATCAAACTACAGTATTAACTACACATTAGTATACATTGAGGAGGTTCCTTATCTTATTTGTACAGCAGGCCTTATTTCACCAGATATAACTAGGATGTAGACACCAAATTATCCTATTCTGAGGCAGCTTCATCACCCAGTAACTGATGCACAAATTTTGCTTCCTCTTCTTCCTGTCAAAGGGCGCTTGCTATAAAGCCAGAATCCTAATATATGACAGGTATATCAGAGAAAACACTGTACAATGAACCATAAAGACCAAGGCTTAATTACCTTTAGTATGAGGCGATTTTGTATTCTAACCGTTTCACCCTATCTACAGACATTAATGGCCAAAAATGAATAGATAAATGGGTTTCTTCAGAACACTTAGCTTGTTTATTGTTGACTGCGTGTTGATAATGGTAGACCTTTGGTTTCCATAACACTTCGTCCAAGATTAATTAACAGGAGCCGAATTTGCTCCCGTGTGCCTCTGGTCTTAAATAACAATGGCTTATAATAGGAGGCGAATTTGCTCCCTGTGCCTCTGTGTTAACAACAATGGCTGACCCCCCTCTCCTCACTGACGCCTCCCTCACTTTGTAGAGATGTCAGTAACTTGATAGAAGGGTCACATTTACTCTATTTTGACACTGATAATTAAGTTAATTAAAATGAGATGTTTTTTATGATGGTAAAAGTCCAAAGACTAATGTATTTAGAATAATTCCAACACAATAGCTGGTGAATTATAATAGTATGTGGTAATGATATCCCGTTTTCTATAGACGGAAAATTCCACGACAAGTTACATTTTCTATGGGTAACTTGTTTATACAATGGCAGCAACACTATTATCTGCAAATTGCATTGATATTATTAAATGGTGTCGGATTTTCCGACAGCTTAGCTTGTTACAACACGTTCTTTTGGCGGCTCTGCAAGACATTGGTCACCCCTAAGGTGGACCTCCTGGCTTGAAACTGGTCACTTCCTTCTTGTGTTCCGTCGATCCATTCCCCTATCACAAGGCTCTTATAGTGGATGCCTTTCATCTAGATAGGTAAAATTGGAGATTCTTTTAGCTCTTCCCTTCGGTTCAGCTGTTCCTCCAGGTGTTGTCCAGACTTGAGGTGCATTTGACTGAATTTTCCGAGGTCACCTAACACTTTAGTGGCCTCGATGAGGACAGGAAGCCAGCAGCTTGTCAAAGGTCTCCCCATTTGCCCAGATTTTTATCAGCTGGATTTAAAAATTTAAAAATTTTAAATTTAAAAAGAGTTATCTCATGCTAGCATCAGAGAGCCACTGAGGCCCAATCAGAAAGAGGCATTTCATTACATTTTCTGTTTTTTGTATACAATAATAGGGTAATTTTTAATGTAGCATAAGGGCCTGGAATACCTTGGAGCCCTGATTTTAGTTCTGAATTATTCTTAAAAAATCTTAATATTACGGTCTCATTGGTATTACTTGCCCTATTTTTTAATGATTTTATCTAATGAGTTAAATTTCATTTGCAAACGTATCTAAAAATAATGGAATTGCAGTTCACAATTCAGAATCCATCTTGAATTACGTATTGAACTGAAATATATTATACAGTTTATCAGTGGATAATTGAAGCATGTCATACCAGCTTGTGGCAGGAGTGTTAATTATTATACATTATTGTAAGAATATTTATCAATACCATAGACTTGATTGTGACCAGGAGATAAAATATATAAAACAACAATCCATCTGGTGGCCCCTATGTACATCTGACATAGGGGTGAAAAAATAATTAGAACAGTATTCGATATAGTATTTAATTTTTTTTAAATCGAATTGCAGGTTTTCTGTTTGAATAACTCTTTATATTAGTGCCATATGAAGACTATTCTGTCACTTAATGAAAAGCTTCATAGAAATTAAATTATGGTTTAATTTTGTGTTAATTTTTATGGAACTATTAATCACTATACAAATCAAGAAACTTATTGGTATATTGTGTATTCATCCAATATCTAATTAGATTAAAATCATACTACTGGTTGGTTTGTTGATATGCTGTGTTTAGAGGACAGATACACAACTTATTTATTCAGGCAATAATTTTCATAGTAAGCTAATAAAGTTTTTAAATTACATATGTCATTTAACATTCTCACTAGGAAACAGATTGGGATTACATTTCAGGATTAAATCGAACAAATTATTTCGTCCACTGAAAACATGTAATCTAATTTACAACAGTTGTGCTTAATATCACTCCCCGTTACTATAAATCCTTTATGGAAAAAATATCTCCGAGTAGTTTGCTTATACAGTGTTCTTCAACTCTTACAAGCATTACGCACCATATCCTGGCTGGCTTTGGTTGCTGTGGGGCTCAATCAGGAACACTTTTTATAGGGCCCCCAGGTTCACAGCCAAGGTCTGAAATGATGTATTAATATTAATTTTATTTTTTGTTTAGAAAAAGAAATTTATTTTTATTTTGTTTTTTGGATTTCTAAAATCGTTTTTGGATTTTAAAAAACTGACTATTGTTGTAATAGTCAACATGTTGGAACATGGAACTATAACAATATAATAGTTCCGGGTTTGAATCCTGGGCGGGATAAAAATGGTTGGGAAGATTTCCTGTCACCTAATGGAACTGTTCACCTAACAGTAAGAAGGTAGTCATGAGTTAGTCAGCTTGTTGTGAGGTTACATTCTGGGCGGGTCAGTAACTCTACTTTAAGGGGGACCTCGATAAAAGCCTAACGTATATGAATACACACTGGCTTCCTGTCCCTAGACACACTGAATTAATTATAATTATAGTATGCTTTATAATTAAGTTCTTAAGAGCGATCCTGTGTCATAATTACCATACATATATCTTTAATTCTGTTTTGTATATTAAAGTGACTACAGTCATTTTAATACACAAATTAATTGTTAATTTTTCTCTATATATAATTACCTAAGTGTAGTTACAGGATGAGAGCTACGCTCGTTGTGTCCCGTCTACCCAGCACTCTTTGTCATATAACGCATTGAAACTATTGACGGTTTTGGCCTCCACCACCTCACCTAACTTGTTCCAACCGTCTACCACTCTGTTTGCAAAAGTGATTTTTCTTATATTCCTCCGGCAGCTTTGTTTCGTTAGTTTAAATTTATGACCTCCTGTTCTTGAAGTTCCGGGTCTCAGGAATTTTTCCCAGTCAAATTCATCGATTCCTGTTACTATTTTGTACATAGCGATCATATCGCCTCTTTTTCTTCTATCTTCCAGTTTTTGCATATTCAGTGCATCTAACCTCTCGTAGCTCTTGCCCTTCAGTTCTGGGAGCCATTTAGTGGCATGTCTTTGCACCTTTTCCAGTTTGATCATGTGCTTCTTAAGATATGGACACTATACAACTGCTGCATATTACAGCCTTGGTCTAACAAAAGTCGTGAACAATTTCTTTAGTATTTCTGCAATCATGTATTTAAAACCAATTCTGAAGTTAGAAACTGCAGCATAGGCTCCTCACACAATGTTCTTAATGTGGTCCTCAGGTGACAGTTTTCTATCTAGAACCACCTCTAGATCCCTTTCTTTGTCAGAGTTCTTTAAAGATTTCTCACATAATTTATAGGTTGTGTGGGGTCTATGTTAACCAATTCCATAACATGACATTTATTCACATTAAACTCCATTTGTCAAGTGGTGCTCCATATATTTATTTTGTCCAGGTCATGACAATCATCTAAGTTTCTTATCTTCCTTATTATCTTACCATCATCAGCAAACATGTTCATATAATTTTGTATTCCATCTGGTAGGTCGTTTATATAGACAATGAACATTACCAGTGCAAGAACGGAACCCTGTGGTACTCCACTTGTGACATTCCTTCAATCCGATACATTGCCTTTGATATCAGCCCTCATTTTTCTATCAGTTACTAAATTTTTCATCCATGTTAGAAGCTTACCTGTCACCCCTCCAATATGTGCCAGTTTCCAGAGCAACCTCTTATGTGGAAATCTGTCAAAAGCCTTTTTTTTTTTACGTCCAGATAGATGCAGTCAACCCAACCATCTCTTTCCTGTAAAATCTCTGTGGCTCGATCATAGAAACTGAGTAAATTCGTTACACAGGATCTTACAGATCGAAAACCATACTGCCTGTCTGATAGTATATCGTTTTTCTCCGGGTGTTCTATCCATTTAGTTGTAATTATTTTTTCCAATATTTTGACTGTTACACTTGTCAATGATACAGGTCTATAATTGAGGTGGTCTTCCCTGCTGCCACTTTTGTAGATTAGAACTATGTTAGCCTTTTTCCATACATCAGCTACAACTCCTGTACACAGGGATGCTTGAAAAATCAATTGAAGTGGAATGCTGAGCTCAGGTGCACATTCTCTCAGAACCCATGGTGAAGTCAGTTGGGCCAGAACTCCATATGGGCCAACTGCTTTGTTCTTACTTAACTCCTTGAGCATTTTTTCACTTCGTATCTAGACACGTCTATGTGCTCTATGTTGTTCTCTGAAATTTTTATAGTGTCTGGTTCCCTGAAGATTTTATTTTGTACAAACACACTTTGGAACTTTTCGTTTAATGTTTCACACATTTCCTTTTCATTTTCCGTGAATCTATTTCCCATTTCAATCTCTGAATATTATCCTTTACCTGCAATTTGTTATTTAGAAATTTATAGAATAGACCTGGTTCTGTTTTACATGTGTCTGTAATCCCTTTTTCAAAATTTCTTTCTGCCTCTCTCCTCACTAGCGTGTAGTTGTATCTCGCATCTTTGTTTTGCTGGTATGTTTGGGGATTTGGCCTCTTCCTGTATTGATTCCATTTTTGTGTCTTTAGGTCTCTGGCCCTCTCACGATTTCTGTTGAAGCAATCCTGTTTCCAAGTTCTGCATCTCTGCTTTGGTATAAACTTTTTTGTGCCTTTATCATATATTTCACAAAACTTGACATACATCTCATTTACTTTATGTCCTAACAGTAAGTCTTTCCAGTCAAATTCCTTAAAGAAATGTTTGAGTTCCCCATAATGACCTCTCATGAAATCAGGCTTTTTACTTGCATCAACCTCATTTTCTTCCAGATTATAACGCATTGCATACTTTATTCCCAAAAAGACATGGTAACTTTTACCCAAGGGAGGAAGGCACTGAATGTCAAATATCTCTTCCTCTTTCCTGGTAAATATCAAATCCAGCATGGAGGGAACATCCCCTTCCCTTCCCTCATCCTCGTAGATTGTTTAACATGTTGAAGCATGAATGTTTCCAGGATGAGGTTTACGTATCTACAAGTCCAAAAATCTTCTGTTCTAGTTTCATATGCTTCCCAGTCTATAGATTTCAAGTTGAAGTCGCTGACTACCAACAGTCGTTATCTATCTTTATCAGCTTTCGCTATAATCTCTCTCATTATTGTTATAAGACTCTCTCGTTTATTATCTAGCTCCTCCTTTGTCCAAGTGTTGCTTGGTGGTGGACTATATGCATTAATGATCGTTAATTTATCATCCTGATTGCAGATCTTTAGTGCTATTATGTGAGGTTCTTGTGGATTGGCAATTATTATTTCGTTTACCTTTAGGTTTTCTTTCACCAGCACAGCAACGCCATTGCCTTTTCTAATTTGTCTGTCCTGCCTCCAGACTGAGTAACCCCTTGGGAATATGACCTCATTTAAAATATCATCTTCAAGTTTTGTCTCTGTGGGTGCGACAACGTCTAGTGTCTGCAGCTGTATTGCATCACTTAACTCCAGTATCTTTGATCTCACTCCATCTATGTTGGTGTATGCAATTTTCAGGAATATGTTCCCCCTCTCCTTATTCTTCACTACCCCTTTCTCTGGTGATTTTGTTGGTTTGCCTTTTTGTACCATTTTACTGGTCTGCCTATCCCTATTACTTTGTAGAAAAAGAATTGATTTCTTCTTCATTCCTGCTCTCATTTAGACGTTTTGCATCGACGAGGTTCAGTTTCAGCTTCTCTCTGTCTTCTTTCAAAAGATCTCGTCTTAACGACCACACTTTCCCTTCCTCATCACTTTGTAATTTTCTAGCATTCCTTAGTACTTCTTCCATCTGTTTGGCACCGTTTAGGGTGATCCTCAAAGGTCGATCTTTCCCTTTTACGTACTTTCCAATCCTTCTGTAGTCGTTGACATTCTCAATGGTAGTAAGACCTTCCACGAGGCCAACAATTTTATCTATTACTTTCTCTTCTTCTACAGCTCTTTCTGACCAAGATGTTATGTCCTTTTCTTTGCAACCAAAGATTATCAGGGACTTCGATCAACTGTGTTTTGCATCAATTTAGGATTTGATGCCAGTTCCTTTCTGACTTCCAGCCTAATGTTTGTTTTATCCTGTTTGCTGCAATGTTTGGCTTCCTTTACTGCTGCTTCTATTCTTTCCTTCTCCTTGGCCACTTGTGCATAGGTGAGTTGCATATCTTTCTTGCACCGTTCTATTCCCAGTGTAACTTCCTCCATCTGTACTGACAAAGGCTGTTTTTTCCTGTTGAATTTTCTTACCTAACCTATCGTAGTCATTTATGTTTAAATTTGCTTAAAATTCTTCCAACGCTATTTTTAAGAGTTTATTTTCCTCTTCCATGGCTTTGCAGTTTCTTTCCAATTGATTCTTGTCCATGCATAAGTCTTTCACTAACCCCTCAAACCTAAAACTTTGCTACTCAAGTGCTCATTACTTTCTTTCAATTTGCTGATTATTTCTACATGATATTTGACTATAATATCTAATTTGGCCAATTTGTTGTGTAGACTGCTTATATCAATGCTTTCTTCATTAAAACCCCCCAATCTAGTTCTGTTTGTTTTCCTTCTTGCCAGTGGCCATTTTGAATGTTGTTGTCTGCACTGTGAGCACTGTGACAACCACTTCTCATCCAATTTTTCACTTCACTTTGCTCATTCGTTTTATCTCGCCTATTTTTCCAAAGCTCTACACCTTTATGTTCCTTGGGACACCACTCATTATCATCAATCTGTTCTACAATACTTAGGAATTGTGAAATATCCTGGTGGTACTCTGATGATTTTCAGAGGATTTTTTGTAATTTTCCATTCCCACTTTTGGTGTACTCACCTACTTGTGCTAATGGGAGTTGAGCTTTGGCTGTTTGGTCCTATCTCTCTTTATTTTTGTTATTTTTGTATTTATATATGCAAGAGTTCTTACATTCTTGAATAGCCAATAGCACACATAGCGTTTCGGGCAAGTTCTTAATCCTAATATTACCCGGAATACGACCACACCAAATCGTTTAACAACCAGGTACCCATTTTACTGTTGGGTAAACAGAGGCTAAAGTTAATGATTTGTCCCCTAGTAAATCCTCCCCAGAAAGGATACGAATCCAGGCCAAAGCACTCGCGAAACGCCAGGAGAGCATCTTACAACTACGCCTTGGAGACCATAAACTGGACTCTCAACTGTCAATCAACTGGTTTATGGATTCCTGAGCCTATTGGGCTCTATCATATCTACATTTGAATCTGTGTATGGAGTCTGCCTCTACCACATCACTGCCTAATGCATTCCATCTGTTAACTACTCTGACACTAAAAAAGTGTTTTCTAATGTCCCTGTGGCTCATTTGGGTACCAGGTTTCCACCTGTATCCCTCTGTTTGTGTCCCATCTGTGCTAAACAGTTTATCTACCCTGTCAATTCCTCTAAGAATTTTATAGTTAGTGATCATATCTCCCCTAACTGTTCTGTCTTCCAGTGCCGTGAGGTTTAGTTTCAGCAATCTTTCATAGTAGCTCATACCTCTCAGCTCGTGAATTAGCCTGGTGGCATACCTTTGAACCCTTTCTAACTAAAGATTGTGTTTGACAAGCTAGATATAGACTTCACATTGGAGCAGCATATTCCTGTATTAGTCTGACGTATGAGGTATACAATTCCCTTGCTCATTAGTAAGAACACAGTTCCCCATAAAAGGCTGTTACAAGAGTTGGAGCAACAGGCATGAGTAAAAGGTAAGGTGCTCCAGTGGATAAGGGAATACCTAAGCAGCAGAAAACAGTGAGTATCTGTGAGGGGGAAACATCAGAGTGGCGAGATGTCACCAGCGGAGTCCCACAGGGCTCTGTACTTGGACCCATCCTGTTTCTGATATAAGTAAATGATCTTCCAGAGGGTATAGACTCGTTCCTCTCAATGTTTGCTGATGATGCAAAAATTATGAGATGAATCAAGACAGATGAAGATAGACAGAGACTACAGGATGACCTGGACAAACTGGAGGAATGGTCTAGAAAATGGCTACTAAAATTCTACTCATGAAAGTGTAAAGTAATAATATTAGGCGAAGGGAGCAGAAGGATAAACACAAAATACCATCTGGGAGGTGAAATCCTGCAAAAGTCAAATAGAGAGAAAGATCTGGGGGTTGATATCACACCGAACCTATCCTCAGAGGCCCACATTAAAAGGATATCATCAACGGCATATGCTAGGTTGGCCAACATAAGAACTGCCTTCAGAAATTTGTGTAAGGAATCGTTCGGGACCCTGTATACCTATGTCAGACCAATCCTGGAATATGCAGCTCCAGCCTGGAGTCCATATCTAGTTAAACACAAGACAAAGTTACAGAATATTCAGCGGTATGCCACCAGACTTGTCCCGGAACTGATAAGTATGAGCTACGAGGAAAGACTGAAGGAGCTGAGCCTCACGCCCCTGGAAAACAGAAGAGTAAGGGGAGACATGATAACCACCTACAAAATTCTCAGAGGAATTGACAGGGTGGACAACGACAAACTCTTCAGCACCGGTGGAACACGAACAAGGGGACACAGGTGGAAACTTAGTTCCCAAATGAGCCACAGAGACATTAGAAATAATTTTTTTCGGTGTTAGAGTAGTTAATAAAAGGAATGCACTAGGAACGGATGTGGTGGAGGCTGACTTCAATTCTAGCCGCACGAGATTGAGCAATAATTTCACAGTTTCAAATGTAGGCATGATAGAGTCCAGTAGTCTCAGGAATCTGTACACCAGTTGATTGACAGTTGAGAGGTGGGACCAAAGAGACAAAGCTCAACCCCCGCAAGCACAAATAGGTGAGTACAAGTTTTACACAATATTTTACACAATATTTTCTGTCTTAATCGAATATCATGGGTTAGAGACATCCTACTGAAGGCTCGCACTTTGGTTTAAGAATCCTTGGTACCTCTCAGTGAACTATAATTATTATTCTATGANAATTCACACAAAATAATTAAATCAAAATGAAAATAAACAAAAATCTATGAAAATTCAATTTATCAATGCAATCAGAAATATTGAAATGGAATTGTAACATATTTAGTATAGCATGAGTGTGTTCTTACATGCAACAGATGGTGCTGTTTTCAAGAAAAGCAATAGTATTACCTGTCACAGGTGGGGCATTTATACTTAAACTTACGAAATGAAAGGTATGGTAATGACACAGCTGAATTCCTCACAAAATAAATTCAATAAATTCAAATAATTCAAAAATTCAATGTCACACAAATAATTCAATAAAAAATTAAATAAATCGAAATCTATGAAAATAAAATTTATCAATGCAATTGGAAACATTGAATGGAATTCGTGACGTATTTAGTATAACGTGAATGTTGCTATTATGTGCAACAGATGGCGCTGTTTTAAAAAAACGCATGTTTTTATCTGTCACAGGAGTGGCATCTATATAGTAGGTATATAAAAAGACGCACCAATTCAAATGCAACGTTGTATCCAAATTTCAAAGCAATCGGTGAAGAACTTTTCGAGATTACAGCGTGTGTTGCTCTTACGTCCAACAGATGGCGCTGTTCTTCAAAAAAGAATGTTTTCTTTCCTGTCACAGGTGAGGCATGTATATAGTAGATATATAAAAAGACGCGCCTATTCGAATGCAACGTTGTGTGAAAATTTCAAAGCAATCGGTAAAGAGGTTTCGAAGATTTTCCTCACATGAAAACACAGTTTTTCAGAAAAAGCTTGTTTTTTTACTGTCACAGACGTGACATCTATATGGTATGTATATAAAAACTTGGCCGGATGCAAATGGAACGTTGTGTGAAAATTTTCAATGCATTCGGTGAAGAACTTTTGGAGATTAGCGGTTATGCTCAAACGAACATTTCCATTTTGATTTACATAGATACAAATCGCCAGATGCATCGGCTGAGGAATTCGAAGAACAGATAAACAAAATAGAGAATAGCCTTCATAATTTGACGAACCCGATACCTGATATTATCTTATTAGGTGACTTCAACTTGCCTAGTCAAGATGGTAAATAGCAAACAATAATATTATACCAGGAAATCTATCGGGACATAACCAACCACAGATTAGAGAACTGCTTAGATTCTGTGACAAATGTTCACTCAACCAGCTCAATCACAGCCAACGATAAATGAAAATACTCTAAGTCTGGTCTTTATAAACAATGAAGACATAATCAGGGACATTACGATATCAGATACCAAATACTCAGATCACAAGCTCATTGAAGTGCTAACTACATCAATACTCAGAATAGACCTAAAACAATGATCAAGCGAGACGGGTTTTCAGTAAATTCAATTTAAATAATAAAATAATAGACTTGGAGACAATAAACAGGGAACTTACAAACGGTCCTTGGTAAGCTGTTCTAAGTAAAAAAAAATCCTTCAGAAGGAATAGAAAAACTGACTTCGGAAGCATATCAAGTCTGTCTAAAACATGTTCCTTTGAGGAAAGCCGGAAAGAGGTCCAACGTAGAAAGAGAACATAGATGACATTATAAAAGAAAGAAAAAATAACGGAAATGATAAAGCAGACACAACTTTTCCTACAAAGAAGGAATAATTTAAACAGGGAGATTTAAGAAATCGAGCAGAAATTGAAACACTCATATCAGATTAAAGACAGGCAGCTAGAACAGAAAGCAATTCAGGAAATAAAGAAAACTCAAAATATTTTTTCACATATGCAAAATTCAAAACAAAAACTACTGTCTGTATTGGAGCTATTTTTACGAGTGAAGGTTCATACACGGAGGATACAAAGAAATTAGTGAAATCCTAAAAAAACAGTATGAGGACATGTTTATCACTCCAATAAACAGCATGAAAGTGGAAGATCCGGACAACAAGTTTATCCGAGATATCCAAACCCCTGTAAATGTAATTGATATCAACACGAGAGTGGCAAATTTTGAAAGAAAAAGATGAAAACATGCCCATGCACTCGGCCCCGAGTCCAGATTCATGAAATTCAATATTTATAAAGAAATACAAGGTGCCAGTAGCACAGGCACTCGGTATAGTGTGGAGGAAGAGCTTGGACGAGATGCGCTTTAAGATACGTAGATGCGCATTAAAGCAGCAGACATATTCCCTTAATACAAGGGAGAAGTAAAGCATTGGCAAAGAATTACAGACCAGATACACTAACGTCCTACATAATAAACGTATTGAGAGAGTGATTATGAGTCAGGTCACCAGTTTCATAATTAGGTCATAATCCAATGACCTTCACAACTCAGGCCAACATGGATTTTGAGCGGGAATATCATGCCTCTCACAGCTACTTGACCACTACGACAAAGTCACAGAGGCATTAGAAGAAAAACAGAATGCAGATGTTGTATACACAGACTTCGCCAAGGCATTCGATAAGTGTGACCATTGAGTAATAGCACACAAAATGCGGTAAATGGGAATATCCGTAAAGTAGGACGCCGGATACTCGGTTTTCTGTCGAACAGAAAGCAAGGAGTAAGAGTCAACAAATAATAAAATCGTGTCGATGCGCACTTAAAAGCTCGGTACCTCAGGGTACAGTCCATGCACCACTGTTTTTTCTGATTTTCATATCAGATATAGACAAAAATACAAGTCACAGCTTCGTGTCACATCCTTTGCAAATTACACAAAAATCAGCATGGAAATTACCTCTGCTATAGACATTGAAAAACTTCAAGCAGATATTAATAAAGTTTTCAGGGTAACAGAAAATAACATGATGTTTAACAGTGATAAATTCCATATACTCAGGTATGGTAAAAATGAGGACCTTAAACATAATACAGGATTCAAAACACAATCAAATGTGCCCATAGTAGGAAAGCAGCATCTAAAGAATTTGAGAATAATGATGTCTGACGACCTAACGTTTAGGGAGAATAACCATGGAAATATTGCGTCAGTCAGAAAAATGATAGGATGGATTCCGAGAACTTTCAAATCCAGGGATTCCATCACAATGGTTGTACTCATCAAATCACTTGTACTGTCTTATCTTGAGTACTGGTCAGTTCTCACTTCCTCCTTCAGAGCAGGAGAGATTGCTGAAAAAGAGGGAATACAGAGATTATTTTTGGCACGCTTAGACACGATAAAGCACCTACATTATTGGGATCGTCTCAAGCACTTCTAATGTACTCACTAGAAAGGAGAAATGAGAGATATCAAATAATATACACGTGGAAAATACTGGAGGACCAGGTCCCAAATCTACACAGTAAAATAACGTACTGGAATGAACGATGTGAACGAAAATGCAGAATAGAACCAGTGAAGAAAGGGGTGCCATAGGCAAAATCAAAGAAGACTGTATAAACATCCGAGGTCCACGGTTGTTCAACATCCTCCCACCAAACATAAGAAATATTGCCGGAACAACTGTGGATCATCTTCAAGAGAAAACCAGATCATTTTCTCCAAGGAAAGGTTGTCACTTCCTTCAGAAGAATGTTCTTGGTGTCACTGGATATTAAATCGTATACATGGCCTCACGGGGTCCCTTGAGGTGAAGGTCTATATAATACTTGGTGAGTCTTGACTAATTAGGAAGAGTCATAGCCTCAGAGTGGGGTCTGCCTCCGGTGGCCGGACGGTCGTCAGCACGAGCCCAAGGACTAGCTCTTCCTTTTTATGTTTTCAAAATATTAATCAAACTTCCTAACAAAAGAAGTCAATTATCAAATAGATTGATGATCTCGAACACGATGCCAGATTAGAATTTTGGATCATAATATCTCAAATGGGGAAACATTATAAATATCTAACATTATCAGTAACCTCCATTAATAACAAGCAAAAATTGGGGTTGCAATAACTAATAATTTTCTTGAGAAAGATAATTACGATTAATTATAGAAGGATGTGATTGCTGGTGTTATGATAAGATATTTTTGCGGGGTCTTATAGAAAAATATTGCACAATGCGATAACAGCAAGAATTCTGCAAGATATTTTGTCAAATAATGAAGGCTGGTTATTACTTCTTGTTATTGATTATTTAACAGAAACAAATTTAAAAACTGGTTATGTTCGCAGTTATTACAACAGACTATTACGACATGCATTATGACAACGTTAACAGCGAAGTACTAAGTTGGATTTCTGTGGTTGATTGAAATTTATAGTTATAATGGTCGATTATTTTGAGTGTTATTGAGGTGAATTTTATGGGAGTGTTATTGTAGAAAATATATTTTATATATAAAGAGGTGAATTTACTTTCATGGAATTATTATGCCGGGTAACTTTGGTTGAATAATAAAAAATAAATTAATTAGGAAGTGATGTGGTGGAGGCCGATTACGTACACTGCTTGAAATTTAGATATTATAGAGCATAATAGGCTAAGGAACCTGTTTTCCAGTTGACTGACAGTAGAGATGCGAGCCCAAAGAACAGAAGTTCAATCCCACAATCACAAGAAGGCGAGTACATTATAGTGAGAACAACAAACATGTCTCTGTGGTTGTCAGACAAGAAGCTCCACAAAATACATGACCACATGGTTGTCAGACTAGCTGCTCTACAATATACATGACCACTTGGTTTTCAGAGAAGCAGTTATTCAATATTCATGATAATTTGGTTGTCAAAGAAGCAGCTCCACAGTATACATAACCACTGTTTGTCAGTCAAGCAGCTTCACAGTATTCCTGACCACTTGGATGCCATACAAGTAGCTCCACGGTATACATAACCGCTTGGTTGTCAAACATGCAGCCCACAGAATACGTGACCACTTGGTTGTCAGACAAGCAGCTTCACAGTATACGTGACAACTTAGTTATCAGAGGAGCAGCTCCACAATATTCATGACCATTTTGTTGTCAGACAAGCAGCTTCACAATGTACATGATCACTTGGTTGTCAGCCAAGGAGCTTCACAGTATACATGACTACTTGGTTGTCAGACAAGCACCTCCACAGAATGCATGGTAACTTGGATGTCAGACAAACAGCTCCACAGTATACTCGTCCACTTGATCATTAGGCCTTCTGCAGTTACTTCCATTCTTATGTTTTCATACCGCATTTATACCCATTGTTTCGTGTTCTGTCTTTTACTTGTCACCTATTCATAAGGATATGTACAACGGTAAATTAGATTAAGAGAGAAAATGGAAGGTTCAAAGAGAAGGTGAACCTCAATCAAATATTTAACACAACATTCACAGAGGAGAAAAATGCATGAATTTACTTAAACCAAAGATACCTGAATGGTTAGATTATAGATATTATATTCAACGAATATGCCCAACACATGCATAAACATCACATCTTTAACAAACACCCCATGAAATTCATAAACAAAGCAGTTAACCCTTGAATCGAGTAAAATCATTAACAAAATTGTCATCGATAATGCTTAAGTGCTCAATCTTTAACATATACATAACTTTAACAAATGTATCTTGAAATGCATCAACTCCTTTCTTAAACAATACCCCCATGAAATGCATAAACACCTATTTGATCAATTATCCATTGAAATGAGCAAATAAACATATATAACACATATTCCTTGATAATGCTAAAATATCACTTTTTAAACAAATACCCTTGAAACCGATAAACACTACATCTTAAACAAATAGCCCTTGAAATGCATAAACACCATATATATCAATTATATATTGAAAATGAGGCAAAATGTGTATGAAACACAGATTAGTAAACATAAACGAACTGAAGAAAACATATGCCTGTGATTAGATGTTAAATGTAAAAAGAAAATGGTAAAGAATAGATGTTGTAAAAGAGTTCTCTATAAATTATTGAAAAAAAAGAAAGAGGATATATAAAATAAGTAAAGGTTGAGTGTGTGTGTGTGTGTGTGTGTGTGTGTGTGTGTGTGTGTGTGTGTGTGTGTGTGTGTGTGTGTGTGTGTGTGTGTGTGTGTGTGTGTGTGTGTGTGTGTGTGTGTACTCACCTAGTTGTACTCACCTAGTTGTGCTTGCGGGGGTTGAGCTCTGGCTCTTTGGTCCCGCCTCTCAACCGTCAATCAACAGGTGTACAGTTTCCTGAGCCTAATGGGCTCTATCATATCTACACTTGAAACTGTGTATGGAGTCAGCCTCCACCACATCGCTTCCTAATGCATTCCATTTGTCAACCACTCTGACACTAAAAAAGTTCTTTCTAATATCTCTGTGGCTCATTTGGGCACTCAGTTTCCACCTGTGTCCCCTAGTGCGTGTGCCCCTTGTGTTAAACAGCCTGTCTTTATCAACCCTGTCGATTCCCCTGAGAATCTTGAATGTGGTGATCATGTCCCCCCTAACTCTTCTGTCTTCCAACGAAGTGAGGTTTAATTCCTGCAGTCGCTCCTCGTAGCTCATACCTCTCAGCTCGGGTACTAGTCTGGTGGCAAACCTTTGAACCTTTTCCAGTTTAGTCTTATGCTTGACTAGATAGGGACTCCATGCTGGAGCCGCATACTCCAGGATTGGTCTGACATATGTGGTATATAATGTTCTGAAAGATTCCTTACACAAGTTTCTAAAGGCCGTTCTTATGTTAGCCAACCTGGCATATGCTGCTGATGTTATCCTCTTGATATGAGCTTCAGGGGACAGGTCTGGCGTGATATCAACCCCCAGGTCTTTCTCTCTCTCTGACTCTTGAAGTATTTCATCTCCCAAATGATACCTTGTATCTGGTCTCCTGCTTCCTACCCCTATCTTCATTACATTACATTTGCTTGGGTTAAACTCTAACAGCCATTTGTTCGACCATTCCTGCAGCTTGTCCAGGTCTTGTGTGTGTGTGTGTGTGTGTGTGTGTGTGTGTGTGTGTGTGTGTGTGTGTGTGTGTGTGTGTGTGTTGTGTGTGTGTGTGTGTGTGTGTGTGTGCGTATTCACCTAGTTGTACTCACCTAGTTGTAAACATGACCACTTGGTTGTCAGACAAGCAGCTCCATAGTATACAATACCACGAAATATTTAGACAAGCAGCTCCAACGTATTCATGACAAATTGGTATGTCAGATAAGCAGCTCCAAAGTATTCATGACCACTTAGTTATCAGACAAACTGTTTTTTAGTATGTATTCCTGACCATTTGGTTGATAGACAAGCAGTTTCTTGGTATTCATGACTACTAGGTTTTCAGTCACTAATTAAAATATATATATATGACCATGCGGATGCAAGAGCAGTAACCCCACATGACCACGTGGCTGGCATTCCAAAGAGTTCTACAGTATACATGATTATGTGATCACATGGTTGACTGACAATTAGCTTCACTGTACACGTGATCACGTGCTCTCTACAAAGGTTTTTATGACTGATCTCTTAATAAAAAAAGAGAGTAAATCTTCCGATTGTTCAATAATGTTAATATAACTAAACACTTACGGGTGACCTCTGATTACCCATAGGTCATAACAGTCGTGTCGCGAGTGACAGCTTTCATTCTTACCATAACAGGAGTGTTGTATTAAGATTTCTTTGTTATGTACCATGCGGGCAGTTTTCACTCCTGTAAGGTTATCACTTCCTTCAGATGAATTTTCTTGGTGTCACTGGAAATTAAAGCGTATACATGGTCTCTCGGGGTCACTTGAGGTGAAGGTCTATATAATACTTGGTGAGTCTTGACTAATTAGGAAGAGTCACGGCCTCTGAGTGGGGTCTGTCGCCGGTGGCCGGACGGTCGTCAGCTCGAGCCCAAAAATCTTTACAATCTTCCTTTTCAACCTATTAATATAAAATCCTAACACAGGAAAAAATTAACAAACAGACACAAGGAGCTGCAATTATTAATATGGAGATTAATTATGGAGAGGTACTGTTGTGGATTCCTATGAAAGGTAATTGTGATGGATTATTATGGTGATTATTGTCTTGTATTATTATGGAGTTTTTCTGGTGGCTTATTATGAAGGGTTACTTTGGTGGGTTATTATTGAGGGTTATAGTGTTGGGTTATTAAAAAGGGTTATTGTTGAGGATTATTATGGACGGTTATTATTGTGGTTTATATTTGGAGAGTTGTTTTTGTGGATTATAATGGAGGGTTATTTTCGTTGACTATTGTGGAGGACTATTGTTGAGGATTATTAGGTATGTTTATTGTAGTAGATAATTAGGTATGTTTATTGTAGTAGATAATTATTGATGTTATTGTGGATAATTAATATGGACATTTATTGCGGTGCATTAATATTTAGAGCTATTGTGTTGGATTATTATTTACAGTTATTGTGTTGGATTATTATTTACAGTTATTGTATTGGATTATTATTTAGAGTTATCGTGCTGTATTATTATTTAGTTATTGTGTGGGATTTTTACAGAACGTTATTTTCGTGGAGTAATATGGAGTGTTATTTTTGTGGAATATTATGGAGGGCTATTATCGGGATTATTAAGATAAGTTATTTGCGTGGATTATTTACAAATGGAATGCATTTGGAGGTGATGTGGTGGAGGCAGACTCCATACAGTTACAAATGAAGATATGATGGAACCCAATCTGAGTTGGCCCAGAAATATGTGAATCAGTTGATTGACAGTTGAGATTCGGGACCAAAGAGCAGAGGCATACCCCCGGCAATCACAAGTAGGTAAGTAAAATATACAAGATCACTTGGTTGTCAGACAAGCAGCTACACAATATATATGAGCATGTTGTTGCCAGGTGAAGCAACATCACAGTGTATATGACCACATGGTTGGCCACGAAAGCGTTATACAGGATTCAGACATTAGTGGTTGCCTGATATACCAGCTTCGCTGTACACAAATCCATTGTGGTTTTTATACACGCAACCTCGCAGTATACTCGACCAAATCCTTCCCAGGTTAACATCTGCAGAGTATACCGACCTCGTTGTTATCGGACATGATAATTCCAGAAACATATAACTTTGTTGGTGCAAGAGCACCAACTCCAAATGTCCACGTGGCTGTCAGTCCAGAGAGCTCTACAATATGCATGACTGCATGATCACGTGGCTGTGTGGCAGTAAACTTGTTAGTTGATATCACGGGAAAACTAGATATCACGTGATATTTAGAACAGTGACTATAACTGATATCTATATAAAAAGAGTTAATCCATCGAATGTTGTTTAATGGTAAGATAAGTAAACACACACACACACAAACCTGTGACCTCTAATGACCCATAGGTCATAACAGTCTTTTCACTAGTGATTGCTTTCATTCTTACCATAACAGGAGTGTTATCTTAAGATTGTACCTTAAGATAACAGTTCTCTGTTAAGTACCATGAGGGCAGTTTTCACTCCTGTAAGGTTATCACTTCCTTCAGATGAATGTTCTTGGTGTCACTGGAAATTAAAGTGTATACATGGTCTCTCGGGGTCACTTGAGGTGAAGGTCTATATAATACTTGGTGAGTCTTGACTAATTAGGAAGAGTCACAGTCTCAAAGTGGGGTCGGCCGCTGTTGGCCGGACTGCCGTCAGCTCGAACCCCGGGTGAAGTCTCCTTCCTTTTTCAACCTATTAATATAAATTCCAAACACTGGAAACAATTTAATAGACACAAGGAGCTGTATCGCGATTCAATTTTCCATTTTTTATCATAATATCTCATATGGGAAAATATTAAATATTATTCAATAACAACTACAAAAAACGGTTGCAATAACACATACTTACCTCGAGAAAGATTATTAAGAAAGTTAATTCGACCTAGCTAGAACTACTGAATTCAAAGGGAAGTTCTGGAGGGCCCAAACCGGAGCCCAACCAGGGTTTTACAGTCGACACGACCACACTCTGGCCTATGGTAATGGCGTTCACACTCTTACAACACACTCAGCTCGCAATGGAATTACAATGACGTGATATTTCAATTAATATCATTCTTAGGCAACGGAGTGACTACATTACCTCAAAGATATTTACATCGCTATATGATATATGACGCCATTGTGATTTCATTGCAATGAGGGGTATTGTGGTGAAGTTTAAGGGAGGGTTCTTGTAGTAAATAATTTTGAATGTTAAATTGGTGAATTATTATTAATAGTATTAGTGGTAAAATATTTAGAAGATTATTTCATAAGATTTTTTTGAAGGGTTATTGTGGTGGACTAATTCGGAGAGTTATTGTGGTGGGTTAATTCGGAGAGTTATTGTGGTAGATTATTATTGAGCTTTAGTTTGGTGGATTATTATGGAAAGTTGTTGTTATTGGTTATTATGGAAGGTAATTATTTTGGATATTATGGCAGGTTATTATGGTGGATTAATACGGAAGGTTTATTGTGGTGGATTATTGCAAAGGGTTAAATTGGACTAATATAATGGCGGATTATTGTGGTGGCTTATTAGGAAAGGTTAATGTGTTGAATTATTTTGGAGAGTTATTGTGGTGAATTATTAGATAGGGCTATTTTTTAGGCTTAGTATAAAGGTTTGCTGTTGAAGATTACTATGGAGATGAATTATGGTGGATTCTTATGAAAGATTATTGTGATGGATTATTATGGAGGAATATTTTGTTGGATAGTATGTAGGGTTTTTAGGTGGATTATTGTGAAGGGTTATTTTGGTGGGATATTATGGAGGGTTATTATTGGTAGGCATCCATCAGTCTCAGGAGACTATGGAGTTGCGCCCTGGTTGTTGGTCTGGAGTGGCCTCTCCAGGGCGCAAAGCCAGGGTATGTTGATACGAAGGAGAAGCTGTTACCCAAGCAGCAGGTCCCCCCCCCCTCTCCACGGCGCCGAAAGTCTCCAATGGAAAGGCAAACGCCAATATGATTGGTTCCAGCCCCGTCGCAGGAACTGTGAGCACCGGAGTTGTCCTCGAAGTTGGTGAATGAACACACAGGGACTCCAAACCCGGAAACCGCCGTGGTCGGAGACTGAGAAGAACCACCTTTTCAAGGGCAAGAACGACCCCAGCCTCCTGAAGCAGAGCCTGGGGCCACACGAGCTCCAGGAGGTGGACGTCCCAGTCCCGCACCTACGAGTTCCAGACAGAGATCTTCACAGCCCTCCTTCACCCGAGGCCGGCTTCCTTCAAGACCAAGCAGAAGGAAGAGTGATAATTATTAAATACAATGATTATTATTAAAATAATTGTTTTAACAATAATATCAATAATTAATTAATAGTTATGGAGGGTTATAGTGCTGGCTTATTAAAGCGATTTGTTGTTGAGGATTATTATGGACTGTTATTATTGTAGTTTATATTTGGAGAGTTATTTTTTATGGATTATTCTGGAGGGTCAATTTGGTTTATTATTGTGTAGGGTTAATCTTGTGGATTATTAGATACATGTTTTGTAGGAGATAATTATTGAATATTATTATAGTTAATTAATATGGGCATTTATAATGTTTGATTATTATTTAGAGTTGTTGTGTCGGATTATTACTTAGATTTATTGTGTTGGATTTTTATTTAGAGTTATTGTTTTGGATTATTTTTTGAGTTATGTTGGCGGATTATTATGGAAAATTATTTTGATGGATTATTGTGGAGGGCTATTTTCGTGGATTATTGTCATAAGGTACTTGGGTTTATTATTTACATATGAAATGCCTTTGGAAGGGATTTGGTGGAGGCAGACTCCATACAGTTACACATGTAAATATGAGAGAGCCCAATAGTCCCAGAAACATGTGAATCAGTTGATTGACAGTTGAGATCTTGTACCAAAGAGCAGAAGCTTAACCCCGCATTCACAATTAGGTAAGTGTAATATAACAGACCGCTTGGTTGTCAGACAAGCAGCTCCACAGTATACATGACCACTTGCTTGTCAGACAAGCAGCTCCACAGTATAAATGATCGCTTGGTTGTCAGACAAGCAACTCCACAGTATACATGACCGCTTGGTTGTCACACAAGCAGCTCCACAGTATACATGACCACTTGTTTGTCAGACAAGCAGCTCTACAGTATACCTGAATACTTGTTTGTCAGACAAGCAGCTCTACAATATACCTGAATACTTGGTTGCCACACAAGCAGCTTCTCAGTATACATGACCACTTCTTTGATAGGTTAATATCTGCAGAATACACATGACCACGTCGTTGCCAAGTAAGCTGATTACAAATATATACGACCTTGTGGATGGAGCAACTCCACATGACCACATGGCTGTCAGTTCACTAATCTCGACAGAATACATTACTGAGTGATCACGTGGCTGTATGACAACTATTATCACTGTCCAAGTGATCACGTGATATCCATGACGATCTTTGTGACTGATCTCTTAATTAAAGAGTAAATCCTTTGAAAGTTGATTAATTGTAATCTCAAGCACGGGTGACCTCTGATGATCCATAGGTCATAACAATCGAGTCACAAGTGATCGTTTTCATTCCTATGATAACTTGTATTAAGATTTCTCTTTTAAGTACCATGAGGGCAATTTTCACTCCTGTAAGGTTATCACTTTCTTCATATGAATATTCTTGGTGTCAATGGAAATTAAAGCGTATACATGGTCTCTCGGGGTCACTTGATGTGAAGGTCTATATAATACTTGGTGAGTCTTGACTAATTATGAAGAGTCACGGCCTCAGAGTGGGGCCTGCCGCCGGTGGCCGGACGGTCGTCAGCTCGAACCCAGTTAAGTTTGCACTCTTCATTTTTCTCAATTCAACCTATCAATATCAATTCCTAATACACGGAAAGAATTAAAAAATAGACAAGAGAAACTGGAACACGATGCCAGATAAAAATTTTGGCTCATAAAATCTCATATTGGATAATACTATTGCCAATCAATAACAAACAAAAAACGAGTTGCAATAACACATTCTTTTATTTATAAAGATAATCACGCAATGTTATTAGTGTTAGTTATTAAGGAAGGCGATTATTGTAAGTATTGTAAGTAACAAGTTCAACTCCATACACAGCCTCCACCGGGACACGTAGCATGTCCCTCATTACTAACTCAATGGCTGGATAACCAGCCTTACACGAGAACTCTAGCCCCACTGAATTCACCCGCAAAACAGGAGGAATCACAAGGCCCCCCCCATGTCAAAAACAGCCACGTCAGCACGTAGCCAGGCAGGCAACAACACTGGGAAGGCAGTGACGCCCCACCACCTGGCGACCAAACAGCTAACAACCCCAGCAGTCACGGAGGCCGGGACTCGTCCGCACTCCACGGCTGCTCAGGGCGAACCAGTCAGGGAGGAAACTGAACCGGAAACTCAGGAAGTTGTAAACTCTGATTCAGTATACCTGGGTGCAGACGACAGTAGACTAGAAAGTGTAGCAGACAGCATTGACAGCTCGATAGGTTTTGACACTACAACGGTCCCCGATAGAGCGAGTCAGACCAGAAGGACAGACTTATGCAAATTTTATGCAAAGGGCATATGCAGACATAGATATGCTGGTAATAAGAAAGGATTAAAATGCAGTTACCACCATCCAAAAAAATGTTTAAAAATGCTTAGGAAAAGACAGTGTCGATAATATAGGTTTTTCCATCCTGACATGTGCCAAATCTCACTCGAGAAATGCTATGACCTCAGCTGCCCATACTTTCACGTGTATGGCACGGAACGCTACATAAAGAGTGGCAAGCAAGATAATGAATTTGGAGGAAACTCAATTAATTTTTTATACCAATCCGAAAGAGATTTCAAAGGGAAGAACATAGAGAATGTATGGAACTGAATGCCAGACCCACTTACATATCAGAATCACAGATGCAACTACACACCAAAAAGAAACTACAACGACGACACGCAACTGCCCTACAACAATCAGCACTGGTCAGAACAAACTCAATATGTCCACGCATAATGGACTTGCCAAAAAAGTTTCCCAGTCAAACTATCCCAAATAGAGTAACCTCATTCATCTTTGCCAACATACAAGGACTAAAAGCCAGAACAAAAAACAAAGTATAAGTCGTAAACTGTACTTTATAAATGAATTCATAAATTAAATAGCCTCCTCGCGGAGTCAAATGCAGTATTCGGAGCATTGTCCGAAACCCACGCAGGGGAATTCTTGGACAGTGAGATCTGGATACCAGGATATAATCTATTCAGGTGTGATAGGGTAATTAGTTCACATGGAGGAGTGGGTCTGTATATTAGGGAAGACCGTGTATGCTCAGAGATTCTTAACGTTACAAATGAGGTGGAGAAGATGAACTTAGTTATTATTATAATACTAGCAGTACCAGGCCACAGCAACCTTCCCTGTCCCACAGTCCTCCACACCATTCCCCCTTCACCCGTCTCCTCGGCCTCCAAACCATTCCCCACTCCATCGTCCCCTCGTCCTTCCCCACCATTTCTCAATTCCATCCCCTCGTCATCCCCACTCCCTCGTCCGATGCCTTCCCAAGTGATTTGATGTTCCCATTCAAAAATTGGGAACATCAAGTGATCTGATGTTCCCTTCACTGAAATATAAGATAAGCAGTTAAAAAATTAAATGAAAATATGTATAAATAAAAAAAACTATGTTCACGAAATGAACAGTATGGCAAAAACACAGCTCAATTCCAACGCAATTCACACAAAATAATTAAATCAAAATGAAAATAAATAAAAATCTATGAAAATTCAATTTATCAATGCAATCAGAAATATTGAAATGGAATTGTAACATATTTAGTATAGCATGAGTGTTGTTCTTACATGCAACAGATGGTGCTGTTTTTCAAGAAAAGCATAGTATTACCTGTCACAGGTGTGGCATTTATACTTAAACTTACGAAATGAATGGTATGGTAAATGACACAGCTGAATTCCATCACAAAATAATTCAATAAATTCAAATAATTCAAAAATTCAATGTCACACAAAATAATTTAATAAAAAATAAATAAATCGAAATCTATGAAAATAAAATTTATCAATGCAATTGGAAACATTGAAATGGAATTCGTGACGTATTTAGTATAACGTGAATGTTGCTATTATGTGCAACAGATGGCGCTGTTTTTAAAAAACGCATGTTTTTATCTGTCACAGGAGTGGCATCTATATAGTAGGTATATAAAAAGACGCGCCAATTCAAATGCAACGTTGTATCAAAATTTCAAAGCAATCGGTGAAGAACTTTCGGAGATTACAGCGTGTGTTGCTCTTACGTCCAACAGATGGCGCTGTTCTTCAAAAAAGAATGTTTTTTTTCCTGTCACAGGTGAGGCATGTATATAGTAGATATATAAAAAGATGCGCCTATTCGAATGCAACGTTGTGTGAAAATTTCAAAGCAATCGGTAAGGAGGTTTCGAAGATTTTCCTCACATGAAAAACACAGTTTTTCAGAAAAAGCTTGTTTTTTTACTGTCACAGACGTGACATCTTTATGGTATGTATATAAAAACCTGGCCGGATGCGAATGGAACGTTGTGTGAAAATTTTCAATGTATTCGGTGAAGAACTTTTGGAGATTAGCGGTTATGCACAAACGAACATTTCCATTTTGATTTACATAGATACAAATCGCCAGATGCATCGGCTGAGGAATTCGAAGAACAGATAAACAAAATAGAGAATAGCCTTCATAATTTGACGAACCCGATACCTGATATTATCTTATTAGGTGACTTCAACTTGCCTAGTCTAAGATGGTAAATAGCAAACAATAATATTATACCAGGAAATCTATCGGGACATAACCAACCACAGATTAGAGAACTGCTTAGATTCTGTGACAAATTTTCACTCAACCAGCTCAATCAGAGCCAACGATAAATGAAAATACTCAAAGTCTGGTCTTTATAAACAATGAAGACATAATCAGGGACATTACGATATCAGATACCAAATACTCAGATCACATGCTCATTGAAGTGCTAACTACCATCAATACTCAGAATAGACCTAAATCAATGATCAAGCGAAACGGGTTATTCAATAAATTCAATTTAAATAATAAAAGAATAGACTTGGAGACAATAAACAGAGAATTTACAAAGAGTCCTTGGTAAGCTGTTCTAAGTAATAAAAATCCTTCAGAAGGAATAGAAAAACTGACTTCGGAAGCATATCAAGTCTGTCTAAAACATGTTCCTTTGAGGAAAGCCGGAAAGAGGTCCAACGTAGAAAGAGAACATAGATGACATTATAAAAGAAAGAAAAAATAACGGAAATGCTAAAGCAGACACAACTTTTCCTACAAAGAAGGAATAATTTAAACAGGGAGATTTAAGAAATCCAGCAGAAATTGAAACACTCATATCAGATTAAAGACAGGCAGCTAGAACAGAAAGCAATTCAGGAAATAAAGAAAAACTCAAAATATTTTTCACATATGCAAAATCCAAAACAAAAACTACTGTCTGTATTGGACCTATTTTTACGAGTGAAGGTTCATACACGGAGGATAACAAAGAAATTAGTGAAATCCTAAAAAAACAGTATGAGGACATGTTTATCACTCCAATAAACAGCATGAAAGTGGAAGATCCGGAAAATAACTTTATTCGAGATATCCAAACCCCTGTAAATGTAACTGATATCAACACGAGAGTGGCAAATTTTGAAAGAAAAAGATGAAAACATGCCCATGCACTCGGTCCCGAGTACAGATTCATGAAATTCAATATTTATAAAGAAATACAAGGTGCCAGTAGCACAGGCACTCGGTATAGTGTGGAGGAAGAGCTTGGACGAGATGTGCTTTAAGATACGTAGATGCGCATTAAAGCAGCAGATATATTCCCTTAATACAAGGGAGGAAGTAAAGCATTGGCAAAGAATTACAGACCAGATACACTAACGTCCGACATAATAAACGTATTGAGAGAGTGATTATGAGTCAGGTCACCAGTTTCATAATTAGGTCATAATCCAATGACCTTCACAACTCAGGCCAACATGGATTTTGAGCGGGAATAGCATGCCTCTCACAGCTACTTGACCACTACGACAAAGTCACAGAGGCATTAGAAGAAAAACAGAATGCAGATGTTGTATACACAGACTTCGCCAAGGCATTCGATAAGTGTGACCATTGAGTAATAGCACACAAAATGCGGTAAATGGGAATATCCGGTAAAGTAGGACGCCGGATACTCGGTTTTCTGTCGAACAGAAAACAAGGAGTAAGAGTCAACCAAATAATAAAATCGTGTCGATGCGCAGTTAAAAGCTCGGTACCTCAGGGTACAGTCCATGCACCACTGTTTTTTCTGATTTTCATATCAGATATAGACAAAAATACAAGTCACAGCTTCGTATCACATCCTTTGCAGATTACACAAAAATCAGCATGGAAATTACCTCTGCTATAGACATTGAAAAACTTCAAGCAGATTAATAAGTTTATAAAGTTTTATAAAGTTTTCGACTGGGTAACAGAAAATAACATGATGTTTAACAGTGATAAATTCCATATACTCAGGTATGGTAAAAATGAGGACCTTAAACATAATACAGGATTCAAAACACAATCAAATGTGCCCATAGTAGGAAAGCAGCATCTAAAGAATTTGAGAATAATGATGTCTGACGACCTAACGTTTAGGGAGAATAACCATGGAAATATTGCGTCAGTCAGAAAAATGATAGGATGGATTCCGAGAACTTTCAAATCCAGGGATTCCATCACAATGGTTGTACTCATCAAATCGCTTGTGCTGTCTTATCTTGAGTACTGGTCAGTTCTCACTTCCTCCTTCAGAGCAGGAGAGATTGCTGAAAAAGAGGGAATACAGAGATTATTTTTGGCACGCTTAGACACGATAAAGCACCTACATAATTGGGATCGTCTCAAAGCACTTCTAATGTACTCACTAGAAAGGAGAAATGAGAGATATCAAATAATATACACGTGGAAAATACTGGAGGACCAGGTCCCAAATCTACACAGTAAAATAACGTACTGGAATGAACGATGTGAACGAAAATGCAGAATAGAACCAGTGAAGAACAGGGGTGCCATAGGCAAAATCAAAGAACACTGTATAAACATCCGAGGTCCACGGTTGTTCAACATCCTCCCACCAAACATAAGAAATATTGCCGGAACAACTGTGGATCATCTTCAAGAGAAAACCAGATCATTTTCTCCAAGGAAAGGTTGTCACTTTCTTCAGATGAATGTTCTTGGTGTCACTGGATATTAAATCGTATACATGGTCTCTCGGGGTCCCTTGAGGTGAAGGTCTATATAATACTTGGTGAGTCTTGACTAATTAGGAAGAGTCATAGCCTCAGAGTGGGGTCTGCCTCCGGTGGCCGGACGGTCGTCAGCACGAGCCCAAGGACTAGCTCTTCCTTTTTATGTTTTCAAAATATTAATAAAATTTCCTAATAAAAGAAGTCAATTATCAAATAGATTGATGATCTCGAACACGATGCCAGATTAGAATTTTGGCTCATAATATCTCAAATGGGGAAACATTATAAATAACTAACATTATCAGTAACCTCCATTAATAACAAGCAAAAATTGGGGTTGCAATAACTAATAATTTTCTTGAGAAAGATAATTACGATTAATTATAGAAGGCTGTGATTGCTGGTGTTATGATAAGATATTTTTGCGAGGTCTTATAGAAAAATATTGCACAATGCGATAACAGCAAGAATTCTGCAAGATATTTTGTCAAATAATGAAGGCTGCTTATTATTTCTTGTTATTGATTATTTAACAGAAACAAAATTTAAAAACTGGTTATGTTCGCAGTTATTACAACAGACTATTACGACATGCATTATGACAACGTTAACAGCGAAGTACTAAGTTGGATTTCTGTGGTTGATTGAAATTTATAGTTATTATGGTCGATTATTTTGAGTGTTATTGAGGTGAATTTTATGGGAGGGTTATTGTAGTAAATATATTTTATATGTAAAGAGGTGAATTTACTTTCATGGAATTATTATGCCGGGTAACTTTGGTTGATTAATAAAAAATGGAATTAATTAGGAAGTGATGTGATGGAGGCCGATTACGTACACTGTTTGAAATTTAGATATTATAGAGCCCAATAGGCTAAGGAACCTGTTTTCCAGTTGACTGAAAGTAGAGATGCGAGCCCAAAGAGCAAAAGTTCAATCCCCACAATCACAAGAAGGCGAGTACATTATAGTGAGAACAAAAACATGTCTCTGTGGTTGTCAGACAAGCACCTCCACAGTATACATGGCCACTTGGTTGTCATACAAGCAGCTGCACAGCATTCATCACCACTTGGTTGTCAGACAAGCAGTTCCACAGTATACATGACTACTTGGTTGTCAGACAAGCAGTTCCACAGTATTCATTACCACTTGGTTGTCAGATAAGCAGCTCAACAGTGTTCATGATCACTTGGTTGTCAGACAAGCACCTCCACAGAATGCATGGTAACTTGGATGTCAGACAAACAGCTCCACAGTATACTCGTCCACTTGATTATCAGACAAACAGCTCCACGGTATATATGACCACTTGGTTGTTAGAAAAGCTAATTACAAAAATACGTAGCTTTGTGGATGTAAGACTACGTCGCTGCGTAGCCACGTAGAAAAACAACGTTGCTGCCTGACAATTTGCTTCACTGTTCACGTCATCACGTGATATCTACAACGGTGTTTATGACTGATCTCTTAATAAAAGAGTAAATCGTTCAAATGGTTATTAATGGTAATATAAGTAAACACACACGGGTGACCTCTGATGACCCAGAGATCATAACGGTCGTGTCACGAGCGATCGCTTTCATTCTCACCATAACAGGAGTGTTGTATGAAGAGTTCTCTGTTAAGTACCATGAGGGCAGTTTTCACTCCTGTAAGGTTATCACTTCCTTCAGATGAATGTTCTTGGTGTCACTGGAAATTAAAGCGTATACATGGTCTCTCGGGGTCACTTGAGGTGAAGGTCTATATAATACTTGGTGAGTCTTGACTAATTAGGAAGAGTCACGGCCTCAGAGTGGGGTCTGCCGCCGGTGGCCGGACGGTCGTCAGCTCCAGCCCACATGAATATAAGTACTCTTCCTTTTTATGTTTTCAAAATATTAATATAATTTACTAACATAAGAAGTTAATTATCAAAAAGATTAAAGGATATCGAACACGATGCCAGATTCGAATTTTGGCTCATAATATCTCACATGGAAAACATTATTCCTCTATTATTAATAAAAAAAATGGTGTTATTAGTTATTATGCGAATTATTATGGAAGGCTGTTATTGTTGGTGTTATGATAAACAATTTCTGCAGGCTGTTATCGGAAAATATTGCAAAACGCAATAACAGCTAGAATTCTAAAAGTTATTTTGTCAGATAATTAAGGCTGGTTATTACTTCTTCTTATTCTTTATATTACAGGAACAGACACCAAACAGAACGCCTTGAAGGAAACCAATGTCGTCTATGCCTTCAAATGCCCACTTGGGGACTGTAGGCCCCAAAGAACTCAGTATATAGACAAGACAACAACGTCTCTTTCTAGACGATTAACAATGCATAAACAACTGGGCTCCATCAAGGAACATATAATCTCTTCTCACAACCAGATAATCACCAGAGAAATCTTAAACAACAAAGAAATCATCGATAGATACAACGATAGCAGGAGGCTCGACATCAGCGAGGCACTACACATCAAAAAGTCAACACCAGCAATCAATAGCCAATTATGCACAACTATATTCTACCCACTTCAAGACCCCGAACCAACATAGAAGCAGCAAGATGAGGTATGGGCCAATAGGCCTTCTGCAGTTACTTCCATTCTTATGTTTTCATACCGCATTTATACCCATTGTTTCGTGTTCTGTCTTTTGCTTGTCACCTATGCATAAGGATATGTACAAGGGTAAATTAGATTAAGAGAGAAAATGGAAGGTTCAAAGAGAAGGTGAACCTCAAACAAATATTTAACACAACATTCACAGAGGAGAAAAATGCATGAATTTACTTAAACCAAAGATACCTGAATGGTTAGATTATAGATATTATATTCAACGAATATGCCCAACACATGCATAAACATCACATCTTTAACAAACACCCCATGAAATTCATAAACAAAGCAGTTAACCCTTGAATCGAGTAAAATCATTAACAAAATGTCATCGATAATGCTTAAGTACTCAATCTTTGACATATACATAACTTTAACAAATGTATCTTGAAATGCATCAGCTCCTTTCTTAAACAATACCCCCATGAAATGCATAAACACCTATTTGATCAATTATCCATTGAAATGAGTAAATAACCATATATAACACATATTCCTTGATAATGCTAAAATATCACTTTTTAAACAAATACCCTTGAAACCGATAACACTACATCTTAAACAAATAGCCCTTGAAATGCATAAACACCATATATATCAATTATATATTGAAATGAGGCAAAATGTGTATGAAACACAGATTAGTAAACATAAACGAACTGAAGAAAACATATGCCTGTGATTAGATGTTAAATGTAAAAAGAAAATGCTAAAGAATAGATGTTGTAAAAGAGTTCTCTATAAATTATTGAAAAAAAAGAAAGAGGATATATAAAATAAGTAAGGTTGAGTGTGTGTGTGTGTGTGTGTGTGTGTGTGTGTGTGTACTCACCTAGTTGTACTCACCTAGTTGTGCTTGCGGGGGTTGAGCTCTGGCTCTTTGGTCCCGCCTCTCAACCGTCAATCAACAGGTGTACAGTTTCCTGAGCCTAATGGGCTCTATCATATCTACACTTGAAACTGTGTATGGAGTCAGCCTCCACCACATCGCTTCCTAATGCATTCCATTTGTCAACCACTCTGACACTAAAAAAGTTCTTTCTAATATCTCTGTGGCTCATTTGGGCACTCAGTTTCCACCTGTGTCCCCTAGTGCGTGTGCCCCTTGTGTTAAACAGCCTGTCTTTATCAACCCTGTCGATTCCCCTGAGAATCTTGAATGTGGTGATCATGTCCCCCCTAACTCTTCTGTCTTCCAACGAAGTGAGGTTTAATTCCTGCAGTCGCTCCTCGTAGCTCATACCTCTCAGCTCGGGTACTAGTCTGGTGGCAAACCTTTGAACCTTTTCCAGTTTAGTCTTATGCTTGACTAGATAGGGACTCCATGCTGGAGCCGCATACTCCAGGATTGGTCTGACATATGTGGTATATAATGTTCTGAAAGATTCCTTACACAAGTTTCTAAAGGCCGTTCTTATGTTAGCCAACCTGGCATATGCTGCTGATGTTATCCTCTTGATATGAGCTTCAGGGGACAGGTCTGGCGTGATATCAACCCCCAGGTCTTTCTCTCTCTCTGACTCTTGAAGTATTTCATCTCCCAAATGATACCTTGTATCTGGTCTCCTGCTTCCTACCCCTATCTTCATTACATTACATTTGTGTGTGTGTGTGTGTGTGTGTGTGTGTGTGTGTGGTG
>WNGS01169498.1:24632061-24645448 GCA_020271785.1 Procambarus virginalis
CTTTCCCGGTAATTCCTTTTGAACGCATTTTATGTGCAATACCACCATGGTCACATTTATCAAAAGCTTTTGCGAAATCTGTGAACACCACGTCCTTAGAGGTACCAGAGTGTACAGCATGAAGCAGGTGAACAGATGCATCAGTACCGAGGCGTGACGCCGGCCAGAAAGATACCAGCCTCCAGGGAACCAAACCCTCCAGGGAGACGCCAGCAGCAGGCTCCAGGCCAGCGCCCAGCCAAGGGGATTCATACTGAACAGCCACAGAGGAATACACAGTCACAGAGGAATACACAGTCACAGAGGAATACACAGTCACAGAGGAATACACAGTCACAGAGGAATACACAGTCACAGAGGAATACACAGCTACAGAGGAATACACAGTCACAGAGGAATACACAGTCACAGAGGAATACACAGCTACAGAGGAATACACAGTCACAGAGGAGTACACAGCCACAAAACCAAGTACCATACTCTACAAGAGCTACAACAAGATACAGTACCCACAAATACCTGACTATGAAGTCACAGTAAGACATGTGACTCACTCGCCAGGTGTGTAACCACTCTACCAATCACGGATCTTCTCGTACCTGCAACAAAATCAACAACAAGCGTTACATCAACAATTCACATATTGCATTTATTATATATAGTAAAGCCCTTTATGTGCACTTGCATGCATTCAAATGTGTACATGTACACACATGTGAGCACAAATATATATACAATTTTTTTATATAAATGCGCATTAACACGTGATGAAGAATGTGACAGTGTCACATTATTCCTTCTGAAGATGGATTAATATACGAAAGTACTTAAGGAAATTCCTGGTTCAATTCTTCCTCCGTGGTCTGACATTGTCATTATATATATATTATATATATATATTTTTATATATATATATATATATATATATATATATATATATATATATATATATATATATATATATATATATATATATATATATTAGGGGTACCACCTCTGGTGCAATTGCAGGGACCCACATCCTCGAAGAAGAAAACAAAGAGCATTCAGAGAAGATCTGTGGATTCTCACTGAATACTTAATTCTTTTCTTCTCCTACCACCCCTATTATTTTTTTGTATGTTTTGTTTTATTTTATTATATATATATATATATATATATATAATATATATATATATATATATATATATATATATATATATATATATATATCATCTCGATCGATCGAGAGAGAGAGAGAGAGAGAGAGAGAGAGAGAGAGAGAGAGAGAGAGAGAGAGAGAGAGAGAGAGAGAGAGAGAGAGAGAGAGAGAGAGAGAGAGAGAGTGAGTGAGTGAGTGAGTGAGTGAGTGAGTGAGTGAGTGAGTGTGTGTGTGTGTGTCTGTGTGTGTGTGTGGGGTGTGTGTGTGGGGTGTGTCTATCTGTCTGGGGTTTGTCATAGTGTCAGGGTTTGTACATAATCAACATTGTTTACAACTTAAACAATACTACAAATCACTGAAAGGAAAATGTCTTGTTTATTAATAATTACCCCACGTAAGAATAAATAAATATTACTTGTGTCTTCTGAATACTATTCTTGTCCGTTGGGCGTCCTCGGCAGTGGAAGAGGGGTGATGGTAGGGCGGGGAGGGAGAGGAGAGGGCGGGGAGGGAGAGGAGAGGGCGGAAGGGAGAGGAGAGGCCGCAAGAACCAGAACGAACACCCAGTAATGCTCCAGGTTTGCCCGCCACATATTTCCCGCCAGAAGCCTCGCAACAGGGCGCCAGAGCTGGTCTGACTGACCCCAATCACCCCGCCCCTGCCACACCCTCTTTGTACCCCTGCTTCTTTCACTTGGTGCTCCTGTTCACCTAACACTAAGTAAGTAACTGCGAGTTAGACAGCTGTTGCAGGCTCCATCCTCGGGATGTGTGTGAAATATATTTAGTAATATATTTAGGAGATAAAATAAAAATTGTTCGAGAGAAAGTACATTTGTCGGTGAGAAAGGCGGGGTCTAAGGGCTAATAGTTCGATCCCGCAAGCACAAATAGTAAATTCACGCACACGCGCACGCACAGGTCAGCAGTGGGTCTTGGCGTGTCTCCCAGGTGTGTAACTGCCCCATGATGTAAACATGAGGAGGGATTCATAGGGAAGAAGATGGGTAGAAGACACTTAGATGACCTAGACCAACCCATCTGAATTGATAATTGCTTACCCATTCTAATTGTGTTGTGCATTCCTGGACAAATTGGAGCCCCAGGAATCAGCTCCCGTGCCTAATGTATAAACATGTTGCCAATTTATTCTCGAAATGTATTAGAGTTCGCGTTAAGATGTAACATTTAAATCCTAGCGTAGGAAAACGCAGCAGAATCTTCAACATTCTTGGCGACTCTTGACCTGCCAAGTAGAGGAACATTGTTGATAAACAAAACATTTGGAACAAGTACTTCCTGCTCTACTCTGTGACCAGGAACATAAGGAAACGGAGAAACTGCAGAAGGACTACAGACAAATATGAGGAAGTTCTCGGTGACGCTTCGTTTCCATCAACTGGGAGACTTACTTATTGACGGGGGAGACGAGAGATGCTGTTGGATCTGGAGAAGATTTTAAGGTCCCTCTGGGTGCGTGCGGTGAAGCTCTCCCTCAGGCGCGCCCAGGAATATATTTCATGTACTCACCTAGTTGTGCTTGCTGGTGTTGAGCTTCGGTTTTTTGGTCCCGCCTCTCAACTGTCAACCAACTGGTGTATAGATTCCTGAGCCTACTGGGCTCTATCATATCTACATTTGAAACTGTGTATGGAGTCAGCCTCCACCACATCACTGCCTAATGCATTCCATTATATTAACTACTCTGACACTGAAATAAATCTTTCTAACGTCCCTGTGGCTCATCTGGGTACTAAGTTTACACCTGTCCCCCCCCCCTTGCAATAGATGTTGCTCTGTGCATTTGTCTATAACCATTGTGTTGTGTTTTGTGATCAGAGGTTTCAAGGGAATGGTGATCGCCGTTTCTTGCGCAGTGTTGATCATGAGCGTTGACCATTTCTGGGTGTCCCATCCCAAGCCCAGCTGTGAATGGATCCAGTTTCGTCATCACGTTCTCCAGCAAGTCCCATCTGCGGGTGCCAGAACACCATAGATGGACTCTACCACAGTGCCTAAACGAGACTCGTGATTCCCAAACCTGGACAGCGAAACACCTGATCTGAGTACCAAGAGAGAGAGGAGGCTAGGTACAGGTGTGTGCGGGACACAAACCACACTATCTACATGTGACAAAGTACGTTCATAGGTGTGCCAGAGTCATCATTGTGTAGGAGTTCAAACACCTGCCGTGCACACACCTGTAGGCTAGCCTCACTAAACTTTACAGGGTGACTGGTGGGTGGACTGTCGTAACGAAGGGAGGGGGTCACACTCGTACGTGGAAATGAAATGCTCGGGGCCTAGTCCATAGACTTTTATCATTTTATATTTGCACAAACTCTAATTTCCTTTGTATGGNCTCCCAAGTCAAGCCTGTTCCTAGGCTGGACCTTCTTTCTTTGATTGTCTATTCTTGGAGAAAAGTCAGGTAGGAAGCTTAGGGGACCCGTGGTAGCTACGAACCTTATCAAACAGATCGTAACACTGGCACACTGTCACTGGCAGACAGAACTGTTATGGATGAATGACACTATCATTTAAAAGATACAGCAAAAGCCCTGTTCCATAACAAGTATTAAATCTTATTGTCACTAATAAAGGACTAATTCAACAAAATAGATATATAAATTAAAGAACTGAGAATCAGTTTTCATTCGTATAAAGTAAAAAAAAAATTCATCCCCACACCTGCATTTGACTTGATCGGCAATACATACATACAATATACATGATAAAGATATGTATATAGACACCTCTACTATATTAAAAGAACTTGTTATCTCGTGGTCGAAGACCTAGAGGTAAGTCCCATTTATTCATCCCATCACCCACCCTCACCCACACTCAGCCATACTCAGCCATACACACAGACGGATGGGGGCGAGCACTTAGTACCCACTCGCCGTTGCCGAGGAGTATAAATATTCATGTTCCATTCAACCCAGCAATTAGAGGCAAGGATACACATGTAAGGAGATGGCAGCAAGCACACGACACCACTGCCAGGGTACAACCACGGCCCGCAGGCCCGGGGAGTCTCTGGGGGCAAGTGGGGGGAGGGAGAGAGGGCAAGGAAGAGTAAAGAGGTGAAAGAGGATGAGGGAAACAGGAGAGGAAGATAGGGAGGGAGGGGAGAGGGGGGACTACTACTACTCTCTGGGGATGGGAACCTGACGTACTCCCTTTCCTCCTGGAGGAAAGCCTAGGTTGCACTTCCCTTCCCCTCTGAAGAAAATAATGTGCCCCACTCAAGACCTCTCATGCTCCCAACACCCTGAACCCCTCACACTGCCCCAAATGCAACCCCTCAAGCTGCATCCATCTCGTAGCATTCACACTGCCCTCCCTCTGAACCTCTCGTGCTCTGCCCACACCCTGTAGATTATCTATAGATTAAATTATTTGAGTATACTTTCCAAATCTACCTAGAAAATCCCCAATATCTAATTTAAGGAGTTAGGCACACAGCGATGAGAAGGGATGCTCCCAGACAGGCCCCCACTATTTAATGGGGCTCACTCTAGAATTTGAGAAGCGTGCTCTTAGGAAAATGAAAATCTCCTGAATTACTGAAAACTTGCAACTGAGCTATGGGGAATTATAGCTCTGCAAATTACACCACTCAGCTGAGCATCCATTACTAATATCAACCCGTCCTCACAAATTCGTATAGTCAATATTGACTTATTAAATATGTGCATAGGTGACATACTTAACATAATAGTTTCCCTTGAAAAGCTTCATAGAAAACACCGACCTTACCTAACCTACTTAGTATGTTAAGATAAGCATCTTATTGCTTCGTAATCACAATTATTACCTAACCTATACCTATAATAGGTTAAGTAACAATTGTAATTACGAAGCTATAAGATGCATATTTTAACATACTAAGTAGGTTAGGTAAAGTCGGTGTTTTCTATGAAGCTTTTAAGGGATACTATTATGTTTAGTATGTCACCTACGCACGTAACTAATAAGTCAATATTGACTATACGAATTTGCGAGAACGGGTTGCTAATATATATCCAACCAGGATTCGAATCACCCCAGGACAAAGGGTAGGTGGTGTGAACACGATGCTAGGAGAACTTCCACAAAGAAAAAGTTTATATTCTGACATCTCCTTGACTTGGTGATTCTGGGGGTTCTAGGTCCCCACAGCCTGCTCTCTGACCAGGCCTTCCCTGGTTGATAAGTCTGGTCAACCAGACTACTGGACACGGCTGCTTGCAGGCTGACGTATGAATCGCAGCTTGGTTGATCAGGTATCCTTTGGAGGCGTTCATCGAGTTCTCTCTTGAACACTGAGAGGTTAGCCACTTATGCCCCTTACGTGTACAGGGAAAATGTTGAAAAGTCTTGGGCTCTTAATGTTGAAAGAATTGTCTCAGCTTTCCCATTGCATCTCTGCTTTTCAACGAAATTGTTTTACACATCCTGCCCTGCCTCCTTGTCTTACAGGTTATTATTTCCATGTGCAGATCTGGAACTAGTACCTCTAACATGTTTCGAGTTTAAAGTTTAAATCAGTACGCATTTCTCCCGCCTACGCTCTAATGAATACAGATTAAAACAATTTAGGCGATTCCAACAATGTAAAAGTTTTATTGAATGTATTCTGGGAGCAAAATATCTTTGCATATTCTCCAAGTTAACAATATCTCCAGCTTTGAATGGGTCAAGTATGGGAGGATGAATCATACCCCATCATACCAAAACCATCACCACATTATCTGGACTCATTCAAGTCCAAACAAATTCTCCTTAAAACTATGCTTCCCAAAGGTACACCTTCAAAACTACATCTCCCTAAAGATACACACTTAAAATTACACTTCCCTAACAGTACACCCTTAACCGAAACCTTTAAACAAAGTGCAATAAACGCAGTTTACTCTTGACCACACCTCCCTACACTGCTCTACCTATTCGACCCCCATAGTGAGGGGGGGGGGGGGCGGATGCTATCTACCCACTAGTGACAGATGGGAGACACTGACCTATTATTCCTCCTCTCCCCAGGACCTGCTGCTATCTGTCTGCCCAAATTGGGAAGCATGTTGAGATAACTAGGAAATGGATGTCCAAGAGTGCTCAATGCTTTAATGTCCCAGTCGTTCATGTACGGATGTCCCATAGTGCCGCGTGCCTTTATGTTTCACACCTGGTTGAATACCTGGTTGATGGGGTTCTGGGAGTTCTTCTACTCCCCAAGCCCGGCCCGAGGCCAGGCTTGACTTGTGAGAGTTTGGTCTGGTTGATACCTGGTTGATACCTGGTTGATGGGGTTCTGGGAGTTCTTCTACTCCCCAAGCCCGGCCCGAGGCCAGGCTCGACTTGTGAGAGTTTGATCCACCAGGCTGTTGCTTGGAGCGGCCCGCAGAGCCACATACCCACCACAGCCCGGCTGATCCGGGACTTCTCTTAGGAAACAGTCCAGTTTTCTCTTGAAGATGTCCACGGTTGTTCCGGCAATATTTCTTATAGTCGCTGGGAGGACGTTGAACAACCGCGGACCTCTGATGTTTATACAGTGTTCTCTGATTGTGCCTATGGCACCTCTGCTCTTCACTGGTTCAATCTTGCATTTTCTTCCATATCGTTCACTCCAGTACGTTGTTATTTTACTGTGTAGATTTGGGACCTGGCCCTCCAGTATTTTCCACGTGTATATTATTTGGTATCTCTCTCGTCTCCTTTCTAGAGAGTACATTTGGAGAGCTTTGAGACGATCCCAATAATTTAGGTGTTTTATCTCGTCTATGCGTGCCGTATATGTTCTCTGTATTCCCTCTATTTCAGCAATCTCTCCTGCTCTGAAGGGGGAAGTGAGTACTGAGCAGTATTCGAGACGGGACAACACAAGTGACTTGAAGAGTACAACCATTGTGATGGGATCCCTGGATTTGAAAGTTCTCGTAATCCATCCGATCATTTTTCTGGCTGATGCGATATTTGCTTGGTTATGCTCCCTAAACGTTAGATCGTCGGACATCATTATTCCCAAATCCTTGACATGCTGTTTTTCTACTATGGGAAGATTTGATTGTGTTTTGTACCCTGTATTATGTTTCAGATCCTCATTTTTGCCGTACCTGAGTACCTGAAATTTATCACTGTTAAACATCATATTATTTTCTGCTGCCCAATCGAAAACTTTGTTGACATCTGTTTGTAGTTTTTCAATGTCTTCAGCAGAGGTAATTTTCATGCTGATTTTTGTGTCATCTGCGAAGGATGACACGAAGCTGTGGCGTGTATTTTTGTCTATATCAGATATGAGAATAAGGAACAGTAGCGGTGCAAGGACTGTACCTTGAGGTACAGAGCTTTTAACATCGCTTGGACTCGATTTTATCTGATTGACTGTTACTCTTTGTGTTCTGTTCGACAGGAAATTGAGTATCCAGCGTCCACCAGGCTGTTGCTTGGAGCGGCCCGCAGGCCCACATATACCTGGTTGATGGGGTTCTGGGAGTTGTTCTACTCCCCAAGCCCGGCCCGAGGCCAGGCTTGACTTGTGAGAGTTTGGTCCATCAGGCTGTTGCTTCGAGCGGCCCACAGGCCCACATACCCACCACAGCCCGGTTGGTCCGGCACTCCTTGGGGGAATAAATCACGACCCAGTGCCTGGACTGCCAAGATTACATCATTGTTTTTTGTACTGTATTAATCCTGATCCACTCACTCCTAGAGTTGGCCTTGGTGTATCATATTTACATTACTTCTAAATGCAATAAATACGATGCAATAAATAAGATTAGCGTTGCCACATTATAGCTGTCAAAATGCCCAGGAGGTATTTTATATGGCGTTATCGCGTCCCTTTCTTCGTGTTCCTTTATTGCTCAGAGTCCAGCTCATACAATCTTTCCTCGCAGCTCTTGCCTCTCAGCCTCGGTACCAGAGATCAAGGTACAAGCTACCTGAGGTACACAAGTCAAGCCTGGCCTCGGGCCGGACTTGGGGAGTAGAAGAACTCTCAGAACCCCATCAAGTAGGTATCAAGCAGGTACCTGGCCTCAGGCCGGGCTTGGGGAGTAGAAGAACTCTCAGAACCCCATCAAGTAGGTATCAAGCAGGTACCTGGCCTCAGGCCGGGCTTGGGGAGTAGAAGAACTCTCAGAACCCCATCAAGTAGGTATCAAGCAGGTACCTGGCCTCAGGCCGGGCTTGGGGAGTAGAAGAACTCTCAGAACCCCATCAAGTAGGTATCTAGGTATCAAGCAGGTACCTGGCCTCAGGCCGGGCTTGGGGAGTAGAAGAACTCTCAGAACCCCATCAAGTAGGTATCAAGCAGGTACCTGGCCTCAGGCCGGGCTTGGGGAGTAGAAGAACTCTCTGAACCCCATCAAGTAGGTATCAAGCAGGTACCTGGCCTCAGGCCGGGCTTGGGGAGTAGAAGAACTCTCAGAACCCCATCAAGTAGGTATCAAGCAGGTACCTGGCCTCAGGCCGGGCTTGGGGAGTAGAAGAACTCTCAGAACCCCATCAAGTAGGTATCAAGCAGGTCCCTGGCCTCGGGCCGGGCTTGGGGAGTAGAAGAACTCTCAGAACCCCATCAAGCAGGTATCAAGCAGACACCTACCTATCTGGTGGGGTGCTTGAGGAGTGGCCATGCAAGCCTGACGTATATTGGCTCCACGTGTTCCTTAGCCTCTCATGCATTGCTGATGCTATCCAGTGTGTGAGAGCTTCCAGAGACTTTAATTATACTTACATGATAAATTATGAAGCTGATTTTGCAGGAACAGCTTCAGCCCCCGGGCCTCGTCTCACTGTTGGTTGTCGGATATAAAGACTGGACTCGTGTATGTGTCTTGTTACTTGCTTTATGATCATATTCAGCTGAGAAGGTCTTGGGGGAGCACTGTTGAGATAATATATGGCAGAGGCTGTGAAGTCGCCCAGTGACAAGTCTCTGAGCATCACTTGGCACTCTTTGAGTCACCCAGGTACTGTACTAAGGCAGGAGTCGAGGTGACCACCACCTTACCTTGAGGTTACCTTGAGGTGCTTCCGGGGCTCAGCGTCCCCGCGGCCCGGTCGTCGACCAGGCCTCCTGGTTGCTGGACTGATCAACCAGGCTGTTAGACGCGGCTGCTCGCAGCCTGACGTATGAATCACAGCCTAGTAGATCAGGTATCCTTTGGAGGTGCTTATCCAGTTCTCTCTTGAACACTGTGAGGTGTTTGCCAGTTATGCCCCTTATGTGTAGCGGAAGCGTGTTGAACAGTCTCGGGCCTCTGATGTTGAAAGAGTTCTCTCTCAGAGTACCTGTTGCACCTCTGCTTTTCAACGGGGGTATTCTGCACATCCTGCCATGTCTTCTGGTCTCATGTGATGTTATTTCCATGTGCAGGTTTGGGACCAGCCCCTCAATTATTTTCCACGTGTAAATTATTATGTATCTCTCCCGCCTGCGCTCAAGGGAGTACAGATTTAGGCTCTTTAGTCGGTCCCAGTAATTTAGATGTTTTATTGAGTGGATTCTAGCAGTGAAGGATCTCTGCACGCTCTCCAGGTCAGCAATTTCTCCAGCTTTGAAAGGGGCTGTCATTGTGCAGCAGTACTCCACTCTAGAGAGCACAAGCGTTTTGAAAAGTATCATCATCGGTATAGCATCTCTAGTGTGAAAAGTTCTTGTTATCCAACCTGTCATTTTTCTTGCAGTTGTGACGGCTACTTTATTGTGTTCTTTAAAGGTAAGGTCTTCCGACATGAGTACACCCAGATCCTTTACATTGCCTTTTCGTTCTATGTTATGATTTGCCTGAGTTTTGTACGTGGTTTCCGTTTTTATATTTTCATTTTTCCGTAGCGCATGAGCTGGAACTTGTCTTCGTTAAACACCATATTATTTTCTGTAGCCCATAGAAAGACCTGATCTACATCTGACTGGAGGTTTGCTGTGTCCTCTATGTTGCCAACTCTCATGAAAATCCTGGTGTCATCTGCAAAGGATGATACAGTACTATAGGTTGTGTCTTGTCTATGTCGGATATGAGGATGAGAAAAAGTACTGGAGCAAGCACAGTACCCTGGGGGACTGAGAGCTCTTCACGATTGATGGGCTGGATTTTATTTTGTTGACTATTACACATTGGGTTCTGTTGGTCAGGAAATTGTAGATCCATCTGCCTACTTTCCCGGTAATTCCTTTTGAACGCATTTTATGTGCAATACCACCATGGTCACATTTATCAAAGCTTTTGCGAAATCTGTGAACACCACGTCCTTAGAGGTACCAGAGTGTACAGCATGAAGCAGGTGAACAGATGCATCAGTACCGAGGCGTGACGCCGGCCAGAAAGATACCAGCCTCCAGGGAACCAAACCCTCCAGGGAGACGCCAGCAGCAGGCTCCAGGCCAGCGACCAGCCAAGGGGATTCAACTGAACAGCCACAGAGGAATACACAGTCACAGAGGAATACACAGCTACAGAGGAATACACAGTCACAGAGGAGTACACAGCCACAAAAACCAAGTACCATACTCTACAAGAGCTACAACAAGATACAGTACCGCACAAATACCTGACTATGAAGTCACAGTAAGACATGTGACTCACTCGCCAGGTGTGTAACCACTCTACCAATCACGGATCTCTCGTACCTGCAACAAAAACAACCAACAACAAGCGTTACATCAAACAATTCACATATGCATTTATTATATATAGTAAAGCCCTTTATGTGCACTTGCATGCATTCAAATGTGTACATGTACACACATGTGAGCACAAATATATACATTTTTTTTTATATAACACTCTGCCTGTGAGTGGACACACCGCCATAGGAATATTTGGCAGCAGCGCCACTCTACCTGTGAGTGGACACACCGCCATAGCAGCATGTACAACACTCCCCAATAGGAAGAAACCCCGCTGGGTTGTTCATCACCTGTCACTTGTATAGCTTCTCAGGCAAGAAAGCGTATACCCAGGATGCAACACATTGTCTCTGGCTGCAACAATAGACATTGCAGGAGATAGCCTCTCACGAATTTACAGCTTAACCGAGTCATTTATACTTACACAATAAACACAAAATCTATACAATATACACTGTATATGTTACTGTTAGATTGAACTGGTATTTATATGTGAATGTAATAATTTAAAATTAAAATTAAGTTATGGGGAGGAGGCCAGTTTCCCCCATACAATGGAATACCGCTGCTTGATCGTTTGGTCGATTGTATTACTCCACGCCAGCGGCTTGATGGGGTTTCTGGGAGTTGTTCTACTTTACTCCCCAAGCCCGGCCCGAGGCCAGGCTTGACTTGTGACAGCTTTGTCCATCAGGCTGTTGCTTTGGAGCGGCCTGCAGGCCCATACATATCCCACTAAATACGAACATTCACTCCCCAGCATAAGGGATTGAGTGCCTCTATAACCTGAAGAATCCAATTCCTCCACAATGGCATCTACAGCTTAACAAAATCAGTAACAGGAACGCATTCTCAAGAGCCAATGAGCTGAAAGTGTTTCTGGAACTGTGTTGCGTAGGAAAGGACTCCCTGAGAGTAGCAACCTCTTCTGGTGACCACCGCTGGCAGCAGAGTGGCAGCAGACCCCCCGTCGAACCTCTGAATGGTCATTGGAGATCTACACAGCAAGGGGTTCCCTTTGTCCCGGGTCGCGTCGAGCTGAAGCCAGGCCTCGCTCGATGATATCACTCACGTTCCAAGTTGTCTAGGCATCTCTTTCTCTGCTGATCTACGATAGACGAGGACCCCTGCGAGGCGGCTATATTTGGTTCTGCCGCCACACTGGGGTCGAGTATATGCATCAGAGTTCACGAGGGGATACGAACGGTGAACGAAGAGCAGCAGGACCTGAGGGTGGAAGCCAGTATACACCCTGGGAGGGTGGTGGTTGTTGATTAGCTATCAGAACGAAGTGTCCTATGTATGCACGGGCTATGGTGAGCCCGTATGATTCCCTTGGAAGGTGTGGATACTTGTATAATAGGACAAACCTCACCACGAGGTCACCGGCCAGACACACTACTACTTCCGCCCGCGCTCTGAGCGGGGGAGGAGTGGCAGTGGGAGGCAGAGGGAGTGTGAGCAGGGGTAGCGGGAGTGGAGAGGGTGAGAGGTGTGTGGAGCAGGCGGGAGGTGGAGCAGGCGGGGGGAGGGAGGAAGGGAGGGTAGGTGTGGAGCGGTGAGGGACGGGGTGTGGAGGGAGTGGCGAGGTGTGTGGAGCAGGCGTGGAGGGAGGGCATGTGTGGAGCAGGTGTGGAGGGAGCGGGAGGGTACTCACCTAGTGGACCTGTGTGCTTGCGGGGGTTTGAGCTCTGGCTCTTTGGTCCGACCTCTCCAAACCGATCAATCAACCGGTGTACAGTTTCCTCCTGAGCCTAATGGGCTCTATCAAGGTGTGGAGCAGGCGTGGAGGGAGGGCATGTGTGGAGCAGGTGTGGAGGTGAGGGCATGTGTGGGAAGCCGGGGGAGGCTGTGTGGCTAGCGGGAGGGCATGGTGTTGGAGCCGGCTGTTGGAGGGAGGGCAGGTGTGGAGCAGGGCTGTGGGGTGGGGGGGAGGCCAACGATAACGAAGCCTCCTCTAATGCCTTAATCCTAAGAACCAAACTAGAACTTCTAAACATATTAAATATTCACAATCCAGACACTTAATCCCAATATTTCACGGCTGTGGAATACCACGCCTGAATCCTGCACATTTAATCTAACATTCCGGCCCGTCCTCCTGTTTTGGGTGGTACTATAGTAAGGATGAGAGCCATAGTACATATACCGACGTGACAAACCTGACGTACTCGTCGGTATACGAGAGTACAAGTCTGACGTACGTCGGTATACCGACGTACAAGTCTGACGTACTTCGGTATACTGACGTACAAGTCTGACGTACATCGGTATACTGACGTACACAGTCTGACGTACGGTCGGTATACTGACGTACAGTCTGGCCGTTTCAGTATACTGACGTCACAATCTGACGTACGTCGGTAGTTACCTGACGTAAAATCCAAGTACGTCGTATACGACGTACGTCAGACGTACGTCGTATACACGACGTACAAGTCTGACGTACGTCGGTATACTGACGTACAGGTCTGACGTATCGTCGGTACTTACTGACGTACTAGGGTGACGTACGTCGGTATACTGACGTATTCTTCGGTACTATACCTGCACGTACGTCGTTAACTGACGGTACAAATCTGACGTACGTCGTATACTGGACGTACAAATCTGAGTACGTCGTG
>WNGS01169498.1:24645473-24658612 GCA_020271785.1 Procambarus virginalis
ATGCGCATTAACACGTGATGAAGAATGTGACAGTGTCACATTATTCCTTCTGAAGATGGATTAATATACGAAAGTACTTAAGGAAATTCCTGGTTCAATTCTTCCTCCGTGGTCTGACATTGTCATTATATATTATATATATATATTATATATATATTATATCTATCTATCCATCATCATCATCATCATCATCATCATCATCATCATCATCATCATCATCATCATCATCATCATCATCATCATCATCATCATCATCATCCTCTCTCTCTCTCTCTCTCTCTCTCTCTCTCTCTCTCTCTCTCTCTCTCTCGAGAGAGAGAGAGAGAGAGAGAGGTGAGTGAGTGAGTGAGTGAGTGAGTGAGTGAGTGGTGTGAGTGTGAGTGTTGTGTGTGTTGTGTGTGGTGTGTGTGTGTGTGTGTGTGTGTGTGTGGTGTGTGTGGGGTGTGTCTTCTGTCTGTCTGTCTGGGGTTTGTCATAGTGTCAGGGTTTGTATATAATCAACATGTTTAACAAAAACTTAACAAACACTACTACAAATCACTGAAAGGAAAAGGTCTTGGTTATTAATATTACCCCACGTAAGAATAAATAAATATTACTTGTGTCTTCCTGAATACTATTCTTGTCCGTGGGCGTCCTCGGCAGTGGAAGGGGTGATGGTAGGGCGGAGGAGAGGAGGGCGATGAGGAGAGGGCGGGGAGGGAGAGGAGAGGGCGGGGAGGGAGAGGAGAGGGCGGGGAGGGAGAGGAGAGGGCGGAAAGGAGAGGAGAGGCCGCAAGAACCTGAACGAACACCCAGTAATGCTCCAGGTTTGCCCGCCACATATTCCCGCCAGAAGCCTCGCAACAGGGCGCCAGAGCTGGTCTGACTGACCCCAATCACCCCGCCCCTGCCACACCCTCTTTGTACCCCTGCTTCTTTCACTTGGTGCTCCTGTTCACCTAACACTGTCGTATACTGACGTACAAATCTGACGTACGTCGTATACTGACGTACAAATCTGACGTACGTCGTGTACTGACGTACAATCTGACGTACGTCGGTATACTGACGTACAAATCTGACGTACGTCGGTATACTGACGTACAAATCTGACGTACGTCGGTATACTGACGTACAAATCTGACGTACGTCGGTACACTGACGTACAACTCTGACGTACGTCGGTATACCGACGTACAAACCTGAACTATTGACTTGGACAAACCAGAAAACTATTTTTGGTGTTGCTTAAACGAACCAAAACTAACCTAATTTCCCCTAGGCCTAATACACGACCTATGAGGTCGTGTATTAGTATGTATTAATACATACTAATGTATATTAATACATACATAATAGTATTAGTATTAATATCAGGTCTAACATAGTATATATGTGTACTATACTAAGCCTAGGAATATTTAAGTTTGTGTTTTAGCTTCATATATTATACAAAATTCCTTACTAGTCAGTATACTACTATCTAAAATTTAAGTATACTACTATTTAAAATTTAGCTGAAGAATGCCCCCAGGAACATGACTTTGACCTTGACAAGCCGTAGATTTCCTGTCCCCGTCGAGGCCACTAGAGATGGTGGTTCTTAGGTAAACTCAAGTATCCCTCACCTGTTCAAGCAGCGTTGTGTCGGTCCTGCTTGATACCTGGTTGATGGGGTTCTGGGAGTTGTTCTACTCCTCAAACCCGGCCCGAGGCCAGGATTGACTTGTGAGAGTTTGGTCCACTAGGCTGTTGCTCGGAGCGGCCCGCAGGCCCACATACCCACCACAGACCGGCTGATCCGGAACTTCTCTTAGAAAACAGTCCAGTTTTCTCTTGAAGATGTCCACGGTTGTTCCGGTCTTTCGGGTACGCCAGGTATAATCAGTGTTCGATCCTCCCCATGGCTCAAGCGGTTTCAGCAGCTTCTCCTTACATCTCCTTCAAGTGATATACAATCACACTGGCTGAGAGCTTTCAGCTAATAATCCCCTGTACCTCTTCTCCCTTCCAGGGGAGCCGTCAAGCAGGGGGCTTGACTGCTCTTCTCCCTTCCAGGGGAGCAGTCAAGCAGGGGGGGGCTTGTCAAAGTGGTTTAGCCTTTCTGCTGCTAATTACTGGCTTACACTAATTACTACAAAGAACGAATAAAAGGTATTCAAGAACGAGGATAAACGACATGTATATGTATTGTGAAATTACCGCTAAGCTAATTTCCAATACTGGGACGAGGTAGTGGTGATGTTATCAGCGTGGTGGTTACCAACCTGTTTCTCAGTCCTGCCTTGCTGGGGCTCCATGCTTCTCTTCACCCCCCCCCCATATCTCCTCCGTTAATCTTCCCCACACACCCCCAGTCAACCCACCCACACCCCCCGTCAACCCCCCCCCCCCCCACACACGTACGCACTCACACGCAATTTTCAAGAAAGTAGACAGAAGAAGCCCTTAACTACAGACCAGTATCACTGACAAGCACACCCTTGCAAATTACTTGATAAAATAACCCGGTTAAGACTGGTTTCACAATTAAAGAGATAATTAGGTAGGTAAACAATCACCAACATGGGGTTCAGGGAAGGTAAATCCTGCCTAAGAAACCTTCTGGAGTTCTATAATGAAGTAACAAGGCAGGACTGAGAAGGATGGACAGATTGCGTATTTTTGAATTACCACAAAGCCTCTAATACATTACCTCAGAATAGATTGCTATAGAAACTTGAGGCAAGAGGGAGAAGGTGGATAAGCCCTAACATGCGTAAGGAACTACCTAACAGGCAGGAGCCAGAGAGTAAGGGGGTGAGAAGTTGGACTAGCGAACAGAACAAGTGGAGTACCTCAAGGATCGGTGCTGGGACCAGTTCTATTTCTAATACACGTAAATGACCGATCTCCAGGAGTTAAATCTTGTATGCCAATGTTTGCAGATGATGCGAAATTAATGAGTCGTGACAGATGAGGACTGTAGGATTCTCCAAGAGGACTTGAACAAGTTCCAGGGATGATTGGAGAAATGGCTACTAGAGTTCAATACAAGCAAGTGTAAAGTGATGGCAACGGGTGAGAGGAGACCAAAAGGGCCAGCACAATAAAGGGACACTACCTCCCAGTGACGAGTCGAGAAAGGGACTTGGATGTAGACTTATATAACACCAAACCTAGCTCCAGAAGCACACGTAAATAGCATAACATCAACAGCATACTCTACGCTGGCAAATGTTGCCTCATCATGCAGGAACCTGAGTAAGGAGGAGGTATTTAGATCGCTGTACCACACCTACGTGAGACCAGTCTTAAAGTATGCCGCAACATTATGGAGTCCCCCACCTACAGGAACACACAACGAAACTATAAAAGGTTGAGCAGTTTGCGAGGGAGGCTCGTCCCAGACTTGCGAGGGATGGGGTATGAAGAGCGACTGAAATAACTATTCATGACGCTATGAAAAGAAAGGGTCGAGAGAGGGTAGACATGATAGAGACATAAAAAATATTTAGAGGGATTGACAGAGTGGAAAGAGGAAATGTTCACACTTTAGGGCGCTGGTGGTTGAGTGGACATCACGCTGGATACGTAGTCCTGTAGACCGGGGTTCGATTCCCGGAGCCGGCGGAAACAATGGGCAGAGTTTCTCTCACCCTGATGTCCCTATTCATCTCGCCGCAAATAGGTACCTGGGAGTTAAACAGTTGCTACGGCCTGCTTCCTGGGGATGTGTGTGTGTGTGTGTGTGTGTGTGTGTGTGTGTGTGTGTGTGTGTGTGTGTGGTGTGTGTGTGTGTGTGTGTAACATAAATATATGTGGTAGACGTAATAGAAAAATAAATGTAGTAAATAAAGAAGAAAAATAAATTGGCTAGAAAGGCGGAGTCCAAGAGCTAGTAGCTCTGTTCTGCAGATACAAATAGTAACACACCACACACACACACACACACACACACACTGTAAACACCAGTGTGTGTAAACAACCGATGACTCGAAAGTCGGATCCAAGAGTCAATGCTTGATCCTGCAAGCACAACTAGATAAGTTCACCCCCCCCCCAACGCTATTAACCAGCAGCAGCAGGAGGAGCGTGGAGGAAGAGCTGTTATCTCCCCCGACTATAACTTACCCCAATAAACAAGGTAAGAGCGGCCGCTGTATTCTAATGACGGCCAAATATTATCTGACCATCCACCACAAACATTAACCTACCGCACAACCCACCTGAGGTGTACCGGATACCTATGGTTTGGGTTTATTGGGAGTATGCCTAATCCGGACGCCGGATACTACAGGTGTAGACCGGATAGAGGGAGGGGGGGTGGTGGAGGGGGTGGGGTGGAGGTAGGGGGGGGGGAACTAGAGTAAGGGATCTTAATCTCTCACAGTTACAGACCACAAATGGATTACCCAAATGTACCCCCTTACCCTCCCCCCTCTCCCCCCTCCCCAAGACCCCCTCGTCACAGTTGGATGGTCTCAAGACAAACAAACAAACCAGCCAATGGACACTCAAGGTCGGTTGATAAGGAGTGGTTCTTCATCATTAAGGAGAGAGATGGGTGAGAGGATCTCCTCCGTGTAGCTCAGTATAAGAAACAGGAGTCCGTCCTAATGTACCTGGTTGATGGGGTTCTGGGAGTTGTTCTACTGCCCAAGTCCGGCCCGAGGCCAGGCTTGACTTGTGAGAGTTTGGTCCACCAGGCTGTTGCTTGGAGCGACCCGCAGGCCCACATATACCTGCTTGATGGGGTTCTGGGAGTTGTTCTACTGCCCAAGCCCGGCCCGAGGCCAGGCTTGACTTGTGAGAGTTTGGTCCACCAGGCTGTTGCTTGGAGCGGCCCGCAGGCCCACATATACCTGCTTGATGGGGTTCTGGGAGTTGTTCTACTGCCCAAGTCCGGCCCGAGGCCAGGCTTGACTTGTGAGAGTTTGGTCCACCAGGCTGTTGCTTGGAGCGGCCCGCAGGCCCACATACCCACCACAGCCCGGTTGGTCCGGCACTCCATTAGACAAAACTATCTAGTTTTCTCTAATGGTGAACATTGACGCTCTCTCCAACGAGAAAGTTTATGCATTAGAAGACAGCAAATGACTTAACGAATGAGAAACCAGATTTGACCATGAAACAGCTGAAACAGGTCGGAGTAAACAGCCTCAGAGATTCAGGTCAGGAATAATCAAGTAATTTCGTGATTACTTACGAAACCAGTACATCTTTCGTCAGTCATGGCAGCTTAGTCTGTATTTATTAAGCACGTTACGAGCTCCGAACCTTCACAACCCAATGTTGTTTTGGTTATAAACATCTTCGTAGCTCCTCTTACCTCGTAAGAGGTAAGAGGAGCTTCGCTCTTACCTCTTAAGACGTAAGCTCTTACCTCGTAAGAGTTTCCGAGCACGTAAATGATTGACGAATCTCGCGAGTAACAACGAGAAGTCAGGAAGAATTCCGCAGATATTGCAAAAAAATATGATTATTAAAAAAAAATCTTTGACAGATGAAGGATAAAGGACTTGGTGGAGACGTTTCCTATGAGGTCACGCCCTCCTGGTGACAAGGGGGAGGGGGGTCACGCCCTCCTGGTGACAAGGGGGGGGAGTCACGCCCTCCTGGTGACAAGGGGGAGGGGGGGGTCACGCCCTCATGGTGACAAGATATAAGATAGAGAGAGCAAGATATAGAGAGAGCGAGAGAGAGAGCAAAAGAGAAGAGAGAGAGCGAGAGCGAGAGCGAGAGCGAGAGCGAGAGCGAGAGAGAGAGAGAGAGAGAGAGAGAGAGAGAGAGAGAGAGAGAGAGAGAGAGAATGGGAAACTAACAAAAAAAAAGGTACACACACACCTTACAAATGACAAGAATGATCACAAAAGCTCTCCTCACCGCTCGAGGTAAGGCTCGACCTGTGCCTTACAAGGCCACACAGGAGCCGTCTACTGGGCTCATGTACACGGTTAATTAGACCATAAATACATTCCCCCCTGACGCTTGACGCTACAAACGGGGCCACATAAACCACACACGGCCAAGGCTTGCATGGCCCCCCTGGCCCCTTGGCTCCTGCTGGGGGAGTGGCTGGACAGCCAGGCGTGGCCCCCTGTCCTCTTAGGTACATGGAGTGGACACCTCAAAGGACCATTGTTACAGGACCGCCGCCACCGTTAATTCCATCTCACAGGAGGGTCATGACCTTATCTGCTGCAGGTGATCTTGGGTTGGACTTTACGGTCAGCGGCCCGGCTATTATGACTCGGTCTTTGGAGACCTGGTTGACCTTATAGTTTGAGATTCTCTCTCACACACACACACATTGTGGTATGAGGCAGTGGCCATGTACCTCCTTCTCTTCCCTGCAGCAGCAGGTCTGTTAACAACACACACATTAGAGTCCTCTCTTTGTCCACCTCATCTGAAGGGAAACTGGGCTCTTATGAGTACTTTATTATGTAGTTTACAGGTCACACACACACACACACCCGGACCAAAGAGCCAAAGCTCAACCCCCGCAAGCACAATTAGGTGAGTACACACACACACACACACACACACACACACACACACACACACACACACACACACACACACACACCACACACACTACCTGGATTACGATCACCACTATAAGTCCAAAAAGATTCTGGTTATGTGTCTTGACCTCTGCTGTACTGAGCTCAGAGTTTCCGGAAGTTGAATATCGGTGGATTGTTTTACGTGTTCATCAGGGGACACAATCACCAGGGGACACAATCACCAGGGGACACAATCACCAGGGAACACAATCACCAGGGAACACAATCACCAGGGAACACAATCACCAGGGGACACAATCACCAGGGAACACAATCACCAGGGGACACAATCACCAGGGGACACAATCACCAGGGGACACAATCACCAGGGGACACAATCACCAGGGAACACAATCACCAGGGGACACAATCACCAGGGGACGTAACCACAAAGTGCTCACCTCCATAGATACTCTTACACGGAGCGCTATATTTTGCTTCTTGTACGAACTCATTCGTTATAAAATAAAAGTATTAACAATATCCTAATAATTGTTCGCGTTCCCTTTTTGTAATACAAAAAAATGTTCACCTTGTATTCATCTTGGGTAGCACTATTTCTCCTCATCATCCTTATCATCATTATCATCAGCAGCAGCATCAATTGGAGACCAACTAGCCGGAGAAATAACAAGGTAACGGCACTAGGGGTGTCAACACCCCAGCCAGTACCAGCCAACTACAAGGAACTACTGTAATATATATAACGAGTTTTAGAACCAATGGTTCCTGCGAGAATACACACGCCTCTTTAACACACTCATGTCAGTGGTACAGAAGGCACTGTAGCACTGACAGATGCTCTCTATGGCCCAGTTATTTCACTGGACCGTAACTATGAAGTATTTCGCAAAATTTCACGCTCAAGGATCATAGTTTCAGCCCTTCGTAATATTGTTGTAATACTGTCCGCCTCAAAGCTCTCAAAATGCACTCTGGAAAGGAGACAAGAGAGGCATCACATAATATATACATGGAAGGACTGGACGGCCAGGTCCAAAATTTATACAGTACAAGTACCACATATTGGAGTGAACCACATGGAAGGAAGTGCAGAATAGAGCCAGAGAGGAGTAGTAGTGGTGCCAATTGTCTGAATATCAAGAGGTCCAAGGTTGTGCAATACCCTCCCAGCCAGTTTAGGAAATATTGCTGGAACAATTAAAAGTCTTAAACAAAAATGGACAATTTTATGCTAGAAATGCCAGACCAACCAGGCTGTACTGGATATGTGGATCTGCTGGTCACTCCAACAACAGCCTGTTGGACGAAACTCTCCCAAGTCAAGCCTGTTCCTAGGCTGGACCTTCTTTCTTTAGATTGTCTATTCTTGGAGAAAAGTCAGGTAGGGAGATTAGGGGGACCCGTGGTAGCTAATAGCCTTATCAAACAGATCGTAACACTGGCACACTGTCACTGGCAGACAGAACTGTTATGGATGAATGACACTATCATTTAAAAGATACAGCAAAAGCCCTGTTCCATAACAAGTATTAAATCTTATTGTCACTAATAAAGGACTAATTCAACAAATAGATATATAAATTAAAGAACTGAGAATCAGTTTTCATTCGTATCAAGTAAAAAAAAAATCATCCCCACACCTGCATTTGACTTGATCGGCAATACATACATACAATATACATGATAAAGATATGTATATAGACACCTCTACTATATTAAAAGAACTTGTTATCTCGTGGTCGAAGACCTAGAGGTAAGTCCCATTTATTCATCCCATCACCCACCCTCACCCACCCTCACCCACACTCACCCACCCTCAGCCACACTCACCCACCCTCAGCCACACTCAGCCACCCTCAGCCACACTCAGCCATACACACACAGACGGATGGGGGCGAGCACTTAGTACCCACTCGCCGTTGCCGAGAAGTATAAATATTCATGTTCCATTTAACCCAGCAATTAGAGGCAAGGATACACATGTAAGGAGATGGCAGCAAGCACACGACACCACTGCCAGGGTACAACCACGGCCCGCAGGCCCGGGGAGTCTCTGGGGGCAAGTGGGGGGAGGGAGAGAGAGGGCAAGGAAGAGTAAAGAGGTGAAAGAGGATGAGGGAAACAGGGGAGGAAGATAGGGAGGGAGGGGAGAGGGGGGACTACTACTACTCTCTGGGGATGGGAACCTGACGTACTCCCTTTCCTCCTGGAGGAAAGCCTAGGTTGCACTTCCCTTCCCTCTGAAGAAAATAATGTGCCCAACTCATGACCTCTTATGCTCCCAACACCCAGAACCCCTCACACTGCCCCAAATGCAACCCCTCAAGCTGCATCCATCTTGTAGCATTCACACTGCCCTCCCTCTGAACCTCTCGTGCTCTGCCCACACCCTGTAGATTATCTATAGATTAAATTATTTGAGTATACTTTCCAAATCTACCTAGAAAATCCCCAATATCTAATTTAAGGAGTTAGGCACACATCGATGAGAAGGGATGCTCCCAGACAGGCCCCCACTATTTAATGGGGCTCACTCTAGAATTTGAGAAGCGTGCTCTTAGGAAAATGAAAATCTCCTGAATTACTGAAAACTTGCAACTGAGCTATGGGGAATTATAGCTCTGCAAATTACACCACTCAGCTGAGCATCCATTACTAATATCAACCCGTCCTCGCAAATTCGTATAGTCAATATTGACTTATTAAATATGTGCATAGGTGACATACTTAACATAATAGTTTCCCTTGAAAAGCTTCATAGAAAACACCGACCTTACCTAACCTACTTAGTATGTTAAGATAAGCATCTTATTGCTTCGTAATCACAATTATTACCTAACCTATACCTATAATAGGTTAAGTAACAATTGTAATTACGAAGCTATAAGATGCATATTTTAACATACTAAGTAGGTTAGGTAAAGTCGGTGTTTTCTATGAAACTTTTAAGGGAAACTATTATGTTTAGTATGTCACCTACGCACGTAACTAATAAGTCAATATTGACTATACGAATTTGCGAGGACGGGTTGCTAATATATATCCAACCAGGATTCGAATCGCCCCAGGACAAAGGGTAGGTGGTGTGAACACGATGCTAGGAGAACTTCCACAAAGAAAAAGTTTATATTCTGACATCTCCTTGACTTGGTGATTCTGGGGGTTCAAGGTCCCCACAGCCTGCTCTCTGACCAGGCCTTCCCTGGTTGATAAGTCTGGTCAACCAGACTACTGGACACGGCTGCTTGCAGGCTGACGTATGAATCGCAGCTTGGTTGGTAAGGTATCCTTTGGAGGTGTTCATCGAGTTCTCTCTTGAACACTGTGAGAGGTTGGCCACTTATGCCTCTTATGTGTACAGGGAAAGTGTTGAAAAGTCTTGGGCTCTTAATGTTGAAAGAATTGTCTCAGCTTTCCCATTGCATCTCTGTTTTTCAACGAAATTGTTTTACACATCCTGCCCTGCCTCCTTGTCTTACAGGTTATTATTTCCATGTGCAGATCTGGAACTAGTACCTCTAACATGTTTCGAGTTTAAAGTTTAGATCAGTACGTATTTCTCCCGCCTAAGCTCTAATGAATACAGATTAAAACAATTTAGGCGATTCAAACAATGTAAAGTTTTATTGAATGTATTCTGGGAGCAAAATATCTTTGCATATTCTCCAAGTTAACAATATCTCCAGCTTTGAATGGGTCAAGTATGGGAGGATGAATCATACCCCATCATACCAAAACCATCACCACATTATCTGGACTCATTCAAGTCCAAACAAATTCTCCTTAAAACTATGCTTCCCAAAGGTACACCTTCAAAACTACATCTCCCTAAAGATACACCCTTAAATTACACTTCCCTAAAAGTACACCCTTAACCGAAACCTTTAAACAAAGTGCAATAAACGCAGTTTACTCTTGACCACACCTCCCTACACTGCTCTACCAGTTTACTCTTGACCACACCTCCCTACACTGCTCTACCAGTTTACTCTTGACCACACCTCCCTACACTGCTCTACCTATTCGACCCCATAGTGAAGGGGGGGGGCGGATGCTATCTACCCACTAGTGACAGATGGGAGACACTAACCTATTATTCCTCCTCTCCCCGGACCTGCTGCTATCTGTCTGCCCAAATTGGGAAGCATGTTGAGATAACTAGGAAATGGATGTCCAAGAGTGCTCAATGCTTTAATGTCCCAGTCGTTCATGTACGGATGTCCCATAGTGCCGCGTGCCTTCAAGTTTCACACCTGGTTGAATACCTGGTTGATGGGGTTCTGGGAGTTCTTCTACTCCCCAAGCCCGGCCCGAGGCCAGGCTTGACTTGTGAGAGTTTGGTCCACCAGGCTGTTGCTTGGAGCGGCCCGCAGGCCCACATACCCACCACAGCCCGTTGGTCCGGCACTCCTTGGGGGAATAAATCACGACCCAGTGCCTGGACTGCCAAGATTACATCATTGTTTTTTGTACAGCATTAATCCTGATCCACTCACTCCTAGAGTTGGCCTGGTGTATCATATTTACATTACTTCTAAATGCAATAAATACGATGCAATAAATAAGATTAGCGTTGCCACATTATAGCTGTCAAAATGCCCAGGAGATATTTTATATGGCGTTATCGCGTCCCTTTCTTCGTGTTCCTTTATTGCTCAGAGTCCAGCTCATACAATCTTTCCTCGCAGCTCTTGCCTCTCAGCCTCGGTACCAGAGATCAAGGTACAAGCTACCTGAGGTACACAAGTCAAGCCTGGCCTCGGGCCGGACTTGGGGAGTAGAAGAACTCTCTGAACCCCATCAAGTAGGTATCAAGCAGGTCCCTGGCCTCAGGCCGGGCTTGGGGAGTAGAAGAACTCCCAGAACCCCCATCAAGTAGGTATCAAGCAGGTACCTGGCCTCAGGCCGGGCTTGGGGAGTAGAAGAACTCTCAGAACCCCATCAAGTAGGTATCAAGCAGGTACCTGGCCTCAGGCCGGGCTTGGGGAGTAGAAGAACTCTCAGAACCCCATCAAGCAGGTCCCTGGCCTCGGGCCGGGCTTGGGAGTAGAAGAACTCTCAGAACCCCATCAAGCAGGTATCAAGCAGACACCTACCTATCTGGTGGCGTGCTTGAGGAGTGGCCATGCAAGCCTGACGTATATTGCTCCACGTGTTCCTTAGCCTCTCATGCACTGCTGATGCTATCCAGTGTGTGAGAGCTTCCAGAGACTTTAATTATACTTACACGATAAATTATGAAGCTGATTTTGCAGGAACAGCTTCAGCCCTTGGGCCTCGTCTCACTGTTGGTTGTCGGATATAAAGACTGGACTCGTGTATGTGTCTTGTTACTTGCTTTATGATCATATTCAGCTGAGAAGGTCTTGGGGGAGCACTGTTGAGATAATATATGGCAGAGGCTGTGAAGTCCCCAGTGACAAGTCTCTGAGCATCACTTGGCACTCTTTGAGTCACCCAGGTACTGTACTAAGGCAGGAGTCGAGGTGAACACCACCTTACCTTGAGGTTACCTGAGGTGCTTCCGGGGCTCAGCGTCCCCGCGGCCCGGTCGTCGACCAGGCCTCCTCGTTGCTGGACTGATCAACCAGGCTGTTAGACGCGGCTGCTCGCAGCCTGACGTATGAGTCACAGCCTAGTTGATCAGGTATCCTTTGGAGGTGCTTATCCAGTCTCTCTTGAACACTGTGAGGGGTTTGCCAGTTATGCCCCTTATGTGTAGCGGAAGCGTGTTGAACAGTCTCGGGCCTCTGATGTTGAAAGAGTTCTCTCTCAGAGTACCTGTTGCACCTCTGCTTTTCAACGGGGGTATTCTGCACTCCTGCCATGTCTTCTGGTCTCATGTGATGTTATTTCCGTGTGCAGGTTTGGGACCAGCCCCTCAATTATTTTCCACGTGTAAATTATTATGTATCTCTCCCGCCTGCGCTCAAGGGAGTACAGATTTAGGCTCTTAGTCGGTCCAGTAATTTAGATGTTTTATTGAGTGGATTCTAGCAGTGAAGGATCTCTGCACGCTCTCCAGGTCAGCAATTTCTCCAGCTTTGAAAGGGGCTGTCATTGTGCAGCAGTACTCACTCTAGAGAGCACAAGCGTTTTGAAAAGTATCATCATCGGTATAGCATCTCTAGTGTGAAAAGTTCTTGTTATCCAAACCTGTCATTTTTCTTGCAGTTGTGACGGCGACTTTATTGTGTTCTTTAAAGGTAAGGTCTTCCGACATGAGTACACCCAGATCCTTTACATTGCCTTTCGTTCTATGTTATGATTTGCCTGAGTTTTTGTACGTGGTTTCCGTTTTTTATTTTCATTTTTCCGTAGCGCATGAGCTGGACCTTGTCTTCGTTAAACCCATATTATTTTCTGTAGCCCATAGAAAGACCTGATCTACATCTGACTGGAGGTTTGCGTGTCCTCTATGTTGCCACTCTCATGAAATCCTAGTGTCCATCTGCAAAGATGATACAGTGCTATAGGTTTGTTTCTTGTCTATGTCGGATAGGAGATGAAAAAAGTACTGGAGCAAGCACAGTACCCTGGGGGACTGAGCTCTTCACGATTGATGGTTTGCTGGATTTTATTTTGTTGACTATTACACATTGGGTTCTGTTATCACAGAAATTGTAGATCCATCTGCCTACT
>WNGS01169498.1:24668496-24687539 GCA_020271785.1 Procambarus virginalis
CACACACACACACACACACACACACACACACACACACACACACACACACACACACACACAGGTCGAAGAACGGAACCATCCCTTAACCTCGCCTGAGCTAACATTGACATTGTGTGTGTGTGTGTGTGTGTGTGGGGGTTTAGGGAGGCCTTATCCTGAGGAAGACGTTAACTTACATCTGGTGCACTATCACATATATAAGGAAAATCCAACACCATTTTTAATATATCCTGACAACCACAACTTGAATGTATTTGCTGCTGAATGTGTTGTTCCAGGGAGATTCCTTACAGGGTTGTTAGATGAGAATGGTCCTGTGCTTGTTGCTCTGAGGACGGGGCCGCTGTGTTTGTTTTTAGCGCAGCCTTCACAGACACCCCCCCCCCCCTGCTGGCGGCCCAATTTGGCCCGGGCCGTACTGGTCGCCTCTCTGGCCAGTGTTTGAGAATGTGTGAGTGTCTGAGGTGAGTGATGAGCAGCAAAGTGAGGTGTGATGTGAGGAAGAGGAGGAGGATGATGATTTAGATTTAGCTACTCCGAACGAAGTGTCCAAGTAGCACGGGCTATGGTGAGCCCGTAACGAGGAAGATGTGGCGAGGAATACTTGAAGGTTCAGGAGGCCTGGTCGATGACCGGGCCGCGGGGACGATAAGCCCCGGAAGCACCTCAAGGTAAGGTGGTGAGGGGTATTGGGAGGTTTGGGTTCTTTTCGTCCTCCCCCCATTGTCCCCCCCCCCCTTCCCATTGTCCCCCCCCCTCCCACCCGTAACTCATCAACTCATCTTTGTTGTTTACAAAAAAAATAAAAAAATACTCGCTGATAGTCGACTTGACCAGATTTGCGAAAACCTGCTCTTGGCTGTCTGGGTTTTTATGTATATTGCATGTGAGGGGATCCAGGACAGTCTGGATGATCCAGGACAACCTGGATGATCCAGGACAACCTGGATGATCCAGGACAACCTGGATGATCCAGGACCAGGCTGGATGATCCAGGACAACCTGGATGATCCAGGACAAGGCTGGATGATCCAGGACAAGGCTGGATGATCCAGGACAACCTGGATGATCCAGGACCAGGCTGGATGATCCAGGACAAGGCTGGATCATCCAGGACAAGTCTGGATGATCCAGGACAAGTCTGGATGATCCAGGACAAGTCTGGATGATCCAGGACAAGTCTGGATGATCCAGGACAAGTCTGGATGATCCAGGACAAGTCTGGATGATCCAGGACAAGTCTGGATGATCCAGGACAAGTCTGGATGATCCAGGACAAGTCTGGATGATCCAGGACAAGCTGGATGATCCAGGACAAGGCTGGATGATCCAGGACAAGGCTGGATGATCCAGGACAAGGCTGGATGATCCAGGACAAGGCTGGATGATCCAGGACAAGGCTGGATGATCCAGGACAAGGCTGGATGATCCAGGACAAGGCTGGATGATCCAGGACAAGGCTGGATGATCCAGGACAAGGCTGGATGATCCAGGACAAGGCTGGATGATCCAGGACAGTCTGGATGATCCAGGACAAGTCTGGATGATCCAGGACAAGGCTGGATGATCCAGGACAAGTCTGGATGATCCAGGACAAGTCTGGATGATCCAGGACATATCATAACAATATACTCACTCATTTTCTTTTTTTACGAATAAAATAAATACGAATAAATTTTTGATTTATGTTTTACAAAAATTTGGCGTAAATGACGTTTAAACTGTTCCTCGAATCACTTTTTTGTAAATGTAAATTTCCAATTAATATAATATTGATATTTGTAATATTTAAGGAACACTTAATCTTGCTGTGCCCAACCTGTTCTCGTGATAGTACGTCGCATTTTCGACGTATACTTTATCTAAAGCCACAAACTGAAGGGGAGCGGCTCGCGACATTGACCCGATGTCCCGTTTTCCGTGCGTGGGTTCGCAGGTAGGTTAGGTTCGGGCACTTGAGTGCCACGGTTTAATGACGTTGGGGGGGGGGGAGGACGGGCTGGTTGTGGGTGACACTAGACCTGGTAGGGATGAGGTACAACACGGCTCCTGAGCCGGGGACGGGGAGCTAGAGCAGTTTATCTGCCTCCCTCTAGTGAAACTGTGTCTGCTGCCCCGCCCCCCTTGCTGTTACTGTGATATACTGTTCTTCACTGTTACTGTGAGATGCTGTTCTCGACTGTTGCTGCCAGACACTGGTAACTGCTCTATTGTTTGACACCGTTCACAGCTACTCTTAAGAGACCCCTCTACAGCTACTGTGAGACCCCCCTCCACAGCTACCGTGAGAGGCCCCTCCACAGCTACTGTGAGACACCCCTCCACAGCTACTGTGAGAGACCCCTCCACAGCTACCGTGAGAGACCCCTCCACAGCTACCGTGAGAGACCCCTCCACAGCTACTGTGAGAGACCCCCGTCCACAGCTACTGTGAGAGACCCCCACAGCTACTGTGAGAGACCCCCGTCCACAGCTACTGTGAGAGACCCCTCCACAGCTACTGTGAGAGACCCCCGTCCACAGCTACTGTGAGAGACCCCTCCACAGCTACTGTGAGAGACCCCCGTCCACAGCTACCGTGAGAGACCCCTCCACAGCTACCGTGAGAGACCCGTCCACAGCTACCGTGAGAGACCCCGTCCACAGCTACCGTGAGAGACCCCGTCCACAGCTACCGTGAGAGACCCCTCCACAGCTACCGTGAGAGACCCCTCCACACCTACTGTGAGACACCCCACTACGGACACTGCCACCACTCAACAGGTCTTCGACAGTCAAGAGTTGCATCTCTTAACTGGTTTACTGACCGGAGCGCCGGGCAGAGCAGTGGCCGTTCACGCTAATTGCTCCGTAGCGGAATGATAACTTGGGTAGAGTTTATGGCTGGTAATGATAGCGTACGGCAGTGACCGGGACGAGGGGTACGTTCGCTGCTGTGTAGAACGCCGGCTTGCGTTGTGGCGTTGAACGTTTGTGTTGTGAGAGGGTTATGTAGCAGCGAACGTTTGGCATGAAGGATAATCTCTGATGTCAACAAGGACGCTTGTGTTCAAGACCCAGGTGAGGTCTTCTTGATGCTGCCAGCAAGACATTGTGCTGGCTGACATCTCAACACCGCGATGGTTGAGATTTGTAATCTGTGTATCATAGCACACAGTTAACCCAGACCTCAGGTGCCTACTGTATTAACCCATGACCACCTGCAGACCCCAGGTGCCTACTGTATTAACCCATGACCACCTGCAGACCCCAGGTGCCCACTGTATTAACCCATGACCACCTGCAGACCTCAGGTGCCTACTGTATTAACCCATGACCACCTGCAGACCTCAGGTGCCTACTGTATTAACCCATGACCACCTGCAGACCCCAGGTGCCTACTGTATTAACCCATGACCACCTGCAGACCTCAGGTGCCTACTGTATTAACCCATGACCACCTGCAGACCTCAGGTGCCTACTGTATTAACCCATGACCACCTGCAGACCCCAGGTGTCCACTGTATTAACCCATGACCACCTGCAGACCTCAGGTGCCCACTATTATACCCTGTCAACTCGTGGTCCACATACCCACTACTACACCAAGTCTGCCACTTTCTGAAGGAACTTGTGCAATTCTCTCTTGAAAACTTCCACCTGTGTTTAGTATTTATTTTAATTGTTTGGAGTGAAAAAGACGTGTTTTTTCTTGGTTGAACTGCTCAATAGATGCACAATCCTCCCCCCCCCCCACAGATCATCTTGAGCAGTGCGTGTGCGCGCACACGTCTTGTGCTGAGCAAGGAAGACTCCTCTCTTCCGGCCCATTTGTTCCTGAAGTCTCCATCCGCGACCCATAATTGTACTGTTCCTCATCTTGAATACGTGACCCAGAGTCGTGACTGTGTGTTTTCCTCATCTTGAGCACCGTGACTCTGTTTGTTCCTCATCTTGAACGGTTTTCACACTTCTTACAACTGATGATGTTCGAACGTTTTCTCGAACAGCACTTAGCTGACGACCTCTGTTCGAATTGTAACTCCACAAATGCTTCACCCAGGTTCTTCAAATGCAAATAATTGCCAAGAGAAGCTATACAGCTAACCCAGCCTACTCCTGTCTATACATAGACCTCTATTATATAATAATAAGTTATGCATTTAAAAAAAATCAATACACTGTTAAAATTAATGAATGCGTCTTGGGGGGGACCGGCCGTCGCTTTAACGAGCCTAGCCTGAGGACGAGTGGTTCGGTACATCTTATTTCCTCCGACTGAAGTTTTCGTGGAGAGGGGGCCGAATGCCCCCACACATTCGTAACAATGCAGTTTGCCCAAAAGGTTCTGCCATGTACGATTGCAGTTGGACTGTCATAGGAATCTCTGGTGTTTGTAAGGCTAACTTAGCCGTCCTGGATCAGCGGTGATGCTTCGACAGAACAGGTCAAGATGTTCTACTAGAACAGTTTTCCTTCTCCTCATTTTTTAAATCAGGAGAGAACAGGCGACGAACTGACTCTTGTTAGCTAAGAGCTTTCCCTTCCTGGAGGCCTGGTCGATGACCGGGCCGCGGGGACGCTAAGCCCCGGAAGCACCTCAAGGTATCCTCAAGGTATCCTTGAACTCTTAAGCCTTAACCCTAAGACGTTAAGCTTTAAGTTTTCCTAGGGGAACACGACCCGTTGATTGGTTAACAGCCAAAGTCTCCAATACTGATGGCGAACATGGCGAAGAGTTGAGGGTCAGTGCCCAGTCGATCCTCTTTGGTGCCGGGATCTCTGGTCTGTAGTTAAGCTCTTGGTGCGTTCTTTTGTGTTCTTGGTTATCGTCGTGTTATCTAATAGTTCGCTTGTTTCCTGTGACGTTCATGTGGGGGGTAGGGGGAGGGAGATGGGGGGGGGGGGAGACCAGGCAGGTGTGTACGCGCATCAGGTACGTTGGAAATATGTCACCTGCGCATATGTGGATCCGGTTACGGAGGCTTCGTCAGTGGACACATGTGGGCAGCGCGAGGCTTGTTAAGTCTTGACAGCGTTCTCTGGCCTCCTCTTGTGGGTGTATGGGATGACGCCATGCTCCCCTACCTTACCCTACACACCTGTGGCCTCCCCTACCTTTCCCTACACACCTGTGGGCTCCCTACCTTACCCTACACACCTGTGGGCTCCCCTACCTTACCCTACACACCTGTGGGCTCCCCTACCTTACCCTACACACCTGTGGGCTCCCCTACCTTACCCTACACACCTGGGCCCTCCCCTACCTCACCCTACACACCTGTGGCCTCCCCTACCTCACCCTACACACCTGTGGCCTCCCCTACCTCACCCTACACACCTGTGGCCTCCCCTACCTCACCCTACACACCTGTGGCCTCCCTTACCTCACCCTACACACCTGTGGCCTCCCCTACCTTACCCTACACACCTGTGGCCTCCCCTACCTCACCCTACACACCTGTGGCCTCCCCTACCTCACCCTACACACCTGTGGCCTCCCCTACCTCACCCTACACACCTGTGGCCTCCCCTACCTCACCTACACACCTGTGGCCTCCCCTACCTCACCCTACACACCTGTGGCCTCCCCTACCTCACCCTACACACCTGTGGCCTCCCATACCTTTCCCTACATTACAAAACTGTTGTTGTGAGGGTGGGTATGAGGAATTGTGTTGTGAGGGAGGGTAGTGAGGGGTTGTGTGTGAGTGAGGGGTTGTGTTGTGAGTGAGGGGTTGTGTTGTGAGTGGATGCACACACACTCACCTCCCCCCTCCCTACCTCCCTCTCTGGTCTACTGCAGAGGCTGACCATGTGGACCTCGTGTGTGTGTGTGTGTGGTGTGTGTGTGTGTGTGTGTGTGTGTGTGTGTGTGTGTGTGTGTGTGTGTGTGTGTGTGTGTGTGTGTGTGTGTGTGTGTGTGTGTGTGTGTGTGTGTGTGTGTACAAACTCGCTGCTCTACAGGGAGAGAGAGAGAGAGCCAAGTGCACTGGCGATTATGTATTGTTTCTGTAATGTCTTGACTAGTTTATTTCTTTTGTGTGAGCTGAACCTTGCTCGCACTTGGCTAATATGAGTGATCACCCTTTGTATCCGGCGAGTGGACTCTTTCTCAATCTTACAAACACACAGCAAACACACACACACACTTGTGGTTACATTGTGTGTTTGTTGGGTNTTCCTGGTATGTTATCTTATATAACTAAGTTTGTTAAATCTTGTGCCAACTGCCACGACGAAAAGGTACCCCTAAGGTACAAGCGCCACTACAAGAGTTCCCTGAAATTTTTGAGCCGTTAGATCGTGTGGGAGCAGATTTGATTGATTTACATAGTAGTCATTCGGGTAATCGCTACGTGTTGGTTCTAGTGGACCATCTGTCCCGGTTCACTACCTTGGTTGCTCTTCCTCGTAAGGACGCGCAGACTGTTGCAGACGCTTTCTTAAGTAAATTTGTCACTGTGTTTGGACCACCTAAAGTATTAGTATCTGACAGAGGTCAAGAGTTCGTTGGTAACACTTTTAAAGAAGTTTGTAAAATTTTAGAAACTACAACAGCCCTCACGACTGCTTACCATCCGCAAGCAAACGGTATGACTGAAAGAACCAATCGTACAATCAAGGATATGCTAGCAATTCTTGCAGAGAAAGATGCTGCCACCTGGGATGAACAACTCCCCTATGTTCAACTAGCCTTGAACACTGCCATTCATCAGTCAATTAACACTCAACCACTGCTGCTTTTCACGGGGCGCTCATGTAATTTCCCATCAGGTCTGCTTAACAGACACGAGATTGTGTACGGTGAGGATTATCCTTCAGAAATCCTCTCTAAAATGCGAAATGCTTGGAGGATTGCCGCTGAGGCTTCTAAGACTGCGAGGAGCCGGTATGCGCACTATTATGATAAGAAGGTTCAACCGTTGACACTTAGAGAGGGAAGCTTGGTTATGAGGTTAAATGAAAAGGCACCTGCCAATCAAAGTAGGAAGCTAGCACCTAGATGGCGTGGACCATACAGAGTAATTAAGAAGCTTGGACCAGTTAATTTTCTGATCAGGGGAATTTTTGAGGACCAGGGTGACACAACTATTCATGTCAACAAATTAAAGTGTTACGTTGCCAGGGAGGAACTGGAACTGCCTTCAGCGATTCCCATTCCTGACCCTTCTGAGTTGACTGACCCAGCTGGGATTGCCCAGGAAGGAGAGGAGGACCTTCTGTCAACTCTCATTGGTACCCAGGGTCAGCCTTGTCACCCTATGTTAACGAGGTCACGGGCGAGGCAGGGAGAGTTTTAGTAAGTTGTCTTGCCCCTTAGCAGTTTTTATCAGAGTTCTTAAACTGGCAATTGTTTTGAGATTTTGTCATGGAATGTATTCAGAGTTCATGCCTTACCTACTCTTGGGCTGTACCCTGTCACCAAAGCCCAGGGGGAGTCCTTGTTTCCGCCAGTCGGAGTGTTAATCTGTCTTCCCCAGGTCTGCTTGTCCACACCGCTCTGTCCCCGGTACCTGCTACTCGTGAACCAACATTGAGGCCAGAGGGGTCACCCCTCTGGTACAGTGGAGAGGGGGTTACGTTACACCCCACCCCCTCCCAACAATCCCAGTAACCCCCCACACGGTTACCTGGGAGGGTGATAGTTACACCATTCACCCAGCCGACACCTCTCACCACACGAGGTTGTCCAAGCCCGAGTTCAAGCCAGCAGAGCACAGCTGTCCAGATGTCAACGTACCATGGTGGGCTCCAGTCTTGCAGTTCATCATCAGAAGCACCCACCTGCCTGCTGCGACACACCGTGCAGGCACACCGGAAGTGGAGGCGCGAGGTCAACAAGCGGGTATGCCGGCAGCAGTCACCTATCAGTTCCCCTCGTCCTTGGGGACGCCACATCACTGACTCCACCAAGATGCGCAACGAGGCGGTCACATTCCAACAGCACCTCCCTACTGAGTGTGTTTGACTCGCCAATAGGGGTGCACGTTTCGCACCATCGGCCCAAGGTCAGGCACATTAGGGCATGCGCGATAAGGCGTACCGGCTCAGTAGAATGTGACACAAGCAACGCCTGTACAGTGATGGGCCCCAGGAGCTGAAGTCGGGATCCACCTGGCCTGCCGCCACGCCACCCACGCCTCAAAACCTGCACCTGCTTACTTCTGTTGCAAGACTTCGTTGACGTCACACTCTCTGCCCTGCTGTCACGACTCCTGCTCTGTAGCTGCTGTCACTCATCATCGACCTTCAGCTTCAAGCAACTGGATGTGAGATGTGCTTCCATACATCTCTCCCAACACCGTTCACCTGTGACCGGCCACGTCCCCGGCCGCGGTCACTCGCCGCTGCTCTTCACGCCACCACCTTCGAGCAGTTGGGCAGCTGACGAGGAGTCTGTCACCAGTAGACTCGCTCCGTCACCAGACGTACCCCAGAGCTGTTGCAAGAAGATCTCAGGGTATATGCAGGCATCATCGACGGGCAGACGCTGGACTCCAACATCAGATCTCCAACATCAGATCTCCAACATCAGATCTCCAATCATCTCCAACATCAGATCTCCAACATCAGATCTCCAACATCAGATCTCCAACATCAGATCTCCAACATCAGATCTCCAACATCAGATCTCCAACATCAGATCTCCAACATCAGATCTCCAACATCAGATCTCCAACATCAGATCTCCAACATCAGATCTCCAACATCCGATCTCCAACTTCAGGTCTCCAACATCAGGTCTCCAACATCAGGTCTCCAACATCAGGCCACCACGCGAGAGTATAATGGATGCGCAATAGAAAACGCGTATATGAACATGAACATTGATGTGTCAAGATTTACGAATGATGGTTCAGAGAAATGACTCTATTATTAACGGTGTCAAATAGTTTTGTCGAAGTCAGTTGGAAAGTGTTACATTTATGTGGATGTAAAAGAAACTAGACCTAGAAAAGTGGTCCTAGACAGTGATCTTAGCTAGATGACTTGGGTCTCTAGCACTAACTTTATCGTGAAATTTATTATTATTTTATTTCATGTATGTGTCTATGTAATAAGTATGTCCTGGTGATGAGTGGCCAGGTTCCCTGTTTGGTACCAGTGTTGGGTACATATTTTTTTGTATTATTTGCATGCCTTTTTTTCAATAAAATGTTGTAATGTTAAGAAATGTTTCTGTTGTGGTAAGAGGTAGTCTTACTTTCAGTGTGTGCAGGGTGCATGGAGATTGACCCTGGCACTGTTGTCTTGTGCGGTATTGGATTGGCCGACAAGTGTTCTGTAACGTACGGTTCTGTTGCAGAGTTTTGATGTCAGTTGTTTTTGTAACCATGTTTTATAACTTGTATACTCATAGGTTTGGCTGTGGGTCATGAGGTACCCAGCAGAGGTTTAGGGTATAATGTTACCTGTTATTTTTTTTAATTACTTCATTTTTTATGTTAGAATAGGATGTTACATATATTTTCATGTTGTTGATCATATTATTGTGTATGTTTTGTTCTTCAGATCTTCTGAGGAAGGCTTGCTAGCCTGCCTAGTGTGCAGGCAGGATGTGTCATTGGATCATAGTATTCCGTATTGTCATGTATTACTTGTATTTTTAACGTTATATGATTTTAGTTCTAAGTTTCCTGTTCCATTTGGGATATTTTTTTTATTATTTTTTTATATATATCATGCTAGTTTTAAGGCGATTTTGTTTGGGTCTTCCAGCCTTCAGGGAAGCCTTGCTGGACTGCCTTGAGTGCAGTCGGGATTTGTCTTTTTATATACTTTTGTCGTGTTTGATATTCAGAATTGTATCATGTGTGAGGGTGTCATTGCTGGTACTTTGCCAGGATTTTTTTTTGTACTTTTGTTTCTTCCATTTTACATTTATGTATTGTTCTTACTGAAGTGTTACTGTATAATGTACTTTGCATCATGTTAATTTAGTTAGTTTACTTTGATCAAAATGTCACTGGCAATTTTTTTTTATTTTTCTCTTTTAGGGTTAAGTTGTGGTATTTGGGATGAGTTAGGATAAGACAAAATTGTGCTTAATTTCATACACACGATTTTGTCTTAACTCCGGGGAAAGGGAGCTGTAACACCCATGACCCCCCCCCCCCCCTAGAGTTCTCAACCAGGGAAGTCTGCTCCAAGAGGTCAGCCCAGATGCCCTCCGGTTTTCTTGTATGTTGATTAAAAATCCTGGGTTAGTCTTATTCAGCACAAGTTTCAAGTAGTAATATTTCATGATACTCTTGTCAAGAGGGTAAGGGAGTAGACTCCAGATCCTCATGTGTAAACATGCTTGGATTTCCCCCTTTTACCAGGTCAAAGGGTCAGCCATACACGTAATTAATAAGTCCTCTCTTGAAACAGTTTATGGTTTATGTCAAACAAGTCTAATGATAAATTCTTGAGTGTTTGTACACGTGTGGCCGCCTCTTATTGCTTGGTGTAGGTTTCACAAAAAAATCTTCCCCCCCCCCTTTTGTAATGGTGTATATAGGGCCTGTAGAGCTAGGGGTGAGATAGAGTGTAGGACCGGACGGACAGAGAGTACGGTGCTCCCGGATCGAGGCCGGTTCTGTGACACCACCCACAGGCCGGGAGAGACAGTGTCCACCGGACAGAGAGACAGAGGTCTTGTTTAAGGTAATGTGTGTGATCTCTGTAATTTTGTTCCATGTCTAAATTTCTTAACTTGTTGCCAGTGTTAGAGTAGGAATTATCGTGGTGTTAGTATAATTTGGTATCTCAATAAACTCATGTTAAATTTCCCGTCTGTGTCAATTGTTGAATCCTCTTAGAATCTTTTGATATCGTGGCTGACAACCGTCTCATATTTAATGACAGTTATAGAAAGTACTCTCCAAGCCAAGCAATGTTTCTTGCCTCGTTGCTTGATTAGTCTCAGTGGTCAAAGGCAGGATGGTGGCAGCGTATTTAATCCTGTGTAGCATTTCCTTGTTGACAGTGTACCTTTGATCCGGTGTAACCATCATATGTCAGCTCATATTACAAGTGTTACCAAGTGCAACTGATAGGAAGTGTTACTCAGGATAAGAAGTGTGTACATTTATTAGTTTAGTATTCATTATAGAAGGTCACAGTGGTGACTATTTCACCAAGTTTTACATTGGGTAGTCATAGCCAATGTTACAATGGCAGCAGTAGTGGTTGCAATGTTACATGATCATCATTATTAGTTCAATACAGTGACACTGTTCACACGTTTTCCTTATCATATTTACATCTAAAGTTCTGTACAGAATTGCCTTCGGCAACTTCCTCGTCCAGTCCGCTCCACTTACGACTCCTCAAAGACTGAAAGATTGAAAGACTTCTTTCAGACATCACTGTGACGCACCTATGTTTCCAGTTTCCAATTATCTCCTCTCGTTCTGCTCTTAATTTGAGCGTTGCTTCTATATCGACTTTGTCAACTTTGGTATCGTGTATGTCGTTAACATGTCTGTCATGTTCCATCTTTCTCTCCGGTGTCGCGAGTTCCCTTAGTCTTTCTTCATTGCTCAGTCCCCTTAGCTCAAGAACGAGCCTTTTTGCATATTCTATTTTTTATTTTCCTAGTTTTGTTAAAGTAAGGGGTTCCATGCCGGGGGCAGCAGACTCGATAACAGGTCTGACAAATGGTGTGAACAGCGCGAGTCAAATTTCCGACTCACAATCCTCCGTCCTTCTGGCCCAAAACATAGGACTAAACTACATACAATCACGCACAAAGTACATACAATTATGCACAAGTTACATACAATCACATACAAACTACATATAAAAACACACGAAGTACATAGTCACGCACAAGTTACATACAATCAGTCATATCGCGTCAAAAACCATTTCCTCCTAGAATTAAACAACTCTGACAACCGTGCACAGGTAATCCCCGGGGAAAGCGTGCTCGGGGAGGGACCAGGAGAGGTCATGGCTTTCGTTGGCCGTAATGAATGGAGCGATTGTAACCTGGAGTGAGTTATGAGTGTGAGGGAGTTTGATTGTGGTGGTTGGTTAAAGGTCAGGTGTGAGGGGGGGTTCACTGCCGACCTAGTGTGGGGGGGGGTGTCCCTCTGGGTCACTCGTGGTGGACCCCAGCACGGGGTCAGACCCCAACACACGGGGTCAGACCCCAACACACGGGGGTCAGCTCAGATAAGTTGTCCATGTATGGGATGCCTGTGGACCAAACTCTCACAAGTCAAGCCTGGCCTCGGCCGGCTTGGGCAGTAGAACAACTCCCAGAACCCCATCAAGCAGGTATATGTGGCCTGCGGGCCGCTCCAAGCAACAGCCTGGTGGACCAAACTCTCACAAGTCAAGCCTGGCCTCGGGCCGGGCTTGGGGTTAGAACAACTCCCAGAACCCCATCAACAGGTACAATCCAGGTGTCAGCATCCCTAGGGGGGGGAGCGAGAATGCTGCCGTACTTACGTATCAGTACTTACGTATCAATACTTACCTATCTGTATTTACCTGTTGCGTTTGAGATTCTAATTCTTTGTCGAATCAGGTCTTAAATTTGTGGATGGAGGTGGCTTCCAAAGCTACAGTGTGTGGCTTGGTGTGTTTAACTCCACAGGTGTTAAGAAGAATCGTTTTGAACCGAGGCGCGAACCCCGGGCCTCTCCACTGTTGAGGGCTGATCACCTCAGCCACCACTGCATGTGACAACCGCTCTATCGAGCTTCAACCCACTCGGACACGATAGCATAAAAGTTGACCAATCCGGAACACGACTGAATTCACTAGGTTCTGAAGACCCAAACTGGTGCCCAACCAGGATTTTACGATTGGCCCCCCTTCATGATTGGCCCCCCCTACACGATTGGCCCCCCTACATGATTGGCCCCCTACACGATTGGCCCCCCTACATGATTGGCCCCCCTACACGATTGGCCCCCCTACACTATGGCTTGCGGGTAATGGGGGGGTCCACACCCTGGCGCCCACCTTCAGACCAGGAGGATGGTCTCATATCAAAATATATATATTTCTCATTAATATATATCTCGCTATTGTGGTTTCTTTGTGATCATGATGACTTATATACATATATGTAGGATGGTGCCCATACAAGAGAGCTTCTAAACCCTTTATTCTGTGTTGGTAAGGCCACTACGAGCTCACCATAGACCGTGCTACTTGGAACTTTTGTTCTCAGTAGCTGAATCTTAAATATCATCATCTGGAGCAAGCAGGTTACTTACCATTGTTATTGTGAGGGGTCTTGGTGTTGGTCCTGTAGGAGAAGTTTGCAAGTGCTTGAAGACCAGACTTTGAATCACCAGAAGACTTTTCCTCCTTGTACTCGCCTAGTTGTGCTTGCTTGGGTTGAGCTTTGGCTCTTTGATCCCGCCTCTGAACCGTCAATCTACTGGTGTACAGACTCCTGGTGTTACGTATTTGTATCTGGACAAGCCCAACCACTTACGGTGGACGGTAGTCTTGCTTCATGCAGGTCGGGGTTCAATCCCCGATCGTCCAAGTGGTTGGGCACCATTCCTTTACCCCGTCCCATCCCAAATCTTTATCCTGATCCCTTCAAAGTGCTGTATAGTCGCAATGGCTTGGCCCCGCCTCCTGATTGGTCCCTTCCCCTTGTCTCTGGAGAATGCATAACGAGCTAAACCTCACTCCTTCGTAGGCACTATTAGGTAACCTCCACCCACACAACCACCACCACACCACACAACCACCACCCACCCACACCACACAACCACCACCCACCCACCCACACTATCACCACCCACACCACCACCCACTTTACCACCACCACTACCCACACCACCTCTACCACCCACAACACCACCTCTACCACCCACACCACCACCCACACAACCACCACCACCCACACCACCACCCACACCACCACCCACACCACCACCACCCACACTACCACCCACACCACCACCCACACCACCACCCACACCAGCCTACTACTCTTTGTTCGGTGATGAACAAGCCGCCCACCCCGTTATCCACACACCAACTGCTCCTCTACACCACACAGGGCTTTGCTGCGCTCATCAGGCTGGCCGGCCGGCTAGCTGGTCGGGCTGGCCGGCTGTCTGGGCTGGTCGAGACCAAGTCCCAACACCAACGGAATATTTAGTGTAGCAACACCTGCCTTTTGGCTCATTTTCTCTCATACCTCCGCATATTTTTCTCTCATTCTCTCTCTCATCTCTCTATCTCTCATCTATCTCTCTCTCTCATCTATCTCTCTCTTTCATCTATCTCTCTCTCTCATCTCTCTATCTCTCATCTATCTTTCTCTCTCATCTATCTCTCTCTCTCATCTATCTCTCTCTCATCTCTCTCTCTCTCTCATCTCTCTCTTCTTTCCTCTCTTCTCGTACCCCATCTCCACCCATCTTCGTGCCTGAGTCTATCCACGCGCCTATCCGCGTCCTGAGCCTCCTAGCCCCCAGGGGGGGGGAGGGGGACCTGGAGTCCGGACCCCCCACCAACGCCATATCCCACGTTGAGAACACCGTTACTGGTCCGATCAGCATCGTTAAGCAACGTTGGGTTTGGTTAGTACTTGGATGGGTGACCGCCTGGACACACCAGATGCGGTTGGCATTAAATTTGGCACGTGGACAGGTTCTTGCACGGTCACCATGACAGGTGTGGTTGACCAGTCACCCAGACAAGGTCACCATAACAGCTGTGGTTGCCCAGTCACACAGACAAGGTCACCATGACAGCTGTGGTTGACCAGTCACACAGACAAGGTCACTATGATAGCTGTGGTTGACCAGTCACACAGACAAGGTCACCATGACAGCTGTGGTTGACCAGTCACCCAGACAAGGTCACTATGACAGCTGTGGTTGCCCAGTCACCCAGACAAGGTCACTATGACAGCTGTGGTTGCCCAGTCACCCAGACAAGGTCACCATGACAGCTGTGGTTGACCAGTCACGCAGACAAGGTCACCATAACAGCTGTGGTTGACCAGTCACGCAGACAAGGTCACTATGACAGCTGTGGTTGACCAGTCACAAACGTGTTGCTGATCCAGAAGCAGTTTTAAATATAAGAAAAATACCCATTGGGAAAGGGTCCCTGGGTCCCATATGCAACAACTTACATATTAATATATGGATGCACTTGCAAGATATATATGACTTGTCACTTGTGTGTGTGTCAAGGAGGCTGTCGTCTGGCGGGCAGCGCGCCCGTGCCAGGATGCGCGCGCACGCTGACACACACACTGACAGGGTAAATGCTTAATGCCCCATTGTGACGGGTGTTGCAGGGCATACAGGTATGCAAGGCCTCCCTCCTGTTGCATGATGGCAAGGCTGGTATTTACATATAACATCGTCTACCTCTGTTCCTTATCTCCTTATCTCTTGGGGGTGGGTATTTGGGCTCGGAATGTTATCAGGAGATTCCGTCTTGGTGGTGCAGTAGACCCGTCAAGCACTAACGACCCCCCCCCCCAAACGCCATTATAATTGGGTGGTTCCCAACTGGCCTCTGAACCCACACCTCACTTGGTCACCCATGACCAGCTCCTGTTACACTCCTATTGAACACTCAAAATACATTTGTTAGTGGTTTAGTCTACGAGGCATAGCGACCCTGGGCGGCCACCTCCACGCGCTCCGCCTGTAAGGTTGTGATGGCCATATTTTTTTTATTACGAGTTCTTGAATTCCAGCGAAAATTATTTGACATTGCGTACCTTCCGTTATTGCTTTGGTGTGGCAGACTCACAATGTGTTTTGTTTACAAATGGCTTCTTGGATTTAGCAGCACAGTGTATGTGTACGTGTGCGCATGTAGGTATATGTGTACAATATATAATATGCAGAAAACCCACAATTGAAAAATGAAAGAATGTTGAACGTGTTTTCGGCTCAATTCGCCGTCATCAGAGCAAGATAGTGTGTCTGTCCTGCTCTGATAGAGGCGACTTGAGCCGACAAGTTTTCATTTAAACATGTTTCGTGTTATATGACTGCATATTCTATATTGATTATTTTCTTGTTTTGGGCTTCTATCCCTCTGACTAGAGCTCTTGCATCTTGGTTTAATCGGAAGAGGAGAAATCCTCTCCCAATACATGTTTATAAAGATCTGTTAAATCAATATCTAAGACATGTGGAGCGAACATGTGGAGGAGGACAGGGGTCAAAAGGTCAGCGTGTTGGGCATGGGGCGCGCCTCGCTACAGCTGGGGGGCGTGGCAGAGGGTCAGCATCTTGGGCATGGGGCGCGCCTCATTACAGCTGGGGGGCGTGGCACTGTCTTGTACATTAGTGGGTGTGCGCCTGATGGCCACTGATTGGACACCACGCTGGAAATATTATTGATAGAGTCGAGATACATAGACAATACTTTTATGCCCCCAGCGGGTCGTGGCTTGACCTTTAAGACCGGGCGTCGTGGGCGTGTGCCGGGGTCGTGGGCGTGTGCCGGGGTCGTGGGCGTGTGCCGGGGTCGCGGGCGGGTGCCGGGGGTCGCGGGCGGGTGCCGGGGTCGCGGGCGTGTGCCGGGGGTGGCTCGACCCTGGCGCGATTTTCATGGAGGCGATGAAACAGGTGTGACCAGATGATTAGACATGTAATCAAGTGATTTCCAATAAAGGCAGAGCATGCGTGACACCTATACGGGTCACTTGTAGCACCTGTGGGGCATGTGTAGCACCTGTGGGGCATGTGATGCACCTGCAGGGAGTAACATCTGTGTGGTATGTGTAACACTGCCATGTGGGGCAGGTGTAACACATGTAGGGTAGGTGTGTGTGCACGCAACACCTGTTGGAAGATGAGAGTAGCACCAGGAGCTTCCGTCTTGCTCGCCACGCCACGATTCCTTTGTTGTGGCGCCTCTTCTCCTGTTGGTCTCCAGAGCCCTCAAGCGGTTGATCTTGAGAATCAGATCAGAAAGACCTGACTTCAAGAGGCAGAACATTTTATTGCCGAAATAAAGGTGTTTCCTTTGGGCTTTGTTGCTGTTGGAGGCAACGTTTCCGGAATAGTGGAGTGTTTTTTTTTTATCTGGAAGGGAATGACGGTTTCAGCCTCTTGTGTGTGTGCATTTAATTTTTCCGTTCTATTACTGCTCTCTCTCTCTCTCTCTCTCACGTGATGTAGAGAGATCTTAGTGGGTTAAGATGAGGAATAAGACGAGAAGATGACCATCGAACATCCTTTACCGGCTTGAGCGGATGCTGCGAGGATGCTCTCTTAAGATAGCCATAGCCAGTGCTTCGGATCTAGCTACTTAAGATAGCCATAGCCAGTGCCACGGGTCTAGGAACTTAAGATAGCCATAGCCAGTGCCCCGGGTCTAGCAACTTAAGATAGCCCAAGATACATGGTACACAATAGGTGGTGTGGTAGTCGCGTCACCAGCTTACTGCGATGACTTAAAATGCTTCAGTCTGGCGTAATATACACCTTCGTTTTCTGCAAAGGAATTCAGACTCTTACTCCGCTGTTTTAAGTGACTTTTAAGACGTGAGTTAAAGTCAGTAGCGCGCACGTACAAATTAGTGCGCGCGCTCTTAGTAATGATTGTAATTACGTAGTTTTATTATTTTGGTAGGATACACGGTGATTAGCACGCGCGTGAGTGAGTGAGTGAGTGAGTGAATTATAAGACTTGATCCTTCATATGACATGTGTTTGGAATGTTCACAGACAGGTGTTCAAAACACTTAAATCTTCATAGATCTGATTAACTCCCAGAACCCCATCAACCAGGTATCAACCACATGTATTCCTTACCTTTGTGTAGCTACCCAAGACTATATGAAGTGGAGTACAGTGTGTCAAAAAAGCTAGCTACGTGATGTTAAAAAAAATTCACATTACACAGGATGGTTAGTCATACAGAGGCATGTGATAAGTAGTCTGCATTGGCAATCTATGGGAACATTTTGAGGATATCGTCAACACAAGAGTGAATAAGGTAGCAGTGGGAATAAAAGTCCCCATCTCGCAGGATGGTTAGTCATACAGGGCCATATGTTTAGTAGCCTGCACTGGCAAATTTTGGGTGCATTATAAGGATATCTTCAAGAACACGAGAGTGAATAAAGTAATTGCAAAGCTCCAGGTACCTCATGCCAACTGGTCTGAAAGGTCTAATAACTGGGCATTTAGTAATGTAGTGCGGGAGATCGTGCCGTAGTTCCTGCTCACAGAGTTTGCAACTGGAGTGCTCAGGATTGGGAGACCCGTCACCTGGAGCCACACAGAGTTTGTACCTGGAAATTGCTAAATTAGTCTAAGGACAACACGACCAATATTTCAGACTTAATGAAAATCGCACGAGGGAGAGGGCCCCCCCTCTCTCCCTAGTGCGATTTTCATTAAGTATATCTTAATATACTTAATGATATCTAGCGATAATTTTGAAAGTAAAACTGACCCCCCTGACTGGCCTATGACGCTCCCACACCCCCCATGCTTCATATGTGAAAGCCTGGTGATGCCAGCCAGCAAGCGTCTGGCCTCTAGTCTTACACAGATAAGCAGACATTCTCTCCAATAGATATATAATTGTTATAAATAGATAATTGTGTGGAGAACGGCGTGTGTGTGTGTGTGTGTGTGTGTGTGTGTGTGTGTGTGTGTGTGTACTCACCTAGTTGTGCTTGCGGGGGTTGAGCTCTGGCTCTTTGGTCCCGCCTCTCAACCGTCAATCAACAGGTGTACAGTTTCCTGAGCCTAATGGGCTCTATCATATCTACATTTGAAACTGTGTATGGAGTCAGCCTCCACCACATCGCTTCCTAATGCATTCCATTTGTCAACCACTCTGACACTAAAAAGTTCTATCTAATATCTCTGTGGCTCATTGGGCACTCAGTTTCCACCTGTGTCCCCTAGTGCGTGTGCCCCTTGTGTTAAACAGCCTGTCTTTATCAACCCTGTCGATTCCCCTGAGAATCTTGAATGTGGTGATCATGTCCCCCCTAACATGGGGGGACATAACATGGGGGGGTGTAGGGAGGCCTTATCCTGAGGAAGAAGTTAACTTACATCTGGTGCACTATCACATATATAAGGAAAATCCAACACCAT
>WNGS01169498.1:24762509-24773326 GCA_020271785.1 Procambarus virginalis
AAGCTAGGATGAAGCAGCTGGAGGTTGAGCTGAGGCGAGTTGAGCAAGGGCTAGTTCCAACTGCCCCACACACAACAGCAAGAGGACCGCCGAGTGAGAGAGAGGGATTTGCCATCTTCGTGCCTGATGGGCTGAGGGATTCTTCGATCACTTTCGAGAAGGTCGCTACATTGAAGAAGTGGCCGAGGGCGGAGTGGGCAGAGCTATTCAGGGAAGGTCACTGGTGAAGCTCGTGAAGCTTATAATATGCTCGACCTCCAGGAGTGTACCAACTATGATGCAGTAAAACGGGCCGTGCTCCATTCGTTCAAGCTGACGCCGGAGTGCTATAGGAAAGGTTCAGAGAATGTACCCGATCGCCAGGAAATCGTATGCGGAGACGGCGAGGGACATGGAAAGGAAATTTTTGAAATGGCTGGAGTCGAGGAGCAAGATCGGCTGAACAGATCAAGGGCTAATGGTCATGGAAAAGTTTATGTCCGTGCTCTCTCCCGAGATTAGGGTGAGAGTAAGGAAGCGGACATCAAGGACCCGAGAGCCGCAGCCGATCGAGCAGACATGCTAGAGGAAGCTTACGTCCATGTCGAGAGGGACAGCACCGATCGCCCGCATTCTCCAGCTTATGGGAGAATATAGAAGGTCGGACGGTTGGAGGACAGGACCGAGTTATCCTAAGTCCTACCCTCGAATGGAGACAGCAGAGGACAGAAAGTGCTGTGGAACCGCCGAAGAAGTCACCGAGGGAGAGCTCAAGAGATCTTGTTATCGTCACGGCCGGAGAGCTGAGCATGAGTCTTGGAAGCGCAAGAGGAGTCCGCGGAAGAAGAAGGATCCGTTGTTTCAACTGCGGTTAATAATAGGACACATGGCGCGAAATGTAGACGTCCTAAGCAGCGGGGTTACGTCGCTTTTTGTGCGGGTAGAGGACCAGTTAGCCGAGGAGTGCGGGATGGACCCGTACGTAAGAAGGCTAACCCATTCGTGCGCGAGGGAACTGTAAGGGTGGGGGACGCAGACCTATCCCGTAATGATGCTGAGAGATACTGGGCGGAATTTACCCTGGTGAGCAGAACCCTTTTCCCTGAGTGTCACGACAATACCTGTGTGGGTGAGGCAAGTGTGACCACTGTGGGAGGCCCAGTGCAGATGCCCCTACACCAGGTAACCCTGAGTTCGGTTTATGGATGCCAAACCCTAGTAGTGGGGGTCTGTGCGACGATGCCCACGAGGGAGGCACAGGTCATTTTGGGAAATGACGCATGTGGAGGACGTGTCCTACCGAACCTCTGAAGGACGAGGAGTGCTTGGAGCACTATAGAGAAGAAAGGCGAAGTGTTCGACGCCTGTGGGGACGAGAAAGGAATCGCCATGGAGGCGTTCCCTGTATGTGCCGTAGTTCCGAGGCAGTGCGACAGACGAGGAGGGCGTGGATCTGATAAGGCCGACGAGGAGACGTCCGCCGGCCTGGAATTGATCACCTCGTTATGGAACCAGGAGAGCGAGTGGAGGGCGAAGGCAGCCCAGAAGGTGAGGTACAGGTGACCCTCACCAGTTCTCCAGGGATGGACCGCACTCGTCTCGAGGAGATGCAGCAGGCAGAATTCCCCAAGTTGATTTGTAAGGCCAAAGGAGGACGTATTGGTCCCGAGAAAGCTACTCACTTTCCAGGCAAGAAGGCATAATAGTAAGACAGTGTAAACCTGTAAGGATGGAGGTCGGAAAAGCCTCTCCAGGTACGAGAGATCAGGTAGCGTTGCCAGCCAAGTGCAGAGCGGCAGTGTTGAGTCCGTTGCACGCTGTTGACTCTGCGGGTCACCTAGGGATGACCACGATGCGACGTTCAACGTCGAGAGAAGTGGCTGGGCAACTACAACATCTTTTCTCTTGGGTGAGGAGGCCCAGGGAAAATCAGGCTGACAGTGGAAATATGTTCCGGTCTGAGTGTGTCAGACGAACAGTGATAAATTGGGGAGTGATGCAGATTCGGTCGTCGCCCTACCGATCGCAGTCGAAGGGGCGGTCGGAAGATTCCACTCCACCTCAGAAACAGCTCTGAGATGTGCTGCGTAGAGCAGGAAGACGAGTGTGAAGAGACAGCGGGCCCTGTTTTGTTGGCCATTTGCAAAGCAGTGGCAGAACCGTTAAAATTCTCACAGTTCCAGCTGGTGAACGGACGTGAGGTGTGGAGCCCTCGGTCTGTAGTAGGTAAGCAGTGGACGCCCAGGATGACCTTAAGACGGTCTGCAGACACATGAGGAGTGTCACACATTGGCGCTGCAATACTGGCTGGAAGCCAAGATTTTTAGTGGAAGGACAGCGTAGTCGCAGATGCGTTGTCCCGCATGCACTAACCAGACATGACTCTTATTTTAAGGGGAGGGGTATGTGACGGTGTTCCCCCCCTTCTAATTCTCCCACGCCTGCTGTAAGAGTCATGTCCACTATTCCCGAGCGTTCTCTACATTGCAGGCAACAATTGAACATGTGGGGAGAGAACAGTATTCTCGAAGAGCCGAGAAATTTGCGAAAATGTAACATTTTGTCCTGTGGGATAGGCCCTTTAGGGAGCCAATATGGCGCTGGCAAGTCTGTCTTCCCGCCAAAACTGTGTGACGTCAGTGGCGCCAGATTGGTCACCGTCAGCGACATGGCACTGGGAGCCAATGAAAACCAACTTTGGGAAAAGTGACGTCACATAGGCATAGGGGTCCGCCGTGTTGGCGCCAGGCGATATCAGTCTTTCACGACACGTCCGAGAGGTAGGACGCGCGATCGGTCATCCTGTCAGAGTGACGGATTTACCGAACTCCGGTGGATTTAAGCGTCTCCAGTTGTTGGCACGCACTCTGTGAGGTCTTCCTGCAACCCAAAGTGGCTCAGATAAGGAATTGACAAAATATTGAGCAACAAGTGCTCAGGGACAGGTGCGTTGCAAGAAGTGGGCCGGGCATCGACGTGTGTCGTCGTTGGCAGTTCACCAGTATAAGAGGCAGCTTAGTGGCCGGGCCACCCACCGTGAGTGAACCAGGTTGACAGCCTTGTCAACCAGGTTGAACGTGTGATCGACGATCCTGTCAAGTTTGACAGTAACCCCACCTTCGTGGAACCCTACGAGTCAACAGTTGGATGCAAGCACGTCGAGAAGTCTTCCCAAATACCTAGCGATATATCTAGACGACGAGGGAATTGACAGTGTTGTGAGCTTCAAGAGCTCTGAAGTCGGGTGCTGTGCGTGTGTCGTCCGGGACGGCTGATAACTTCAGTGACTTCGTAGTGGTGAGAGGCAGTTACTCTGGGAGTACAGTGACAAGGACTAATTGGGAAACGTACGACGACCGCCGAGACGTAGGCTGGCTGCCGTAGTTGGGAGGAAAGTTGACGGCCAGGAGACCGACTTCAACCCAGCGACGTACTGTAGGGAAAGAAGCACGGACCTGCTGTGTACAGAAGCGGCGAGACGCGACATCCTAAGGCGTGGGCTTGTGTTTCTGGATGAACGAGGCGAGAGCCTGGACCAGGAGCTACAACCCAACTGTCATCCTAGGATAGGTGAAGTAGGTGTTTACAGTTCCCTCCCATTTCCCCTTTAGTTAGCTATATATATTCTTGTCAGTATATTTTGTATGTCGTGAGCAAGTCTCACTTGAGTTTAAGTCACAGAGAGCACAGTATGTGGTGAGGCTACCCAGAGCGCTCACAGTATCAATTTACATATATATATCTATGTGGGTGTGTGCAAGCACCAAGATTCATCAGAGAATTTACTGTGACTATTATTATTGATCTGTGATTATTATTATTATATATATATATTGGTAGTAAACCAGATATTGGTGTGTTGATCTCTATAATCTATTGATATAAATGCCTGTGGATTGATCTCTATAATCTATTGATATAAATGCCTGTTGATTGATCTCTATAATCTATTGATATAAATGCCCGTGTGTTGATCTCTATAATCTATCAATATAAATGCCCGTGTGTTGATCTCCATAATCTATCGATATAAATGCCTGTGTGTTGATCTCTATGATCTATTGATATATATATGCCTGAAGTTCGATTACTGATTTATATATGACATGATTGTGTGCTGAATAATATCATATACGTGAAGTGTTTGCCAGTGATATCTCTTTAAGAGGAAGTATAAATATAAAGAAAAGTTCAGTGATCAAGTGAGTGCATTCACAGTAAATATTATTAAGAATAGAGTAATCTTTTGGTACAGTGAAAGGTCACTGTGAGAGTATTGTGAATAAGATGTTGATCGTGAGGCCAGTGAAATCATAAGTAAGCCATGTGAACGTTGAATAGTGTTTTGGAAAAAGTTAAATAAACGGTGATCGTGACAATTAGAAAACAAGTACTAGTCTTTCCCACGATCGCGAGGGCCCGGTCAGCTGGCATTTCTGACAGGTGACACGTGCCGATGTTGCCATATGGTGCGCTCTAGAATATTATGCTATGAATGGAGCAATCGTCATATATTAATTCTGATACATTGATGCATATATATTTCTCGTTGTTTTTTTAAGTAAAATACCAAAACTCTTTGGTGTTTGATATCATCCCCTCCATTTTATCTTGTGACCGTGTTATGATATAAAGTAGAGTGACCTGCCTGATACTATATTACTAGATTTGGCTCTTGCCACAATTACACCTAACCACTGCAGTGTTACTGGACATCTAACAAAACCAGTTGGCGACCTTGAAGGCTATGTAAGAGTTCGGTGTCGGGAGGGCCACAGATTGAGGGAACGATCTGTGCACCCACTCATCTCATAATCTAAAGGCCGGTTGTGAGATCGACTGGGATACTCTCCGAGGCCAGCAGTGGAGCCTAAGGGATTGAGGGAAGACCCGCCGAACGACGGTGAGTAAGGGTTATGGTTGGAGCAACCACCTGGAAAGGAGATCCAGTCTACTGTTGCTTTAACCCTTCTCTAACGAGAACACCGTGAAACCCCGACAGTTCTGATTCCCCCTCATTAGTTTACCATCGTTAGCAAACATGGATGAGAATGAGCGTATTTCCTCTGTTCGATGCATAGTACTAAACCTTGAGCAACTCCACTCGTTACTTCTCCCTATTCTCTCTCACTAACGCACCCAAGTCCTCTACTAACGCACCCAAGTCCTCTACTAACGCACCCAAGTCCTCTACTAACGCACCCAAGTCCTCTACTAACGCACCCAAGTCCTCTACTAACGCACCCAAGTCCTCTACTAACGCACCCAAGTCCTCTACTAACGCACCTAAGTCCTCTACTAACGCACCCATGGCTCCAGTAACATTCCCTTGCCCCAGCTAGCACCTCTCCCCCTCACAATCACCCTCCATGAATGAGTACCGCATACGGATCTCAAAAATCAGTTCAGACACTCATCGTGCGGGTATGATGCACCCAACAGGTAAACGGCCCCCACTCTTGCATCACCACACCATGGAGTGCCAGGGAGGACCTCTGTATCGTCCCGGCGGACAAAGAGTCCCAGAAAGACCATTGCAGCTGGCAACCCTTCCATCGAGGAGTGCCAGGAGGGGCCCTGGAACCCCCTACCTCCGCCCAGGAGTGTCAGGAGGGGCCCTGGAACCCCCTACCTCCGCCCAGGAGTGTCAGGAGGGGCCCTGGAACCCCTACCTTCGCCCAGGACTGCCAGAGGGGCCCTGGAACCCCCTACCTTCGCCCAGGACTGCCAGGAGGGCCCCTGGATGCGGCACTCAGCAACTGCAGGTGTGAATAGAAGAGGCGTCTCCTTCGACACCTTTATAATGTATAATTCATTTTCCGACGTCAGGCAGAAGATATTGATGAAGGCTCCGAGGATTACGGAGTTGGGGAGTGGGGGGTGAAGATAGGGAATGGGGGTGGGGTGAAAGGGATAGATTGGGGGAGGGGTTAGCCATTGGGGTGGAGATAGGAGTTGAGGTAGAGATAGCGATATAGCCCCATAGGTAGTTTCAGTTTATCAATTCAGTGATAGAAGTGGAGGCAGGTAAAGAGGAAGTTGAAGCCGCTAGATTGTCTCAACTGAACAGTGAGGAACTCACACCTCAGAGTGTTTTTACTACACGTTGACCCACAGGTCAGGTCATGGAGGTGACCTGCCAGCCCTCGCGAAATGTGCTAAGCGGATAGCTTAGCACGGATAGCAAGCTAAGTGGATAGCAAGCCTTCTGCAAGCCTGCAGAAGGCTTGCTTATGCACTACTGTCAAATGAGTAGCCGTCTTGTCTTCCTGTTGACAGCGAGATAGCTACACATATGTGACCTACACATATGTGACCTCCGGTGACCATATGTGACCTCCAGTATGTGGGACCTATAGCTTCCTAGGTTCTCGGATTAATAGTCTAGCAGTTTCTCATTCAAGGCAGATAGGAAGTCATTGCTCACACTGAATGCTCAGCCATGTACACTACGGGATCACCATAGCCCGTGCTACTTGGAACTTCTGTTCCCAGTAGCTGAATCTAAAACAACAACAACAATGAAGGTTCAGCGTTGGAGACCTGAATAGCCAGGATAGTCCAGGGCCTTAACTACTCTATTCCCCCCCCCCCAACTCCACCGTTAATAGGCAGTTTACGGGCTATTCATGCCCGTGCCACCTCTTATATGCCTTATTATTCCTCAATAAAATCATGGGCATCAGTTCTATTGCTTCGCATTTTCTTGTTTACAGTAACTCCTATTGGCCATTTAATTAACTTTAATATGGGTGAAGATTCGAATCGAATCTTCGACAGGTTCGAATCCTCGTCACGGCCCTTGTGGATTTGTTCGTTTTATGGGTAAAGAGAGTGAAATAAACATAGATTTTTTTTAACTTGATTGCCTTAGAATCTGATATATTATTCATATTGAATTTATTCTAAAGCCATGTGTGGTAAGGGTAATCAGTGAGGATCTCTGGATAAACATTAATGTTTTAAAATATTACATGATAGCATCTCTTAGACATAACAGTGATGGGGTAAGACTGGTCCCATTTCTATTGAATGAATGATGGCAAATATACCTTTCCTTCCTACTTCTATCTCAGTATCCCCCTTCTTCTAACTCTTTCCTCTTTCCCCTTCTATTATTCTAGCTCCCTCTTTCGCTTCTAGTAATCTACTAGTTCCTCTTTCCCTCTTCCTAGATCCTCCCCCTTTCCACCTTTCAAACTCTTTTCCAAATGGGAAGATTATGATCTTGCTGCCTCTTACTGCTCTCCTCGAAGTTATCTCAAGTCTCACACTTCTACGTTTGTGTAACTAAGTGTGGACGGTCACCAGAGGGGCTACGACTGACCAAGTAGGGGTTAAGGGTAACTTTAATGGCTGGAGATGCCAAATGGATGTAAAGTAGGGCATTTTCAAAGTGCCACTTCTGCCCTTCTCCAGTTTCTTCCCCCCTATTTTCTCTCCCATATTTCTTTCTCGAATTCGCCTTACCCCCTCCCCCTGGTATTACTGTGAGTTGAGGTGGAGAGATGGGGTAGGGAAGACAGTCACACTGGGGCCACATCCCTCTGACACCACACCACACTTCACTACACCATATTGACACCACTAGCAGCGTCTTAACACCATTTGAAACACACTGCCACGAACGCAGCTCCCTGGAAACACAAACCGAAACTGTTTCTATTTCCCGCTTGTTACAACTTGTAATAAAGTTGTTACATCTTGGCTTAACGTGTTTATGACGTATTAGAACGTTGTTACAACTTGCTATATTGGTTATAACTGGTTAGGAGGTGGTTAAACTTGTTCGAACGTTGTACCAACGTCGTAGTTTCGGTGTGTGTTTGGCGGGCTAGGAACCTCCAATCCCAGCTCCTCGTCTCATTTCATCACGACTAAACCATCGTTAAGCCTCGTTGAAGGTGTTGTTTGAAAATATTCTCTCCTGGACACTTGGAGGAGGCCATTACAGCCTCGTTACAACTGAAGATGGTCACGGTGCGATTGTATCTCTCTAGACTTCACGCTCTGTGGAATCTGAAATCTTGTTCAGTTTTTCAGGTGCCTCGTTCAGCGTGTATTTTGGGGAGGTTCTGTGGTTGACCAGACTACACACTAGAAGGTTAAGGGACGACGACGTTTCGGTCCGTCCTGGACCATTCTCAAGTCGATTTGAGAATGGTCCAGGACGGACCGAAACGTCGTCGTCCCTTCACCTTCTAGTGTGTGGTCTGGTCAACATTCTTCAGCCAGGTTATTGTGACTCCTCGCCTGCATCAACCTCTCATTCCGCCTCTCCAAGAGTCCCTCAGCTGCAAGAATAAATCCTAAAATTCAAAAATATTTTTCGTTGACCACAACAAAAAATCCGAAGCAATATATCGTTTTCCGAGACAGAAACAACACTGACTCTATAACAACAAGTATAAACATTAAATGAAAAGAATGTAGAAACGATAGAACGGTATCTATTTGTAAATTGGAAAGTATGGCTTCTGATAGACAGTGGCTGATTTTGACAGACAGTGACAGCTTCTGATAGACAGGGCCTCACCCACACACCTTCTCATCCACAGAAACATGTCTTAGGAATCATTTACAAAATTCAAACTTCAAAACTTCAAAAGTACATTTGATCTTTTATAATAGATAGTTCGGTCTTGCTAGTACATTTAAATGAGCAGAGTCCCAAAAATCTTCCCATATATATATATATATATATATATATATATATATATATATATATATATATATATATATATATATATATAGATAAATAGATAGATAGATAGATAGATAGATAGATAGATAGATAGATAGATAGATCAAAACATAGAAATCAAGATAGATAGAGAGGGGGTTGATAAGCACCAGGACTGACCAATCCTTATAGACGATCATTGGTGCCGTAATCATGGTACTGTGTACGTTTAGGGGGTGATCCTGGACGGCATGGGTTCGAATCTTGGCCGGGTCAATTAGAGTTCTGAGCGATATATATATATATATATATATATATATATATATATATATATATATATATATATATATATATATATATATATATATGTCTCATTGAATATGACCGCATATTCTGTATTTACTATCTTCTGATTTAGGGCTTCTATCCCTCTAACTGTTTTCTTAGCATCAGGGCTTAGCTGAAATAGGAGTTCTCCAAAACTCATTTTCGTAATTTCTGGGTGAAGAAAAGATGTGGATTACTATAGAATGTATTACACTTATTTAAACAATTTGCACGACGTTTCGAACCTCCATGGTTCATTCTCAAGTGAGGAAATGTTACAATGTGGTTTGATTATATACCCGCACTGGGTTAGGTGATAAAACAATAAAGGTGAAAACATAGGGGATACATAGGGGATAAATGGGGTGAAACATATGAACATAAGAATAGAGGTAACCGCAGAAGGCCTATTGGCCCATACGAGGCAGCTGGCATCTACATACAAAGATTAATCCAGTGTAATTGGCCTGTTATGTTGAACATTGTCTTCTGTGTTGGCATCGTTATGTTCTGGTCTTGTCCTTACTCTCATTGTGGGAAGAGTAAATAGTTCCGTGATTTGGGTGTTCATGGTAGGTTGTTCTGTTCTTATGTGAATTGCTTCAAGAATTTGTAATCTTCTTGCATCTTGGGTTCTGTCTATTATGCATGTATTCTTGTTCAACATTTCTCTTGTTAGGGTGATGTCATGGGCTTGTCTCATGTGATTCCTAGGGGCACCGGATTGAAGATGGCATGTTAAACGCCTCGTCAGCTTGGTCGACGTCATACCTATGTACTTAGATTGAAGGTTACATCCTTCGTGGGGGCAAGTGTACATGTATACAACGCTTGACTGCTGTAGAGGGTTCTCTGTCGGCTTCGGGCTGTTTTTGATAAGGAGTTCGGAAGTCTTCTTGGTTTTATAGAATATTGTCAGGTTTATGTTTTGGTTAGGAGTAGTGCTTTTTACTCCTTTACGGATTATTCCTTTCATTATTCTTTCCTCTTTTGTATGTTCACTGTGCATGGTTGATTTGTAATATAATTTTATTGGAGGTATTGTGGTTTCTGTTCTAGGTTCTGGATTATACCAACGGTCCAAGTGTCTTCTTATAGCAGCGTTTATTTCCGCGTTGCTATATCCATTGTTCACCAATACCTGAGTTACTCTTTCAAACTCTCTACTCACGTTGCTCCATTCAGAGCAGTGGGTAAGCGCTCGACGAATATAAGCATTGAGAACACTGGCTTTGTATCTTTGGGGGCACTCACTTCTACCGTTCAGGCATAATCCTATGTTGGTGGGCTTGGTATATACGTTGGTGCTTAAAGAGGTTCCTGTTTTTGTTATTAGTACATCCAAAAATGGCAGACTGTTATTTTCACTATTTTCATGTGTAAATCGGAGTACTGACTCTCTCTCTAGATGTCTTTTTACGTCAATTAGTTCATCTGAGTCTTTTACTATTACGAATATGTCATCTACATAACGGCAATATAAAGTTGGTTTTTGTCTGCTACTGAAGACCCTGTCTTCGATGGTTCCCATGTAAAAATTAGCGAATAAAACTCCTAAGGGAGAGCCCATTGCTACTCCGTCTATTTGTAAATACATGTCTCCTTGTGGACTGATGAAAGGGGTTTCCTTTGTACATGCTTCGAGAAGACTCTTCAAGTGTGGCTCAGGTATGTCTAATTTGGGGGTGCTCTCGTCTCTGTATACTCTGTCCAGTATCATTCCTATGGTTGTGTCGACTGGGACGTTGGTAAATAGGGATTCCACGTCCAGGGAAGCAATGATTCCATCGGGCTGGGTAGATTTGATTAATTCTAGGAAATCTGCTGA
>WNGS01169498.1:24817690-24828881 GCA_020271785.1 Procambarus virginalis
ATGGGGGGGAATTAATACAATAAAATACAATAAAATACATTAATTTAACCAAAATCAGAAAACCCTAAATGCATTGCAAGCAACAACAACAGCAAATCAAAATTGAATAACAAAAATTAGCTAGGTATTATATATATTATGTATAATATATATATATATATATATATAGTAGTATATATTATATATATTATTATATATATATATATATATATATACCGTATAAATAGTACATTTTTGTCCTGGGGACCATTCAGGCTTGTTGTCCATCCCCCCATTCCATCCCCCCATTACCCATTACTTCCATTACCTCACTATGGAACGGTCTAATTAGGGAAAATGTTGCTTTAAGATAGTGACTGGAATAGTGAGACGGGTTGTGGTGATGTGAAGAGACCGGAGATGGTGAAGATGAAGGAGATAGTGATGATTTGAGATGACGAAAGGTGGAACATGATGGTGATAACGAGTACATTGATGATAGTGATAATAGTGATACTGGCGATGAAGATGGTGATAATTTAATAGGGACTCTGGTAATACCCAATAATGGTGATAGTGAAGGTTAACAGCCTGCTGATTGAATCACTGATTGTGAGACGATATAGTGATCATTATATTGGCGTGAGAGTGAAAACGAAGATGATGGTGAATAATATAGGTTAAAACTTAAGCACTGTTGATCATGTAAGCGCTGATAGTGATGTGATAGTGACGAAAGTTCACTGTATGATGGAAAGGAGAGAACTATACGGTGTTACATGGTGACCACGCTCACTGTGGAACATAATGGTGACGATAGTGAGGTAGTGAATGGCAATGATAGTGAATAATATGATAGTGATTAGACAAACTGACGTATTAGAACATATTATATTGAACGTAAAATATATATAAATAAAATAGTGATTATAGTTGTGATAGTGAATACAATTGAAAGTGATGTAATTTGATGGTATATAGGTATGGTGAGATGGTGAAAATGACTAACGAAGATGTATGTGGTGGTGGTGGTGGTGATGGTGACTCGAATAGTGACCCACGACGTACCGGTGGTGGTCTGCTCTATCTTATAGTGACTGCGATAGTGATTATAGTGACACTTACGTTGCGTGAGAAGCGGAGGGGGGGAGAGAGTGTCACCATTCGTGGACTCCTAACGAAGTCCTCACTGATGATGATAGTGCTGATGGTGAAGGCAGTGAAGAACGCGGTGGAATCACTGGTAACGACTAATGATTACCCGTTGACTGCTAAAAACGAATATTGGCGTTACTTCACAGACGTCAGCCCGTGGCCAAGTATGCAAGACCGCCGCTGACGGGAGACAGAGAGGTGCCTGGCAGGATGCTGACTGTCTTGAGTGAACCAGGCAGTTGGTGGGTGTGTGTAGGTGAGATGAACTGCGTTCCCCAGCCTACTGTGGGCTGTCTAGGTGTGTGTGCGTGCGTGTGTGTGTGTGCGGTGTGTGTGTGTGTGCGTGTGTGTGTGTGTGTGTGTGTGTAGGGGCGGCCCCATCATCACTTCTTCTTTGGCGTATTCACACTCAACACACAAAAGCCTTGTCACCCGCCGACCAGAAGCCACTCCACCGGGTGGCCGTAGACTAATTCCGCTTCCATCTCTTCCCACTATTCACAGCTTCCGCCACAACCCTCCACCACAACCCTCCACCACAACCCTAGCTTCAGCGACTTCTAGAGCCACTAGAAACCCTGCCATAGGAGGCCAGAATCCACTTTTGAGAGTCGAACCCACTCTCCGATGGGATTGCGATCGGGCGACGCAAGTAAGGAACCCACCGCTGGACTCCAAATGCATTTCGGTTTCCAAATTAGCCCTCATTAGTAGGGTTAAACCAATCAGAGGCTTTTCTCGTGGTTACAATGCCCTTGGGACCCTGACACCGGCCTACACATACACACACGCACACATACACACACACACACACACACACACACACACACACACACCACACACACACACACACACACACACACACACACACACACACACACATACAACTGTACACACATTCACATACAAATACACATATACACATACACGCACACACACACGCACATAGAGAATTGATACACATACACGCACACACACACGCACATAGAGAATTGCGTTGGGAATAATTACAGCACTCTCGTTTAGCTCTAATTATAGCTGAGGGAGGTAGATGTGTGTGTGTGTGTGTGTGTGTGTGTGTGTGTGTGTGTGTGTGTGTGTGTGTGTGTGTGTGTGTGTGTGTGTGTATAGTCACCTATTTGTGCCTGCAGGATCGAGCTCTCTAGCAGCTCGTAGTCCAATGCATTGAATCCTGAACTAGATCTCTATCATACCTGATTGTAATGTTATGGAATGGAGTTAGCCTCTACGAGCCTGTTCCTTTAAATCATTCCATTTCCTCACTACCTTTACGCTAAAGGAAAACTTTCTAATATCTCTACGTCTGAGTCTCCAGCTTCCACCTGTGGCGCCCCCTTGTTCTGTTGGTCTTCATTGTAAACATTTCCTCATTTTTCCACCCTGTCAATCCCTCTAAGTATTTTATACATCTGGATCATGTCCCCTCCCTCTCCCATCTCCTTTCTAACGTCGTCAGGTTTAGTTCCTTTAGTCGCTCTTCCTCTCTCATCCCTCGCAGTTCTTGGTCGAGTCTCGTTGCAAACTTCTGCAGCCTTTTATGCTTTCTCATGTACAAATCCACAAGTGCCGTGACGAGGATTCGAACCTACGCCCGGGAGCATCCCAGACGCTGCCTTAATCGACTGAGCTACGGCATACTCTCGGACGCAGGTTCGAATCCTCGTCACGGCCCTTGTGGATTTGTTCATTTGATGCATCATGCTTTTTTATGTACATTTTTTTTAGATGGGGCGGCATGCTCTAAGACTGGCCTCACATACAGTGATCTGAAAGCCTCCTTATTCAGGCTTCTGAAGGGTGTTGACGGTTATTTGGCAGTCCCTGTGGCGAAGTGGTAACACACTCGCCTGGCGTTACACGAGCACTTTGGCCTGGGTTTGTATCCTGGCCGGGGAGGATTGACTGGGCGGCAATCCTTAACTGTAGCCTCTGTTTACCCAACAGTAAAATGGGTACCTGGTTGTTAATTAGGCGGAACGTATTCCGGGGAAAATTAGGATTAAGGACTTTATACACAATATATATATATATAGGATTTAAGGATTTATATACAAACAAAAAAATCAATAAATGTTCTGACTTTTGTCAGAGTAGAGTATGCGGCTGACGTTATTCTATTTATAAGAGCCTCTGGAGTTAGGTTTGGCGTTATGTCCACTCCCAGGTCTTTGTCTCTAGTTGTTATAGGGAGGTAATTTACCTTCATTGTGTATTGGCCTTTCGGTCTCCTGGCTCCTGATCTCATTTCCATTACCTAGCATTTGCTGGTGTTGAACTCTAGCAGCCATTACTCGGAGCAGCTCTACGAGCTGTTCAAGTCATCCTGGAGAATATTACAATCCTCATCGATCTCAACCCTCCTCATTAGCGTTGCATCATCTGCAAACATTGACATATAAGACTCAACTCCTGCAGTCAAGTTGTTTACATAAGTGAGGAATAGTATGGGTCCCAGGAGTGATCCTTGAGGCACTCCGCTTGTTACTGTACGCCAGTCCCACTCCTCGCCCCTCGCTGTCACTCTCTGACACCTGTCTGTCAGGTAGTTCCTTACCCATTATTTCCTTTCCTTATTTTCTTCGGGAGCCGGTCGGCCGAGCGGACTGGACTGTGATCCTGTGGTCCCGGGTTCGATCCCAGGCGCCGGCGAGAAACAATGGGCAGCGTTTTGGACGCTGCCATTATGTAAGTACATAATTTGTTTGGGGAAATTTGATGTTGATTAGCTGATGTGTACTTACACGGACAATATGAGGCGCGAGGTCCCTGTGCCCTTCTTCACCACCTTCGAGGTCAACCCCGGAACTCACAGTTCCTGCGACGGCGCTGGAACCAATCGTATTGGCGTATGCCTTTCCATTGGAGACTTTCAGCGCCGTGGAGAGTGGGGGACCTGCTGCCTGGGTAACAGCTTCTCCCCCGAATCAACCTACCCTGACTTTACGCCCTGGTGAGGCCACTCCAGACCGACAACCAGAGCGCAACTCCATAGTCTCCTGAGACTGATGGATGCCTACTACTACTACTGTTACTGACACTGAGTAGGCTACTGCTATAGTTCACACTCTGTGAGTACTTCGCCCCTCATATTGTCCGTGTAAGGAAGGAGCCTGCCTCCTCCACTCTACAACCCCCCCCCCCCCCCCGTGCCCCTTCTCACGTAGGAGTGACTCCTATTGTGACAACCAGTAATGACCAAGGAAGTCTGAAATGGGAGTTTGGCTTTCAATAGAGATCTTTCATCAGATTTTCAACTTTTGTTCATCACACATAACATAATTACAAAGTTGTTACAGCTTTGCATCAATGTAATGTGAATGGAGTTTTGTGATTAATCTGTATGTTGGTTGGGTGTGTAAACTGTGCTCTGAGAGAGAGAGAGGGAAGGAGAGAGAGAGAGAGAATGGGAGGGAGAGAAAATGGGACAGAAATTCATATTTCAGGATCACACTTGAGACGGAAAGGTCATAGATCAGGGGGTCACACTAAGGGAAGAAATGTCATAAATCAGGGGTCACACTTGCGACTCAGAGATCATAGGTCCGATAGTTCGATCCCAACTTATATATATGGGGCTTCGGGGCTTCGCTGGTCCGAGTGCCAGTTACTCCACCTTCGCTATCCACCTTCTTTACCAACTCACAGCTTTTTTTTCCATCTCTTTCTCTCTCTCTTTCTCTCGTTCTTTTGTCTGTCTCGCTTTTGTCCAGTCATTCCATCCCATAAAATTCCTATCTTGTCCCCATTATTGACAGCTCTCTATCTCCTCTCTCCCCCCATTCATCAGAGCTCTCCATCTCCTCTTTATCCTTCATTCTTCTGTCTGTCTCCCAGAATCAGCGAAATCTTCCCAATTTTTCAACTTTGGATTATTTTAATGTGGCGTTTTTGGGGGTCTAATTAAGGAAATTGTTTTGTAGTCTTCGTGTGTTCTTGTTGGGTCCTCTGTCTGTCTGTCTGTCTGTCTGTATGGCTTGATGTGATTGACAGTCCCGTCTATCCCGTGTGTGGACGGGTAGAGACAGGGGGGTGGGGGCCTTGCCTCACCGCAGGTCACGGTACTGTGATCTGTCGCGTCGACGGAGGTGTGAGGACCCGTCACCTCCGTCACCCCCCCCCCGTCTCATTTCCGTCTCAGGGCACGCCCTAGCAGCAAGGAATAGGGGGGGGGAGAGGGTGGTGAGACGCGCGCTGGGACTCCGGAAGAGGGACGCAGACGGAGAGGCCTACACGCACTCACACGCGCACTCACACGCACACGCACACTCACACGCACACGCACACGCACTCACACGCACACTCACACGCACACTCACACGCACTCACACGCACACTCCCACGCACACGCACACCCCCTCTCGTCTCCGTGTTCGTCTGTACTTACGAAGGCCAAACGCCGCATTCGTGTTCCTTGAAACTTGATCCTTGCCTTTCAACCCACGCCGCGGAAAGGGTGGGGGGGGGGGGGGGGGAGATGGGGAGGAGGGGGGGGGGAAATGGGGAAGAGAGAGAGGAGATGGGGAAGGGGGAAGGCCTCTTCCCCCCCCCCCCCTCTCCTTCCCTCCTCCCCATGGCGTTCCAATTAATAGACAAATCGTTTTGCTGTGGACCATTTCTCACTTCACGATTCTTATCTAACGGAATTGGCAGGACCGGGCTCCAGCTCTTGGGCCTGATACGACGTCTTCCAACGGTCCGTTGTCTAATGCAATAGGACTCCCCGGAGTGTGTTCCTTGTCGTAAATAGGGGTTTTAAAACTATTGAAATGGAGTTGCAATACTATTTTCTTTTTCCTCTTAATTCATTCACCCTGCTTCCCTTTAAGCGGGTCCACTCTCTATAGTGTTGGTGTCTGTTATATCGATACTTCAAAGTCTATTTTATAATATTTCAAAGTATTTTATATGGCTGGATCATGTCTATCTGGGTCTTATTTCTCAGGGAATTTTGATTTAGTTCTACCAGTCAACAGATACGTACAATTATGCCTAATACAGCACTGGGAAGGGGTCAGGATAAGGATTTGGGATGGGACGGGGGTGTGGAAAGGAATGGTGCCCCCAACCACTTATGGACGGTCGGGGATTGAACCCCGACCTGCATGAAGCGAGACCGTCGCTCTACCGTCCTGCCCAAGTGGTTGGGGGGGGGAAGTAAATACGTGTCTGAGCAAACAGTTGTTCAGAGACCAGCTGGACGATGCAGCTGTGGGTTGTGTTAATGTTTGTTATGTGAGAGATAACATTGTGTGCCGTGTCTTGCAAGATGGTGTTGCAGTATGCAAGGAAAGTGAGGGGGGGGAGTGGGGGGGAGGAGTTGTTTGGTTTGTGAAAATAACGGGTCTTTTGTTTATGTGAGGAGATTGTGTCACTGTTATTTCACCATCACTGTCACTGCCTCACCTTTCCCTGTGGAGAGAAGAGCAGTAAAGTAGGTACCTGGGAGTTAGTCAGCTGTCACGGGCTGCTTCCTGGGGGGTGGAGGTACCTGGGAGTTAGTCAGCTGTCACGGGCTGCTTCCTGGGGGTGGAGGCCTGATCGAGGACCGGGCCGCGGGGACACTAAAATGTCCCCCGAAATCATCTCAAGATAACCTCAAGATTCCCGTCTCCATCAATCATTCTCCAGCACCTGTCCAACCCCGTCTCTTCATCCCCTCCCCCCCCACTCCCTCCTTGCTGCTCTGCGTCTCTGCATTAACTCAACTCCGAGGGTCGAACCGGAGAAATGTTTGATTCAGCACATGTAGAATCTCGGAAAGACCTGGGGGCCAGATTCACGAAGCAATTGCGCAAGCACTTACGAACCTGGGGTCAGATTCACGAAGGAGTTACGCAAGCACTTACGAACCTAGGGCCAGATTCACGAAGCAGTTGCGCAAGCACTTACGAACCTGGGGTCAGATTCACGAAGGAGTTACGCAAGCACTTGCGAACCTGGGGGCCAGATTCACGAAGCAGTTGCGCAAGCACTTACGAACCTGGGGCCAGATTCACGAAGCAGTTGCGCAAGCACTTACGAACCTGGGGCCAGATTCACGAAGCAGTCACGCAAGCACTTACGAACCTGTACATCTGTTCTCAGTCTTTGGCGGCTTTGTTTACAATTATTAAACAGTTAATGAGCTCCGAAGCACCAGGAGGCTGTTATAACAACAATAACAACAGTTGATTGGCAAGTTTTCATGCTTGTAAACTGTTTAATAAATGTAACCAAAGCCGTCAAAGATTGAGGAAAGATGTACAGGTTCGTAAGTGCTTGCGTAACTGCTTCGTGAATCTGGCCCCAGGTTCGTAAGTGCTTTCGTTACTGCTTCGTGAATCTGGCCCCAGATTCGTAAGTACCTGCATAACTGCTTCGTGAATCTGGCTCCAGGTGTATAAGTTAGATGTTTAAGTTAGGTTTATAAGTTAGGTTAGGTTTATAAGTTAGGTTAGGTTAGGTTAGGTTTATAAGTTAGGTTAGGTTAGGTTAGGTTTATAAGTTAGGTTAGGTTAGGTTAGGTTTATAAGTTAGGTTAGGTTAGGCTAGGTTTATAAGTTAGGTTAGGTTAGGTTAGGTTTATAAGTTAGGTTAGGTTAAATTAGATTTATACGTTAGGTTAGGTTAGGTTAGGTTTATAAGTTAGGTTAGGTTAGGTTTATAAGTTAGGTTAGGTTAGGTTAGGTTTATAAGTTAGGTGTTTGTATGGGGTCGTGATGCTCTTGACAAGTCGTTAAATCGAGGTCTTGCTTCAAGGAAGAGATTATAGAGAGTAACGTTTAAGTGGGTCCGCCTTAAGTGGTCGGTCGCTGCTTAAGGGTTTGATTAGGCAATTAACCCTCAATTTGCATACGCCGGCATGAGCGTTCTCTCTCATGCGATAGATCATGGTAAAAGTCATTCTATCACGTTCCACTCCTGGATGTTATCTTGAGGTTATCTTGAGATGATTTCGGGGCTTTAGTGTCCCCGCGGCCCAGGTCCTCGACCAGGCCTCTACCCCCAGGAAGCAGCCCGTGACAGCTGACTAACTCCCAGGTACCTATTTACTGCTAGATACAGGGGGCATCAAAGGGGAAAAGAAAACTCTGCCCATTGTTTCTCGCCGGAGATCGAACCCGGGACCACAGGATCACGCGTCCGGTGTTCTGTCCACTCAGCCACCGGCTTCCTTTCTTCCTGACGCTACCTTCTCCCTCTTCCTTCCCTCTATGTCTCCTTCCCTCAGTCTTCCAACTCTTCCTTTCCATATTCCATCCTCCCACAGCACCCCCCCCCCTCCTACCCCCTAATCTCTCCCTCCCATCCCCCTATCCCACTTCCCCCTCCAGTGAAGGGGTCGACTCAGTAACAAGAAGGTAACGGCAGCTTTGCTTCACTACCCAGCAAGTTAAACAAATATTTGGACAAGGACGCCGTCTGCTGGCCGTCATCTCCGCCCCTTTACCTACTACTCCCCCATCCCCTCTACAACCCTCCTCTCCCTCCCTCTCTCTCTCTCTCTCTCTCTCTCCCTCTCTCCCTCTCCCCAAGGCTCTTGTCCACCTGCCATCCTGTCATAACGGAGGAAGCAGCAGTGAAGTGGACGGAACTGTGGAATATAGCATTATGATAGCAGGCGGGCTGGTGCCTTGCTGACACGATGTTGTGATAGCAGGCGGGCTGTCCGTCTTGCCGACACGATGTTGTGATAGCAGGTGGGGGCTGGCCGCCTTGCTGACACGATGTTGTGATAGCAGGTGGGGGCTGTCCGTCTTGCTGACACGATGTTGTGATAGCAGGGGGGGCTGTCCGTCTTGCTGACACGATGTTGTGATAGCAGGCGGGGCTGGCCGCCTTGCTGACACGATGTTGTGATAGCAGGTGGGCTGGCCGCCTTGCTGACACGATGTTGTGATAGCAGGTGGGCTGTCCGTCTTGCTGACACGATGTTGTGATAGCAGGCGGGCTGGCCGCCTTGCTGACACGATGTTGTGATAGCAGGTGGGGCTGTCCGTCTTGCTGACACGATGTTATGATAGCAGGCGGGCTGGCCGCCTTGCTGACACGATTTTATGATATGTTATAGCAATAAGAGAAGAAATGGAATAACAGGAAACAGGTGGAGAGGTAAGGAGATAGAAGGTAAAGGAAAGGAGGGAAGAGGAGGTAAGGGGAGGTAAGGGGAGATAAGGGGAAGTAAGGGGGAAGGGGAGGAACAATACAATACCCCAATACAATGGTATACAATATAGCCAACCAACTCACACAAGGAAAAGGCTCAGTAAATATGATAAATAATTCAAACTTTTTGTTAAAACAATATTTCGCAAATGTTTTAAGGAGAATAAAAGTCAGTAATAATGGAGCTAAATTTAGCATTATTAACAGTAATGAAGGGAATATGAGAGTGAATAAGCATCTCAACTATTGCTCTCAAAAATTATAGCCATTATTGATGGTATAACCATCAATGATAGCAGGTGGGCTGCTATCATTAACCATCAATAATGGTATTTTTTGATATACCGTTATATATAAAAATATAACCATTATTGATGGTTATATAATGGTTATAACCGTTATATCAAAATATGTCAATAACAGCCCAGGCTAACGACGTGATTGAGAGACGAGTGATTGGCCAGTCACGTCATGTGAGGAAACTGTACTCACCTATTTGTACTCACTAACGTGGCAGTTGGAATGTAAGTGGCAAACTGCTCTAAGATCAAAGGGCATGACGGCTGAGTGGACAGCGCTCGGGATTCGTAGTCCTAAGGTTCCGGGATTCGATCCCGAATGGGTAGAATGTTTCTTTCACTCTGGTGCCCCCCCCCTGTTCACCTAGCAGTAAATAGGTACCTGGGAGTTAGCCAGCTGCTATAGAGCTGCTTCCCGGTGTGTGTGTGTGTGTGTGTGTGTGTGTGTGTGTGTGTGTGTGTGTGTGTGTGTATAGGGAAAAAAAAAAACATTAGTAGTTGCTTACAGTTGATCGATTGACAGTTGAGAGGCTGGGACCAAAGAGCCAGAGCTCAACCCCCCGCAAGCACAACTAGGTGAGTACACACGTGAGGAAGGCAAGCGATCATTTTACCTTCGTCTTCCCTACACCTTTGGCTTGGCGCTTTCCCCTGAGAATTCCTTCCTTCCCCCTCCCCCCCCCCCCCTCCTCCCACCTCCCCCCTCCCCCCCACCATTAACCACCCATACAAGGACACCCATTGTGATATTTCCCCAAATTTCTGCAAGCCGATGAATGGGTGACCACAAAGACATCTTTATGGCTGGTTTAGTCCACACCGGTATTCAGCTGGCTGGTGTAGGTCTGGTACCCCTCCCAGTACCTTTCCCAGTACCTTTCCCACCCTACCGGTACCCTCCCTACCGTCCCAGTTCCCTCCCTACAGTCCAGTTCCCTCCCTACCGTCCCAGTACCCTCCCTACCGTCCCAGTTCCCTCCCTACCGTCCCAGTACCCTACGCCCCCCCTACCGTCCCAGTACCCTCCCTACAGTCCCAGTTCCCTCCCTACCGTCCCCAGTTCCCTCCCTACCGTCCCAGTTCCCTCCCTACAGTCCCAGTTCCCTCCCTACAGTCCAGTTCCCTCCCTACCGTCCCAGTTCCCGCCCTACCGTCCCAGTTCCTTCCCTACAGTCCCAGTTACCTCCCTACCGTCCCAGTTCCCTCCCTACAGTCCCAGTACCCTCCCTACCGTCCCAGTTCCCATCCCTACCGTCCCAGTTCCCTCCCTACCGTCCCAGTTCCCTCCCTACCGTCCCCAAGTTCCCTCCCTACAGTCCCAGTTCCCTCCCTACAGTCCCAGTTCCCTCCCTACCCACAAGATCCCAGTTCCCTCCCTACAGTCCCAGTTCCCCTCGCCGTACAGTCCCAGTTCCCTCCCTACAGTCCCAGTTCCCTCCCTACAGTCCCAGTACCCTCCCTACAGTCCCAGTACCCTCCCTACAGTCCCAGTTACCCTCCCTACAGTCCCAGTTCCCTCCCTACAGTCCCAGTTCACCTCCCTACAGTCCCAGTACACTCCCTACAGTCCCAGTTCCCCTCCCTACAGTCCC
>WNGS01169498.1:24861960-24878644 GCA_020271785.1 Procambarus virginalis
TCTGTTACCTAGCAGTAAATAGGTACCTGGGTGTTAGTCAGCTGTCACGGGGTGTTTCCTGGGGGGTGGAGGCCTGGTCGAGGACCGGGCCGCGGGGACACTACAAGTCCCCAGAAATCATCTCAAGATAATCTCAAGAAATCCATGAGAGAGCTCTTACATGTATTCCTACCTGCCTCTTAAGTTTGTATAGTAGTCTCTTATGTGCAAAGACTACTACAAAGTCTGTGTTAAAGGCATTTTGACACCAGAAATTTGCAGAATGCCTATCTTTGTCATGCCTTATTTTCCTCACGTATCATATAACTCCAGAATGATATATACATTCCAAATCCAGTTTAGATGTTTAACGCCACTTAATATTTTTTTCAAGTATTTTGCAGGTGATTGACAATGATTTGATCTGAAGTTAAGTGCCTCCTCCTTAACTTTTTTTCTTATGAATTTGTACGATATTTGACTTCTCTCAACAGCTGGGTAAATATCACTTTGCACTCGAATCATTAAATGATCAATGCTGCAGGAATATTTAGAGCCTGTGCTCCTTCTCTTAGTGTATGTGTGTGTGTACTCACCTAGTTGTACTCACCTAGTTGTGCTTGCGGGGGTTGAGCTTTGCCTCTTTGGTCCCCCCTCTCAAACCGTCAATCAACTGGAGTACAGATTCTTGTATAGATTCTACTGGGCTCCATCAAATCTACATTTGAAAATGTGTATGGAGTAGCCTCCACCACATCACTGTCTAATTGCATTCCACTTGTTAACTGACAATGAAAAAATTCTTTCTAACGTCCTGTGTGTGTGTGTGTGTGTGTGTGTGTGTGTGTGTGTGTGTGTGTGTGTGTATGTGTGTGTGTGTGTGTGTGTGTGTGTGTGTGTGTGTGTGTGTGTGTGTGTGTGTGTGTGTCTGTGTGTACTCACCTATTTGTACTCACCTATTTGTGTCTGCAGGATCGAGCATTGACTCTTGGATCCCGCCTTTCGAGCATCGGTTGTTTACAGCAATGACTATGGTCATATTTCCCTTTCATACCTAGTTTTAAAATTATGAATAGTATTTGCTTCCACAACCTGTTCCTGAAGTGCATTCCATTTTCCCACTACTCTCACGCTAAAAGAAACTTCCTAATCCCTGTGACTCATCTGAGTTCCCAGCTTCCACCCATGTTCCCTCGTCCTGTTACTATTCCGTGTGAACTTTTCGTCTATGTCCACTCTGTCAATTCCCCTGAGCATTTTATCGTTCCTATCATGTCCCTCCTCTCCCTTCTTCTTTCTAGTGTCGTTTGGCACAGATCCCTCAGGCGCTCCTCATACCCCATCCCTCGTAACTCTGGGACGAGTCTCGTTCAAACCTCTGAACCTTTTCCAGTTTCCTTACATGCTTCTTCAGATGGGGACTCCATGATGAGGCGGCATACTCTAAGACTGGCCTCACGTAGGCAGTGTAAAGCGCCCTAAATGCCTCCTTACTAGGTTTCTGAATGATGTTCTAACTCAATTTATATTTTGTTTCCCCTGGGATTAATTTAATTAGAAACATATATCAAATTTGCCACGTAAATTTTGTATACATTTTTATATCAAACTTTTACTTAACCTTAGTGAATTTGAGCACGAGGTTTTTCGTACATTAAATTTTCAAGGACATTTTCCCCGGCAATATTTCTTCCTCATCCGTCGATGAAATTTTTAGGGGGCCGTATTGACACATTCGCTTTATCCGTTGTTAATCCATTAGTTTCTGTCTCGGCTCCGACACGTATGGTCGTGTTCTCTTAGCACTGAAGCTGGCTACACGAACTCGGTCATATATTATGTAACGTTTGCTTCCTGCTTAATGCACTCGTCGCTAGAGATGGGATGGAGTGTGTGTTGGTGGGCGTACATGTGGGTGGGGGTGGTCTTGGTAGGCGTACATGTGGGTGGGGTGGTCTTGGTGGGCGTACATGTGGGTGGGGTGGTCTTGGTAGGCGTACATGTGGGTAGGGGTGGTCTTGGTGGGCGTACATGTGGGTGAGGTGGTCTTGGTGGGCGTACATGTGGGTGTGGGTGGTCTTGGTGGGCGTACATGTGGGTGGGGGTGGTCTTGGTGGGCGTACATGTGGGTGGGGTGGTCTTGGTGGGCGTACATGTGGGTGGGGGTGGTCTTGGTGGGCGTACATGTGGGTAGGGGTGGTCTTGGTGGGCGTACATGTGGGTGAGGTGGTCTTGGTGGGCGTACATGTGGGTGTGGGTGCTCTTGGTGGGCGTACATGTGGGTGGGGGTGGTCTTGGTGGGCGTACATGTGGGTGGGGTGGTCTTGGTGGGCGTTCATGTGGGTGGGGTGGTCTTGGTGGGCGTACATGTGGGTGGGGGTGGTCTTGGTGGGCGTAATGTGGGTGGGGGTGGTCTTGGTGGGCGTACATGTGGGTGGGGTGGTCTTGGTGGGCGTTCATGTGGGTGGGGTGGTCTTGTGGGCGTACATGTGGGTGGGGGTGGTCTTGGTGGGCGTACATGTGGGTGGGGTGGTCTTGGTGGGCGTACATGTGGGTGGGGGTGGTCTTGGTGGGCGTACATGTGGGTGGGGTGGTCTTGGTGGGCGTACATGTGGGTGGGGTGGTCTTGGTGGGCGTACATGTGGGTGGGGGTGGTCTTGGTGGGCGTACATGTGGGTGGGGTGGTCTTGGTGGGCGTACATGTGGGTGGGATGGTCTTGGTGGGCGTACATGTGGGTGGGGAGGTCTTGGTGGGCGTACATGTGGGTAGGGAGGTGATGATGTGCACTACATGATTCAATGTTTTGCTTATGGATAATTGGAAACTCTTAAACTAAACTAATTGTCATTGCTTGTAGATATATTGACGGAGATGAATTTAAGGAAACTGAAGATTATGAATTCATAGTTTTCTTGACGATGCTGGACTTCACAAGGGAGTCGTGATTAGTAAGATCTTATAAGAAAGATTTATATACTCCAGGACGGCGAAAAGTGTTATGAGTGATATGATGGAAATGCGACAAAAAAAAGGTACAAGGTAACATGGGAGACCTGGAACCGCTGGATTGTTTCAAGCGAAACAAGACAGTAAAAATGTAGAGGCGAGTTCGATAGGGGGTATTAGGAGGGGTTTGGCATGGCACGGAAATCTATGCAATTTCAAATGTTCGTAAGTGCTTACATTGATGACCCAATGTTTAGGGACTCGCGTTGATGACTGCTTACTTAAGGATATAAGTTAGTAGTAATGATGCAACATTACAGCAGGTATTGATGGAACATTACAGCAGGTATTGATGGAACATTACAGCAGGTATTGATGGAACATTACAGCAGGTACTGATGCAACATTACAGCAGGTATTGATGCACCATTACAGCAGGTATTGATGCAACATTACAGCAGGTATTGATGCACCATTACAGCAGGTATTGATGCACCATTACAGCAGGTATTGATGCAACATTACAGCAGGTATTGATGCACCATTACAGCAGGTATTGATGCACCATTACAGCAGGTATTGATGCACCATTGCAGCAGGTATTGATGCACCATTACAGCAGGTTCACAGACCCAAGCAAGAAAGGTACTATTTTTAGCATTGCCATTTTAAATCGATCATTTTTTAACGTATTAAATATGGTATGTGTGCATCTCATTAAACCTGCAAGGCACACAGTTCCACCCCATCTATCGCTAAACTGTTCTTGAAATCATATGTTTTCAAAAGCTCAAATGATATTCAGTTTATTACATCCCATATGAAAATGGTCTTTATTTGTATATATGAACTTCAATCGTATTTCCTGCGGCTCTGAGACTCTCAAAGCAGTCTAATCCCAGAGCTCTCAGACTATTTAATGATGTTGTACAGAAGACTTAACAATGCTTCTCTGTTTTACCGAAACTAGTCATGGTTTCGGATGGCTACTTAATCGTTCGAATTAGTAACGTTTTATGATATGACACACACACAGCCCTACTTGTCTTATTGAGTCAAGTTATTCAGTTTACAACATCATATAGCGGTTGCAATGATTATTAACATCTTTATTAGAGTTGATGGCGTCGGCATACTCCTCCCCCCCACCTTCAATGTCTTCCTCCCCTACCCTGCTCTTTCCTCCTCTTCCACCCTCCTGTCTATCTCCTGATCTACTCCCTTCTTCCCCCTCTCCTCTTACCCCACTCTCCACCTTTCTCCATATCTATCCTTCCCTCTCCTGCAACATCACCTCTTTCTTCCCCTCTCTCCTTTCCTCTGCTCCCTGTCACCCCATCTCCTCCTCTCTCCCCCTCTCTCAGAACATACAATCCCAGTAAACACTCCATAACCACCGCGTTCTTTTTACAGTTGTTACTTTGATGCAATGTTGTAACAACAGTGTATAAAGGCTGTAGCTACATTGTATAAGTTTGGATAATATAAACAGCTGAGAAACTCTATGTAAAACAAGAACCCAATTTCACAACGTTTAGGAGTGGCTGGGATTCGGAATAGGAGCTCATCCTTATTAAAGCAGGGCAATGGAGCTGACCCAGATCGGCCTGTGACATCCCCATACCATCCATGTGTAAACATTAAGAGTTGCGTGAGGCTAGTTCCAAGTGTCTATCCTCACACCTTGGACAAACAAACCGATCGACCGACAGATATTCTCTACTAAAAATCTGTATGTATTTCATTTTTATGGCTGGTGAAAATAATGTTTCCTTTTGTTATCCATTTATGATAGTTTCTCATCTGTGTCTAATTTCTGGAGACTCGCGTCTAGTTCATCCCCTTCAACATTATAAATGATTTTTGTCTACTAGGATTAAGTCTTGAACTCTCGTCCCAATGGAAGGAGTGAGGAGGGTGGTGTGGGGAATTCAGTGATAAATTGCTTAAAAGGTCACATGCAATTAATTTAGTTTATTAGAAAGTGGCAAATGTTACAGGAATTCATGTTTTATAAGGTAATAAATGGGAGACCCGGCGATTCCCGGGTTGATTCGGTGGCCAGGTCTTCCCCATACACCCTCCACGTCTCTCTTCACACTCCCTCCCTCCCCGTCTTCCCGAATCGCTGAGGCAATTTTCAATACACACTTTTTTATGACGGTAATTATCTTCACTTCATTTACTTAACCCCACAACAATCCCTCCCCATCTCCCACCTACACACATCCCCCATATCGCTCACAAACACTCCACATGTCTTCACTGGTACACCTCCCCGTTTCCTCCCTCCCTGCACACACACACACACACACACACACACACACACACACACACACACACACACACACACACACACACACACACACACACACACACACGCCACTGGTTGAATCAACACAACCAAAAGGCTGCACCGAAAATGCAAATCTGTTGTATGAGCAAATACAAATCTGAATTCACTATTATCTACAATAATGCAAACGTTTAGAGACTTGGAGCTGAACACTTCACATACACAAACTTCGTGAAGAAGAGGCATTGGAGCTGTTTCCTCTTTCAGAGGGGGCAATGGGCCGACCCCGATCCCAGATGACACTCCCGATAAAATCACAATAATGCTAAGTTTAATGAGGCTAGCAGCCCCGGGCGTCTGGCCTCCAGCCTGGAACATAGGTTCTCTGTTATAAATGTAGACTACATAGGGGGCCCAGCTGAGCCTGGGTTTAACCCACCTAGCTGTCCCTCTCTCCCAGCCTTTATCTTTCTTCCCCTTTTCCCCTCCTCACACTACCTCCCACCCTCCCCCACCTTTCTCTCTCTCTTCTTCCTAACATCTCCTTCTCTCTCTCTTATCTCACAATTTATCCCTCTCTCTCCCTTCTTCCAATTCTCCTGCCCTGCTCCCCTTCTCCATCTTTCTTGCACTCTTCACCCTGCTTTTCCTTTCTTCTCCCCTCACTCCTTCCCTCTCCACCAATATTCTACTCTCCTTCCATGTCTCTTCTCTTCCCTCTCAAAAATATATAATACTGTGGCCTGAATAGATTCATATTCAGCGTTTTCGGGTAAACCATGAAAATGTCATGATAAACGTTGGGAGTAAACTTCAAAAGTCTGCGGAAAACATAATCGTGATTTCATTTCATGGCAATTGGGCCAAACCCGACTAGCCTATGACACTCCCATACCCCAGTGTTTCATGTTGGAAAGTTTGATGAGACTAGCTCCAAGCGTCTGACCTCATATTTTAGACATATACAAACATTCTCTCTCTGTCACTCTCTCTTTTCTTTTCTCTCATTCTCCCTCCCTCTCTCTCTCTGCTCCCCTTCTCTCGCTCTTTATCCCTTTATTTTTTCCATTACACTTACATTGAGCAAAATATGCTCGAAAAACGTTTTATCAACATTATTGATGTGGAATCTACATTGAATCAACCCTATCAACATTGGATTATTTTTCTTAGCTATTCAAATTTGTACTGCATATTATGATTTCTTCCTTAATGCAACATTTTAAATTAGCTACAAAAGCTGCTTTTTCCTTTAACTTTTGTGTTGTGATGTATTACAAATATTTTAAAATTAATCTTCAGATGAACAAATCCACAAGGGCCGTGACGAGGATTCGAACCTACGTCCGAGAGCATCCCAGACGCTGCCTTAATCGACTGAGCTACGACATGGTATAAGAATTGCAACCAGAAATTCTACTGAATTTATTTGAATCCTGCAGCCTCTCGAGAGACAGACCAGGATTTTACACAATCCCTCCATACACTCGAGCTATGTCAATAGGCCGCTCTACATCTTCGCCCTTACGTCAATCTTCAGATAATCTTCAGATATCTTCAGATATTTCAATAACTGCCGTGCACACAAGCACATTTAGCTCATCCACTTTATTGTTTAAGATTGTTTAGTCGTTTCCATTTTTGGTATTTCTGTGCCTACACTCATTGTTTTATTCCTTAATATCTGTTTACAACCTGAATATATCTTGCATATTTTCAAATTTTTCCACTTAAGCTACTATAGTTTCTCTGATAAATTTAGCTGAAGCCATGAAGAGGATTCGGACCTGCATNCTCATGTGTGCTACGTTCTTTGCTTTGAATGTGTGGTTGGAATTTTTTGGCTAACAAGTTTGACATTTTCAAACCAGAGTGTGTCGCTTGCCAGAATTTTTTACATAAGCCACATAAGAGTTTATTATCCTGGTGTTAAAGATAGTTTTCCTCTTTGATTAACTGCATCAGTCTATTGAACGTTCTCAAGTGATGTTATACCCTCTAACCACAGATGCGAGGCCCGCGTTTATGGATTTTAAAAGCAAAATGGTCCTCATTTTATCTTTAATCTGTTCGACACCAAGCCCACAGATGCTTTCTTTTCAGATTTTTGAGTTTCGTGTAACTCCTGGGTCTGAAACACAGTGGAACAAGCTTCCTGACACACTGAACACTTGCCAGGGGATACTGGAGACCCATTTCTGACTATTTCCCATAAAAACAGTTGATAGAAGTTTCGTACAAATATCTTGACCTGATGGTCAAGATCTTCGACAGCACAGGAGCCAAAGTCTGAGTGGATCATCAGGTGATATCATTATCTATCTGGCACTCTAGAAACAAACTTAGCGCATTAAATTTACAGTTCCCCCCCCCCCCCCACACACACACACAAACATAACTATTTTCCTTAATATTAATCAGAATTCTCTCGTCTGCTCCCGTATTAATCTGATAAGTCTCGATAATATGCCAATACATTTTTGAGACATCTGAGATAAAGTGAGCATTATTATGCACCCGAGGGACACTAACTTAATGGACGGCCAGGACTGTCTGGTTCCTGTTGCTCAATCATGGGACGAGTCACCACCACTGTCGCCTCCCGCTGCATGCCTGACACCCCACATTATTGCATAAATCTTTTTAATCCCTGCCTCTAACAAATCATAAAAAACAGTCATTAGGGAGCCGGGAGATAATCTAGCGCAGTCATTAGCAGACACTAACCACTAGGGGCATCAAACAACTGGCACAAACCACAATAGTGACCACAAACGAGTCAAGCACCACCTGTCAGAGGCACTGATCATTCATTGTCACGCTGCCATAGTTTATTATAAAGCAATGTAACTCTCCCTGATTGTATTTATCACTGAAATAATGAATTTATGAATGTCAATGAGTCACCACTAAAAAAAAATACACGACCCAACGGAATGCATCATATTTTATACCCAACGATGTATATTGATTCGTGTGGCCATTTACCCTACCTGTTCACTGTCACATAATGTTCCGCTCGTGTCATTCACCAATGAATTTGACTTTTTAGGGGAAGCTATTTATATCTCTGACAGTAATATAGGTTCATTGGAGATCATTTTGTAGCTTGGAATACATGTTAGGTTTCAATGTTGCATTAGGCTTAAGTTTAAAGCTGAATCTATACAACTTTCAGCAATTAACCATGGACAAAATTGCCACTGTAAACACAGTTGAATAAGACGACAATTGAATATTCGGTTCTTATTCTTTAGGAAAAAATACAGTATTCAATGATCCCGTAGCGTCGATGTAATAAGTTTTAGTAGCTAGATAATAAGAGAAGATCTGGGTAGCCCCAGACGCAAGACCTTACCCATGGACCACGATATGGTAAAAAATGTGATCGGGGGATCGAACCAGCGTCTTTCGTTCGATCCCCCGTCCTGTCCCAAAGATTTTCTCATAGATATATCACGTTACTGTTATTTCCTTGTGCAACACGATAATACCTTCCGGAATGTTACACCAAGAGACAACATAAAATATATATTACATGCATAAGGTATCCACGTAGGAAAACAATAAACGAAAATTCCAAACATTTTCGTGTTTATCACATTATCAAGGAATAGACAGAGAGAAAACTTAGGTTGATTAAGATTCATAAACAAAACATCGTAAATATACAAGAGTTGGTGTATGAATCTTAATCAACTCAGGTGTTGGGGGTTACATCCCAAAACCCAAGTCTTCTCTGTTTCTAATCCTTAATAATGTAGTAAACACGAAAACGTGCAGAATTTTCGTTTCATTTTTTTCTATGTGGATACTTACACATAATCGAATCATATGATTTTTGTGATTATTATTGCCCTTTTTTGCAATTTGCCCTTTTGCTCTACGCGAGGTTTCTGTCCACGCTGAGCTGGCCTTAGGACACCTGCGTTATCATTTGACAGATGTACCGCCCCAGTCAAACTCCCCACCTGATATGATATATATATATATATATATATATTGGAAGCAGGTTTTCTCTCACACACATGTCATTAAACACAACAACATTGTGACTTATTAATTTTCTTTTGGATATTTTCCATTCTACTCAAATATCTTCTACCATCTAGGGGGGCTGAAGAAACATTACACCACTTAATCTTTCCATATCTCGACGTTTCGTCAGCAATGTGACATCTTCACATTCTATCAAACTAGGTCAGGCAGAACATCTTCTATTCTCTCTATGATGACCCGGTTGGAACATATTATTCTTCAACTTATGGGAGGGGGGGGGGTTCTCCAAAGGTAGGAGAACATGAAAGTTTCTCCAGCTTTTGTAGCAACCTCTTATGGGATAGTGCGGCTTTCTGATAGTGTAAGAAGAAAGGAAAAATTAAACCAGAATTGATTTGAGCGCTTCCGTGTTAATCAACACATTATCAAAAGTACAAAAACGTATATACAACTCTTGAATATATAGTCAGGATGGTGACGTGTGAGGTTTGAAACAATGTCTTTGTAACATCGGTTCACGAACCAATAAACGAGAGGAAACTGCAGAAGTCCTTCTGTGGTTCCCACTTGTTTCTGAGGCTTCTGCCCTCATAATATTAAATAAGTATCCGGGAGTTAGACGACTGTTGTGGGTTGCTGGAAGCTCAGTAGCTGACTTAACAGGCACCCTGTCAGCGGAAAATCAGCTTGTAAGCGTGTGTATATATATACTTATTCCGTGTAGTTGGTAAATATGTAAAAGTTTATAATCTCACACTAATGTGATATTAGTGTGAGATTATATTATAATAATATATATATAAATATATATTCTTTATTATAATAAAATATATAGAATAATAAAACCAATAGTTTTAATGTACGTTTGTGGCCAAAAAAAATCCTACTCCTGCTGTTAATGTTCAACTTGTTCCTGGTGTAACAGAATAACTCTCGTAAAGTATTCTGTTATAAACCTCGACAAAAAACAGCAGAAAAAGGATTTGCCGGAATTTTTTTATTAACAATATTACGATCATTTTTATCCTCTGTGAAAAATGGAGAAAGGAAATGCGCCTGAATTAAGGGGAATGTAAAATATGATTCAGTTTATCTTAGCGGGAGGGGAAGAGGAGAGGGTGAGGAGCAGAGGATGGGGAAGGAATGGGAGAGTGGGAGGGAAAGGGTAAAAGAGAGGAGCAGTGTGTATTGGAGTGCAAGAATCTCAGCTCATTGTTCAGGGTTGGATTGGTAGCTAACGGGGAATGAGGGAATGGAGGAAGGTTGAAGGATGGTTCAAGGGGAATCAACAACCTGTCAGGTGCAGGTATCTGGGTCCAGGTACCATAATGCAGTTATCGGTATTCATGTATCTGCGTATCTATCTAAACCGAATTGTATAGAAGAGACGCATGGTTTGGGGCATTTTCTTCACGCAGAGTAACATTTTAGCTGGAAAGGATGATGCCGACGACGAGAGACGTTCTCAAATTGGAAGGAGTTGAATGATGTCATCATAGACCAATGAGGAGGAAGCAAGGACATGACGCGTCACGAAAAAGACGGCCTGTGATTGGCGAAGACGTCACTTTAACCGTAACCAATCTATACATCTCCTCAACTATCCCTCCATCAACCTTACCTACCTACGCTATGTGTCTTTACTCTTTACCTCCACCTTCCAACACCTTCCTTCCCTCCCTCCATCCTCCACTATCCCTCCCACCTCAACCTTCCCTAACATGCATCAACATCGATAACTGCTGGTGTGTGAAGCACACGGAGATGCAGAAGAGTCCTGAGATATTCTGTCAGAGATCTGAATTACGAATGTTGCCAGCCTCCGGCGGTGAGTCCCAGGGAGCACAAGCGCTACCATTTTATTATTCAGTTATACCAGAGGTTGTTTTACTAGGACTTGTTTTAAAATGATTCATGGATAAAGATGTGGTATGTCGTTCGGTTCAGTGGAGAACAGGATTCCATAATATTTTGCTGCTCAACTTCTTTAATTTTGAAGCTCGATGTACTTCGCACGATGTTCTTGTGATAGATTTGGAGAAGAAAAAGAAGGAGAAGAATTACAGTAATGCGGCAAGAGCCTCAGGGACTGCAGGAGTCATTATCTGAACGGATTTTATGCGTCTGGGGACTTGGGTCCTCAATAGGTATCGTATCATCTCTTCCGGGTGCTGTGTAGCGTGAGGGAGTCGAGTGCTCCTGTTATTATGTTGTGTATCTCATTCCTCGACGAGGAGGCTTGGCTCAGTGCGGATTGGGCTCATACAAGTTGACAGTCAATCAGGGCTTCTTTCACACTGCTTCTCCCAGGAACACGGCAAAACGCTTGATGACAAACATTCTTGTTGTTTATAATTAAGGAATATAAGATCGGAGGAGGCAAAGATAGCAACCTATGACAATGTATAACCACTATAGATAATGGTTATCTATAGTGGAAACAAATGGATAATTTCTTTCACCCTGGTGCCCTTGTTCACCTAGCAGTAAATAAGTATCCTGGAGTTAAGACAGCTGCTACGGGCTGCTTCCTGTTGTGTGTATGTGTGTGTGTGGTGTGTGTGTACTCACCTAGTTGTACTCACCTAGTTGTGCTTGCGGGGGTTGAGCTCTGGCTCTTTGGTCCCGCCTCTCAACCGTCAATCAACAGGTGTACAGTTTCCTGAGCCTATTGGGCTCTATCATATCTACACTTGAAACTGTGTATGGAGTCAGCCTCCACCACATCGCTTCCTAATGCATTCCATTTGTCAACCACTCTGACACTAAAAAAGTTCTTTCTAATATCTCTGTGGCTCATTTGGGCACTTAGTTTCCACCTGTGTCCCTAGTGTGTGTGCCCCTTGTGTTAAACAGCCTGTCTTTATCACCCTGTCGATTCCCCTGAGAATCTTGAATGTGGTGATCATGTCCCCCCTACTCTTCTGTCTTCCAACGAAGTGAGGTTTAATTGTGTGTGTGTGTATGTGTGTGTGTGTGTGTGTGTGTGTGTGTGTGTGTGTGTGTGTGTGTGTGTGTGTGTGTGTGTGTGTGTAATGTGTGTGTAAATTGCAATGTGGTGGAGGCTGACTCCATACACAGTTTCAAGTGTAGATATGATAGAGCCCAATAGGCTCAGGAACCTGAACACCTATTGATTGACGGTTGAGAGGCGGGACCAAAGAGCCAGAGCTCAACCCCCGCAAGCACAACTAGGTGAGTACAACTAGGTGAGTACACACACACACACACACACATACACATACACACACACACACACACACACACACACACACACACACACCACACACACACACACACACATGGATACGTGGAAGCAATACTATTCATAATTTTAAAACCAGTATGATAGGGAAATGGGACAGGAGTCATTGCTGTAAACAACTAATGCGCGAAAGGCGGGATCCAAGAGTCAATGCTCGATCCTGCAGACACATATAGGTGAGTACATATAGGTGAGTACACACACACGCTGAAATTACAGTAACATGATATATTTTTTAGAACAAGCCTTGAACCAGAACAAGGTAACCCCAGGAGACTAGGGGTATCCAGGACGAAATTAAAGCATTGTTTAATTTTTCACTCAACTCTAGAAGCACTTGAAGCTTTGTGCTGAAAATTCATGAGTAATGAAGTTTTGTGAATTGCTCTTTGACCTACTTCCTCCACAGCCTGGGTTATGTCATGGGCTCTGGCACGAGGGGGGTAAAAACATCCACCATACAGGGAGTCCTGACATAAAACTCCACCAGTTATCCATTCATCATTTAATCACCTTTCAACACGTGTCAAAGTCAAAGACGTCTTTGTTCATATTTAAAAGAGGAAACTTATTGTCAATTTCGACATGACAAACATTAACTTTGTCATATTCAATGTGTTTCACGCTAGATGAAATTCGGTATTTTCATGTGATGAATAAATGTCTTCAATAACTTTATACTCGGTAAAATTAGAGTACATTGCCTTATTTTGCAATACATCGATTTGTTATTACTATTAATATTTGTCAACTTTCATGTACATTGCTTTTTCAAGCGGGGACAAAATAGAAAATTTCTCTCTTCAATCTGAACATTCATGGTCAACATTCAGCCAAAAGAAAAATGCTTTCAGATTTCTACAATATCGTTTTCAAGGGTAAAATCTTTCTCGAAAAAAAATTTGCCAGCTCCAATTTATTAGCTACCAACTGGTTCGAGGAATATACCTGCATTCAGAATTTTTTAAATATATCATCCCATAAACCTTTCGCGACTCGTGTCACACATGGGAGAGCTGGCAGGGAATTATTTATCTGAGAACCATTGCATCCTGTGCTTAATTATTTTTTAGTTTGCGAAAATGATATCGCTGAGGTTAATGGGGTAATTTTATTTTATTAACTCTGCTAATTAAAACATATAACAATCAAAATCTCTCTCTCTCTCTCGACTGATTTTATTTGCCGAGATTTCAACACGTGGAAGAACAAAAGGCTATATAATGCGCTGTCTAGCGGTCGTTTGTTTTCTCTGACCAGATCTCAGGGTAAGTTTCCAATCCTCATCGTTATGGTGTGTGGGTGGACGGTGTAATGATAGGTGTAGGCTGTTTATTATTGGTGCGTGTGTGTGTGTTGCTGTGGTTGGTGGGGTGTGTTTGCGGTGTGTTTGTCCCCCACAAACACAGCACCCGACACCCGACACCCCCACAAACACAGCACATGACACCCTACACTTTCACAAACACAGCACACTACACCCCCCACAAACACAGCACCCGACACCCTACACCCCCACAAACACAGCACCCGACACTCTACACCCCCACAAACACAGCACCCGACACCCTACACCCCCACAAACACAGCACCCGACACTCTACACCCCCACAAACACAGCACCCGACACCCTACACCCCCACAAACACAGCACCCGACACCCTACACCCCCACAAACACAGCACCCGACACCCCCCCCCACAAACACAGCACCCTACACCCCCCCAGAAACACAGCGCCCGACACCCCCCTAAACACAACGCACCACACTACATTCGTCGAATTCCCTGGAAACGCCATTTCCGGGTCATTTCCCTCTTTGTCACAAAGAATTAAGATAGATGATCGAGTATTAACACGAAAAGAAAAATAGTTTTGATACGATAAGACGAGGATAAAGCCACAGGAGCGACATAGAAGCCAGATGATTGGGAGGAAGATTGCACAATTGTTTACGATTCAGGAGACAAGAAGAACGATTTTGACAATTTATTTTAAGAGTGAAAAGAAGAACTGTTGGATTTTTGTTTTTGTTTTTATCTATAACACGACGTTAACAACAACATTTTGAGAAAAGCTAGATAGCACGACAATTGCATCATGATGATGAACCACAGAACGACTCATTCAACAGTAGTCCACAAAGTCTTAATTACTTGTCTTTTAGTGAAATGCAGAACTGTATTAAATCAAATTCTTATTAATGTTGTTATGCATAAAGGTTTAGTGCATTGGCATCGGGTTAAGATAGGTCTGGTGTTTGGCTCTGTTGTACAAATAAATCATTATTTGTATTTATATATCCCATTCTTCACATTATCAAAAGGCTCGTTAATTTAACAGCCGCCTCCTGTTGCTTAACGACAAATACTTTACAGGTGAAAGGATGGGAAAGGAATTTTTAGAGGAAAGTGCCAAGCCATTACGACTATATAGCACTGGGAAGGGGGTCAGGATAAGGATTTTGGATGAAACGGGAGGGAAGGAATAGTACCCAACCATTTGGAAGGTCGGGGACTGAACGCCGACCTGCATGAAGCGAGACCGTCGCTCTACTGTCCAGCCCAAGTGGTTGGACTCCACTTTACAAGTGAGTGTATGCTGCTCACAACTGATTACCTGCAAGTTTTTTTCGAACAATGCTTCACTTGTTTTTTATGTTCCAGCACACGTTTCCAAATGATTATCCTAGCACTGTAAATTAAAATAATTGTCAGTAGACTCAAGACACCTATCGTAACCTACCTTAGGTTTACGGAACCACAAACAACAAATTGTTTTATTCGATAATGAATGAAAATATTCCATTTTGAGTGACAAGAGATGGATAAACGCATTAAACACATTCTTCGGGAATACCGCAGCTTGGACGAGCATAGCCTGTGGATGAGCTAATTTTCTAACCATTCCTCATGCTGTGTTCGCCTAAAAACACATTCAATAATTTTGAAGAACTCTGAAATGAAAAACGGTATCACAATTTAACACAAAATATCGTTACGTTATTAATTGATGCAGAGTGGAACCACCATAACGTGGTGGATCAAAGAGAAAATATTGAGGCAATGTGAGAGGGCTCGAACTCTTGTCCTTTGACACACTACGGAATGACAGAACACGAGTTTTCTCCCATTACATTGCTTCAGTATTTTCTCATTAATCGACTACATTATGGTGATTCCACTGTGCATAAATAATGACACATTATAATTTTGTGTATAGCTAGACCTAGGAGAGGCAAGGCTAGGTGCTTTGATTCTGTTGGCAATTAGTTGTATCTGCAGTTCTTGGGATGAAACAATTAGAGAAGTGCGATTTAAACATAAGAAACGGGTTACGTGACAAATAGATTGTTTTTCATTCATTATCAGGAGACGAGGAGCACAACTCTTAGACTAATGAGCATTTGGTAATGTGTATAAATTCACATTAGCTTAGCAATTTACCTTGATAATTACGTCCATGGGCCAATGTCTCGTGGATGAGCTTCTATTATCAGACAATGCTCGTCCAAGCTCCTGCTGTCCCAATTAAAGCATTCTCAATTTTGCTCTTGGCAATCACAACACAATATTTATTTAAAATGCATGTAAATATTATTATGTAATAAATTTCTGGGTGTACTTAGGTCTAGGGTAGATTCGGTAGCTGCATGTTGTGGTTCTGTTGGATAGTATATATTTAAAAGCAAAGCACCTTGAGTTCGAACGTAGTCAGTTGTAAGTCAATTTTATAAAAAAATAAATTGCCCATATGTAAGGAAGCTAATGTTGAGTTAATGAGCATTGGTCCATTCTCACGAGGATGAGATGTTTAGAAGGGTGATTGTTCGAGCATAACTAATGAGTGAATCACTTTCTGCTAACAATCGTGATCGTATTCAGCGAAAGTCAGCTAAAGCTTGACACATCTGTCTGTCTGTCTGTCTGTCTGTCTGTCTGTCTGTCTGTCTGTGTCTGCCACACACACATACAGACATACACATACACACAGATACACGAAAAACCTCCACAACCTTACCACCCTCTCCTTTCTCTATGGTTGTTCTGGAAGACAATAATTATGCCCTGTGAAGGAGCGAGCGTCCTTATCCTGTGAAGAAAGAGCTTCCTTATCCTGTGAAGAAGGGAACGTCCTGTGTCCTGTGAGAAGGGAGCGTCCTTATCCTGTGAAGAAGGGAGCGTCCTTATCCTGTGAA
>WNGS01169498.1:24908107-24919068 GCA_020271785.1 Procambarus virginalis
CGTCCATAATGCGCACACTCCCCACCGGCTCTGTGTGTGTGAGTGTACAGTGCCCGTCAGTGTACGTGTGTGTACACGGTACTTGTACAAGTCGTGTATAAGTCTACACATCTGTTCCCGACACATGGCGACTAGTAGATCTGCTAGTAGATCATCTACTGGTTATCTACTACGAGATCCAGGTTCACTAACAGACGACCATTCGTGTATAGTTGCTGTTATATAACAATACCCGAAATATTAATACCCAAAATATCAATACCTAATATATTAATACCCAAAATATCAATACCTAATATATTAATACCTCAACCAATATCAATTCCCAAAATGATTAATATTCTAAATCTAGTCAATTTAGTCTAATCTTCAATCTAGTCTTCATTTTCTACTAGATATAAAAATGCTCCAGAATAGTGAACACTTATTCAATGCCCAATCAAATTCATATCATGATTGGAACGTTTATTGAAATTTCGTTGAAAAATAGTGATGCAATAGATTTCCTGAACATTGAAAAAACTCAATTTACATCCTAGAAAGAAGCAAGTCTGTTTCGTTGACAACATTACCACTCAATCTCATGAATATCATTTGACAAGCCCCCGGCTTCCTGTCCTCGTCAAGGCTACTAGAGAGACAGTGGGCCCCTCAGGTAATCTCAGGTAAAGTCAGTCGATATGCCTCTTAGCTCAGCTGCTCATCCTAACTGAATGTCTAATATATTATCAATATTAATGTCGTTTCTGTTGGGTTGTTGTTGTATAAACTCAGTCATTCCTTGTGGCTATCGACGTACTGGGCGACGTACTGGAGCGACGCACTTAGCGACGTACGTCAGTTGACTAAGGAACAGCCTTTTTCCCACTTTGCAAACCATGTACATATTGCATTAATCCTAATCAATTTAATTTCCTACTAATGCTTTATTCAAATTACATTTTCAATTTTCCCTTTGAAATTGTGCATTATTAGATTTAATTATAATTTGTATTGTGAAAAATCGATTGGAGCAATGTGGGGATTCGAACCAGCGACCTGGGTATTCCCAGTCGTACACCTTACCCTTGGACCAGGGGTAACATAAAGGTGTCACAGCCAGGTCAAGGGTTCGAATCCCCCTCACTGCTTCAATAGATTTTCCACTTTATATATATATCAGGTTAGTATAATTTCCTTGTGATTAATTATTATTGTCATTAAATTATTATAATTTTAGTTAGAAATTTAATAGAAATATATATTAATATAATCTTTTTAACACTTTCTAGAAACTATTTTCATTAATATAGTGTCAGATATATTAGGCCTATATTTTACCTTAATCGTCATATAAGATATTATATATTTTATATGATGAGCCTATCAACCCTCTAGAGGTTGATAGGCCTTAACCAGCAGCAAACCAACACGTGCAACACATTATGCAACGCTGACTTGCAACACATGATAACACAATTGCGCAATATCAGACCTGCAGCTCTCATGCTTAAGTGCTTAACTGAAAAGTTTTAAAACATTATTTAACTTTCAGTATTAAATTTATGCTCTTGACACTGACATTGCGGCCGTTATTGAATAATTTTTTGCGTTAATATTTCCATTAGAGTCACTGGATTTTGTATTCGTTATTATAATTTTGTATTCGTTTGAATTATAATTTTGCTGATAATTATTAATTTTTTTTTATTTAATTAGACTGATTCTTAATCAGAGCGTTTGCTGCGGGGAACACGAACTTGTATAACTCGGAGAAAACACCATATCTTATTTGATTTATTTATTAATTGATTTATTAAAGTCTTTTGTTAGAGCTATGGGTCAATTAACAGGTCAAAGTGGCATTGAAGATTCCCAGCACTGGAACTACATTACCAACCTAACGATGGTGACTTTAATTGCCTTGTTTGTGTGCTGTTGACAATGACCTTCAACTACGATCTATATTCCATTAAATTAAATGGGATTTCTTGGACAATGATCTATATCAGAGGGGCCTTCGTCTGGGGGGGGGGGGCTGACAGCTGAGTGGACAGCGCTCGGTACTCGAAGTCCTGAGGTTATGGGTTCTATCCCCGGTGGAGGGGGAAGCAATTGGGCAGAGTTTCTTTTATCCTGATACTCCGGTTCGCCAAGCAGTAAATAGGTACCTGGGAGTTAGACAGCTGCTACGGGCTGCTTCCTGGGGGGTGTGTAACAAAAAAGAAGGCCTGGTCGAGGACCGGGCCGCGGGGACGCTAAGCCCCGAAATCATCTCAAGATAACCTGACAGTGTCCTATGTTTCATGTAGTGAACACACTCTGGTGTAGTGAACACACTCTAGTGTAGTGAGAACACACTGTAGTGTAGAGAACACACACTAGTGTAGTGAACATACACTAGTGTAGTGAACACACACTAGTGTAGTGAACACACACTAGTGTAGTGAACACACACTAGTGTAGTGAACACACACACTGCTGTAGTAACACACACTAGTGTAGTGAACACACACTAGTGTAGTAAACATACACTAGTGTAGTGAACACACACTAGTGTAGTGAACACACACTAGTGTAGTAAACACACACTAGTGTAGTAAACACACACTAGTGTAGTGAACACACACTAGTGTAGTAAACACACACTAGTGTAGTGAACACACACTAGTGTAGTGAACACACACTAGTGTAGTGAACACACACTAGTGTAGTGAACACACACTAGTGTAGTAAACACACACTAGTGTAGTGAACACACACTAGTGTAGTGAACACACACACTAGTGTAGTGAACACACACTAGTGTAGTGAACACACACTAGTGTAGTGAACACACACTAGTGTAGTGAACACACACTAGTGTAGTGAACACACAGCTGTAGTAAACACACACTAGTGTAGTGAACACACACTAGTGTAGTGAACACACACTAGTGTAGTGAACACACACTGTGTAGTGAACACACACACTAGTGTAGTAAACACACACTAGTGTAGTGAACACACACACTAGTGTAGTGAACACACACTAGTGTAGTGAACACACACACTAGTGTAGTGAACACACACACTAGTGTAGTGAACACACACTAGTGTAGTGAACACACACTAGTGTAGTGAACACACACACTAGTGTAGTGAACACACACACTAGTGTAGTAAACACACACTAGTGTAGTGAACACACACACTAGTGTAGTGAACACACACTAGTGTAGTGAACACACACTAGTGTAGTAAACACACACTAGTGTAGTGAACACACACACTAGTGTAGTGAACACACACTAGTGTAGTGAACACACACACTAGTAGTGAACACACACACTAGTGTAGTGAACACACACACTAGTGTAGTGAACACACACACTAGTGTAGTGAACACACACACTAGTGTAGTAAACACACACTAGTGTAGTGAACACACACACTAGTGTAGTGAACACACACTAGTGTAGTGAACACACACACTAGTGTAGTGAACACACACTAGTGTAGTGAACACACACAGTGTAGTGAACACACACTAGTGTAGTGAACACACACTAGTGTAGTGAACACACACTAGTGTAGTGAACACACACACTAGTGTAGTGAACACACACACTAGTGTAGTGAACACACACTAGTGTAGTGAACACACACTAGTGTAGTAAACACACACTAGTGTAGTGACCACACACACTAGTGTAGTGAACACACACTAGTGTAGTGAACACACACACTAGTGTAGTAAACACACACTAGTGTAGTGAACACACACACTAGTGTAGTGAACACACACTAGTGTAGTGAACACACACACTAGTGTAGTGAACACACACACTAGTGTAGTGAACACACACTAGTGTAGTGAACACACACTAGTGTAGTGAACACACACACTAGTGTAGTGAACACACACACTAGTGTAGTGAACACACACTAGTGTAGTGAACACACACACTAGTGTAGTGAACACACACTAGTGTAGTGAACACACACTAGTGTAGTGAACACACACACTAGTGTAGTGAACACACACACTAGTGTAGTGAACACACACACTAGTGTAGTGAACACACACACTAGTGTAGTGAACACACACACTAGTGTAGTAAACACACACTAGTGTAGTGAACACACACACTAGTGTAGTGAACACACACACTAGTGTAGTGAACACACACTAGTGTAGTGAACACACACACTAGTGTAGTGAACACACACTAGTGTAGTGAACACACACACTAGTGTAGTGAACACACACTAGTGTAGTGAACACACACACTAGTGTAGTGAACACACACACTAGTGTAGTGAACACACACTAGTGTAGTGAACACACACTAGTGTAGTGAACACACACTAGTGTAGTGAACACACACTAGTGTAGTGAACACACACTAGTGTAGTGAACACACACACTAGTGTAGTGAACACACACTAGTGTAGTGAACACACACACTAGTGTAGTGAACACACACACTAGTGTAGTGAACACACACACTAGTGTAGTGAACACACACACTAGTGTAGTGAACACACACTAGTGTAGTGAACACACACACAAGTGTAGTGAACACACACACTAGTGTAGTGAACACACACACTAGTGTAGTGAACACACACACTAGTGTAGTGAACACACACTAGTGTAGTGAACACACACACTAGTGTAGTGAACACACACACTAGTGTAGTGAACACACACACTAGTGTAGTGAACACACACACTAGTGTAGTGAACACACACACAAGTGTAGTGAACACACACTAGTGTAGTGAACACACACTAGTGTAGTGAACACACACTAGTGTAGTGAACACACACTAGTGTAGTGAACACACACTAGTGTAGTGAACACACACACTAGTGTAGTGAACACACACACTCGAGTAACGACAGTTAATCGCAGCAAGATTTCAATTGAAGCTTTTCTCCCCAATTCTTAATTAATCCTTGGCGTGCGGCACCAGGGAATCCTGTAGTCTTGGCTATATGTTGCAGAGAAAACAAATGTTGCAATACGAAGTTTTTCACCGAAAAGCTAGATATCTGTTATCCTGTTATCTGCAAGATAACCCATACTGGCACCTTGTGGCGCACAAGATACGTCAAGACTCACTGGGAACGGGTAAGTAGCAGCTGGAACAAGTATAGACGGAACACGGAACGCGTTATCACTGTCTGGTTATCTTCTTGAGGTTATCTTGAGATGATTATCTTGAGGAGGCCTCGACCAGGCCTTCATTTTGTTACACATCCCCAAGAAGCAGCCCGTAGCAGCTGTCTAACTCCCAGGTACCTATTTACTGGTAGGTGAACAGTGGCATCAGAGCGAAAGAATCTCTGCCTATTTGTTTCCCTCTCTGCCAGGGAATGGAACTCAAAACCTTAGGATTACGAATCTCGAACGCTGTCCACTCAGCCGTCAGGCCCCTTGGTGAACTAAATGGCAGTGCAACGTTTATATATCATCGTTTATATATCGTTTATATTATATAATCCTATATATCATCGATAAACTAGGTAGGCTGCCTAGGTTCGTACGCTTCTAGGTAGGGAAAATACAGTGAAAGCTGTATTTTCTAAATTAAAATAAAAAGCTGTATTTTCTAAATTAAAATAAAAGCTGTATTTTCTAAATTAAAATAAAAAGCTGTATTTCTAAATACAGTAAAAGCTGTAAGTATAAAAGAGAGAACTTCACAAGTTTCTGCTGAGTTTAGCAGATCAACCTGACTATGATGGCTATGTGGCCATGCGAAGTACAAAGATCAACAGCCTCATAGACCAGGCCAAGGGAGGCTGCTCCCCCAGTCTGCAACCCGACAAAAACTATCGAAATGGTCACAGGTAATCTACAGGTCATCGCAGAACCGGTTTGCAAACCGATTTCTGTTATCTAGAACCGTCACCAATAGTGAGACACTCACCGTTCCACTCAAGGTAATATTTTACCCCATGCGCAGTCGATGAGTCACAATAACGTGGCTGAAGTATGTTGACCAGACCACACACTAGAAGTTGAAGGGACGACGACGTTCCGGTCCGTCCTGGACCATTTTACCCCATATATCGAACACTTCTTAGACACCCAACTCACTCAGCTGAAGAGCATGAATGTGACGATGTTTCTGTCCGTTTTGGACCAATATACTACTTGATCATCGTCCAGGATGGACCGAAACGTTGCATTTCCTGTATTTTCAGATGTATGGGTTTGGGTGTCTAACTTTGAAACCCGCTACTGTGACTTACTGTCTGTATCTACTCCTGTCATTGAGTTGTTTCTATACTTTTGTGTATATATTTATTTATTCAAAAGTTTCTGATTCTACTCCTGTCATGTGGAACTAACTAACCCGAGACACAAGTCGAGAGACACTTTCGCTTCAGAGAGAAATAATAATTTAAAATATCTATAATATCACCAAAATATTAACCTACACTCTCACATTAACTCATCACATATAATCTCCCATAACTCATGTGTCACTCAACACCGTAGTCATTAAGAACAATACAATAATACACTTTATTATAATAAAAAATGGTGTAGTCAAACATTTTCTATAACTACCATGTTCAATAAAAAAATACAATATTATCACACAGTTTTCAAAATAAATATACTGCTCATATGAATATAGACGAGTTGGTGTTATAAAGCTTTAGAGTTACAGTAACTTGAGCTCTTTACGGCAGGAATGTAAACATAATATTGGAACATTTTTACAAACTTTTCAATGAGGCTGATCTCTATTTTTTGTAAACAAATGTCACCCAATCGCGTTGCTCCTCATTCGTTCATATTCTTGTGGTGATGGAAGATCAGGTTACTTCTCTTTTTGTGGTGATGGAAGTGCTGTTTTCTCTTCTTATTTGATACTGGAAGCTCCTCTCCCTGCTTCTCTGAACCCTGTCAATGTTGTTGTGGCCGCAGTTCGAGCAGAACGGTGACTGTCAAGAGGCAAAGGTGCTTCGAACCTCTGCTTGAAAATATTAGTGTCCACAACTGGATTGGCATTCATTTGACCCTGTCGGCTTCTGTGCGGACTTTTGTACGCTTATTTTACTTATTTAAATACAGTGAGACGTTTTAAATACTTTTAAAAAGTTTTAATTACGTTTTTAATTTTTTAAAATACGTTTTAAACCTTTTAAATACGTTTTTTCATTACATGGTTATTATTAGAATTGTACCATATTTATTTTCTTAACTCATACATGTCTATTTTGTAATAAAAGCTATTGTTTTTCGAGAGACTCCATAACACAATAGATTTAATAAAATGTGATTGGGCCTAGACATTTAAAGTCAACCAATCATCTTAGAGCTTGATGAAGCAATGCGACTGAACTAATTTGAGACATTCAGCCCGAACCTTTATGCACTTAACCAAATCTAATTAAACTTATCCTAACTGCTCTATCCCCCTCCTCTCCCTCAGCATGTTGCAATTTTAACGGAATTTACCATTCCGTAAAATTTTGCAACGTACTAGTCATATATTAAAATGGTCCCAGGACTATATGCAACTGAAAACTCACACCCCAGAAGTGACTCGAACCCATACTGCCAGGAGCACTCTGCTGACGTACAGGATCCCTTAACAAAACGTTAAGATACAGTAAGAAACATACGTTAAGAAAACGAAAAGAATACGAAGAACCGAAACTTAAGGATATCCAAGCAGTGCTAGGCCTAATATACGTTATCTTAGGCCTAGTATAGTGCATATTTATACTATACTAACTCTGGGAATGAAGAAATTTAGGTTTTTGGGGTTTTTTCTTTCCCCTATAACAATACTAAAAAAACTTTATATAACTAAAACACTAAAAAATACACCCTAAAAACTGTACTAAAAATTACTGTACTAAAATCTGTACTAAAAATTACTGTAAAGAACTGTCAATTAAAAAAATTAAATGTACTGAACGTAACATTGTTGGATCAAGTACATTTCTTGTACCATCAACCAAATGGCTGCTGTAAGTCCATTTGGATGGGTTGAAGTACTCAGAAGTACACTCCTGTACTCCATCCCCCTCTGAACGAAAGTACACCTCAAAGCGAACGAAAAGATTAAAGTGTTCAAGTTGTTATTAAATATAGTAAATCCATTATTATATTATTAGGGTTTGTTCAATGATTTGTATAATTTTTATCCTGTTTACTTTTTAATTAGTCTTGGAGTGGCCCTCTGTGATCTTGGGGGGGGGGCGGGTGACAGTGTGTTCTGAGAGATGAGAGCCGGGGGGGGAGGAGGAGGAGGGGTGTAGGCCTGGCACTGCTTACGTCATCACCAGTGCCAGATGGTGCCAGAGTTAAATGGCTCAGCTGTGTGTGATGCCTGGAGGGTCACTGAGTGGCTTGTGCTTGTGTGGTGTTGTTACTCCCCTAATTGTACTGCACCTAATTGTGCTTGCCGGGGGTTGAGCTTTGGGCTCTTTGGTCTCTCCTCTCCGTAGCGTTGCCGATCAACTGGTGTACAGATTCCTGAGGCCTACTGGGCTTATCATATTACATTTAAAACTGTGTATGGAGTCAGCTTCCACCACATCACTGTGTGTGTGTGTGTGGTGTGTGGGTGTGTGTGTGTGGTGTGTGTGTTGGTGTGTGTGTGTGGTAGGTGTGTGTCGGTGGGTGTGTGTGTGTTGTGTATTTTATTTACTAAGCTCATACAAACCTTCACATTCATCTTCACTATCCCTTCTTACCTATTCCACACCTGATCCCACGCAAACCCCCCACCTACTCACTGGTCTCTCCCTCTATATATCAACAGTCGGACCAGAGAGCGTGGAGGTCAGAGGTCTGGAGGGACCCGTCTCGGCGGGAAGACCCCATCAGGTGGTGTGCGAGGCCAGAGGCAGCCGACCTCCTGCCATCCTCACCTGGTGGCTGGACGGGAGCAATGAAGCAGAGCGTGTCCCACATGGTGAGTTTACAAGTTTACAAAGCCTCCTGTGAGGCCTGTAAACTCACCCCATCTCCTGTGGGTCAGTGAGTTGCTGCTCTGAGTTGTTAGGAGAGTTTGTAAGAGATATATGTATGTATATGTCTGTTTAAATCACGAAATTAACACGTGATGAAAAATATGATAGGCCAGAACCACGAGGGAAGGACGGGAAACAGGAATGTTATTCAGTACTATCGTATATAATAATACCATCGTTCAGGAAGGATATGAATGGTATATATATATATATATATATATATATATATATATATAGTATATATATCATATATATATATATATACAGTTTCTTGAGAAGTTGCTGTTAAGGATGCATATTTCTAGGTTTTAGACGATGACGATGAGCTTTTGATGGAACATAATTTGTGTGGTATTTCACACTAGTAGTGGTAGTTATTGTAGTGGTTGTAGTAGATGTATTAGTCGTGGTTGTAGTAGATGTAGTAGTCGTGGTTGTAGTAGATGTATTAGTCGTGGTTGTAGTACCATTCCTTGAGTATAGGTTATGGTATCTGGAAGGTTCCTTCAAGACGGTAGTTTTTTGTGTTTCAATCACATTATTTGATTTGTTTTTAGTGCTTCCTCTGACTGTCACTTTCGTTACTTTTTGCCACTGATAATTTCCTCCCTTGGTCTCTATCCTTCATTTTGTCCTCATTCCTCCTTTAGCAGCGACCTCCCTCACTCTCTCCCTGGAGATCTCCCTTTTATTCCCCTTTCTTTATTTCCTTCCTTCTACCCCTAGCTACCATCCCTTCTCACTAATCCTTCACATTCAATATCCCCCACTCCCTTACTCCTCCACCCTAACTAACCCCTCTCCCTTATACCCCTTCTCCGCGACTAATCCCTCACTTATCTCCGCTTTCTTGCTTCCCTCCTCGAATTTCATAAAGAAATTTTGCAATTTCGTGTGTGTTGAATCAGCATATTTTTCATTGATCTTACCTCTCACCCCATTTCTACTCATCTATATTCTCATCCCATCTTCCCTCCCTTATAGTTCTTATCCCTTCTCTATCTCTGCCCATCATATCATTGCTCTCAACACAGTGTTTTTCCATATCCTTAGTCCTCTCCCTTTACTTTCCATATATTCCCCCTTCCTTCTCTATACCTGCAGTTCCCCATTCAACATTCCATTCTTCTCGCTAATCCTTCCCACTTTATCATGTCCCATCTTCAATATCTCTTTCCCTTCCTCAACTCTCATTCCCGGTGCCCTCATTTCACAGTCCCATAATCCTTGAACCCGGAGGAAGGGGATATGAACTCGGGGAGACGGGGCATGTACCCTCCGCCCACTATAGGTCCGGTCTGAAGCCTTAATTGAGTCAGGGAGAAAATGTAGGACTTGATTATAATATTTGTAGTATTCAGGTCTGAGATCAAATGTATTTGCTACTTCTTACCTAAATATCAATAGCGTATATGGGAGTAGTACTTATAGTATATATATGGGAGTATAACACCGTTAGAGTGGGAGTATGACACCGTTTATATTGAAGTATAACACCGTTATATGGAGTATAGCACCTTGTACATGGGAGAATTACTGTCCGCTGAATCTCATCATGTAACACAAACTTTGTCCAGATTCAAATTTTAATCATCACAACTCATAGCGCGGTCACACCGCAATATAAATCATTACTCAACAACTCTCAAATCATCATATATAAAATTTATTCAATACTTATCGTGGAGGCGACCCTAACCAAAATGATATAAGCAGTAGTAGGTCATCCATCAGTCTCAGGAGACTATGGAGTTATGCTCTGGTTGTCGGTCTGGAGTTGTCCTCTCCAGGGCGCAAAGCCTAGGTAGGTGATACGGGGGAGAAGCTGTACCCATGCAGCAGGTATCCCCTTCTCCACGGCGCCTAAAGTTTCCAATGAAATGGCAAACGCCAATACGATTACATCCAGCGCCGTCATAATATTAGATATATAATATATATATATATCTATATATATATCTATATATATATAATATATATATATATATAA
>WNGS01169498.1:24919093-24934503 GCA_020271785.1 Procambarus virginalis
TAAGCGAATTCAGTAATACAAGACGTGAACTTTTTCAGACACAACGGTCTATTTTGGACGTTTGAGCAAATGGGAGGTGTAAGTACCATTATTACTGTAGGATGGGCTCTACTTTACTTACACAGCATCAATATATTTTATCTAAGAAAATGAATTTCACTGTCTATGATATAATCGTGGTGTTAAATATTTGTAATGAGAGAGAGAGAGAGAGAGAGAGAGAGAGAGAGAGAGAGTGAGAGCGGGGGGTTCTGTTGCTAATCTCCTGTTGTCCTGTTGCATATGTTCACTAAGTAGCACCAGGCATTGCAAGATTGCAACATCAACCGTGATCTTGCGCAGGATATTCAAGGGGCTTTGGACTTTAAGATTAATCATTAGTAGGGCAGAATTTTAATGCCAAACAAATGGCTTTACTTGATACACTACAATGTATCACATTGCTCAGCTTTTCTCTTATCATGGCAAATATATTTTCATTCACAAATCCATCTGTGTTCTTCGAAACTTCACAGCTATGGTTATTATCATTATACATAACCTCGTAGTGCATAAACTGATTAATAAACGTAAATAAAGCGGCTATGATCTAGGTTATCTTGAGATGATTCTCGCGCCGGCGAGAAACAATGGGCAGGGTTTCTTTCACCCTATGCCCCTGTTACCTAGCAGTAAAATAGGTACCTGGGTGTTAGTCAGCTGTCACGGGCTGATTCCTGGGGGTGGAGGCCTGGTCGAGGACCGGGCCGCGGGGACACTAAAAAAGCCCCGAAATCATCTCAAGATAACCAGATGCAAAGGTTTCGTGAGTGGATGCGTAAATACTAGTGAATTCTGGCCAAGGTCTTGGATAATATATGTATCTAGCTAAAGGTAGACCTACATGAAGAGTGTACCGTCCAGTCCAACCGCTTGGGCTGGAAGGTACACTCACACTGAACAAGCCACTGCAGCTTGCCATTAGGTTAGGTTAGGTAGGTCAGGTTAGGTTAGGTTTAGGTTAGGTTAGATTAGGTTTAGGTTAGGTTAGATTAGGTTAGGTTTAGGTTAGGTTAGGTTAGGTACTTCCTGAGAGGTTATTAAGGTAATAATAGAGAAGTCAGTAAAGCGTAATGTGAATTGCATCATACGTAAGGCGGAAGGTCCTCCTGGGCCGCCTCTGCGTCCTAAAATTTATTGGTAATTACTAAAGGGAAAATTGCGTTTTATTTTTGCTTACCTCATTTCACCTTTTATTCCGTTGGGTGAAAATTGCGTTCACTGAAGCTCGCTTGTTTCATCCCTGTTGATTTTCATTTGTTTGAACATTATTTTTTGTCAATAGATTTCTTATGTTTCCAGTGTATCAGGAATATTTGTAGATTATCTACCGATACTTTCCAGACTAACACACAAACATTGTGTTCCTGCACACGTTCACTCAAACTCCAGAGGGCAAACGCGCGCGCGCCCACACACACACACACACACAGGTGTGTGTGTGTGTGTGTGTGTGTGGTGTGTGTGGTGTGTGTGTGTGTGTATTCACCTAGTTGTATTCACCTAGTTGTGTTTGCGGGGGTTGAGCTTTGCTCTTTCGGCCCGCCTCTTAACTGTCAATTAACTGTAGTTAGAAACAGTTAATTGACAGTTGAGAGGCAGGCCGAATGAGCAAAGCTCAACCCTCGCAAACACCACTAGGTGAATACAACTAGGTGAATACACACACACACACACACACATGCTATAGGCCCAGATGGAATCTCTACACAGGCTATAGGCCCAGATGGAATCTCTCGTTGGATACTTAAGGAAGGAGCAGAAGAACTGTGCCTACCACTCTCCATAGTGTATAACAAATCTCTGGCAACAGGGGAACTGCCAGAAATTTGGAAAGCAGCTAATGTAGTCCCGATATACAAGAAAGGGGATAGACAGGAGGCACTGAATTACAGGCCAGTGTCCCTAACCTGCATACCATGCAAGCTGATGGAGAAGATTGTGCGAAGAAAGCTAGTGGAACACCTGGAGCGAAGGAACTTTGTAACACAGCATCAACATGGGTTCAGGGATGGCAGGTCCTGCCTCACAGGGTTACTTGAATTCTACGACCATGCTACAAAAATAAGGCAAGAAAGAGAAGGGTGGGCAGACTGCATATTTTTGGATTGTCAGAAAGCCTTTGATACAGTGCCACACAAGAGGCTAGTGAAAAAGCTGGAGATGCAGGCTGGAGTGAAAGGGAAGGTACTCCGTTGGATACAGGAGTACCTAACCAACAGGAGACAAAGAGTCAGTGTGAGGGGTGAGGTCTCAGATTGGCGAGACGTTACGAGTGGAGTCCCGCAGGGGTCAGTCCTTGGACCTATACTGTTTCTGATATATGTAAATGATCTCCCAGAGGGTATAGAATCGTTTCTCTCAATGTTTGCCGATGATGCAAAAATTATGAGGAGGATTGAAACTGAGGACGATAGTAGGAGGCTACAAGACGACCTAGACAGACTGAGTGAATGGTCCAACAAATGGCTGTTGAAGTTCAACCCGAGTAAATGCAAAGTAATGAAACTAGGCAGTGGAAACAGGAGGCCAGACACAGGATACAGAATAGGAGATGAAGTACTTAATGAAACGGACAGAGAGAAAGATCTAGGAGTTGATATCACACCAAACCTGTCTCCTGAAGCCCACATAAAAAGGATAACATCTGCGGCATATGCGAGGCTGGCTAACATCAGAACAGCGTTCAGGAACCTGTGTAAGGAATCATTCAGAATCTTGTACACCACATATGTAAGACCAATCCTGGAGTATGCAGCCCCAGCATGGAGCCCGTACCTTGTCAAGCACAAGACGAAGCTGGAAAAAGTCCAAAGGTATGCCACTAGACTAGTCCCAGAACTAAGAGGCATGAGTTACGAGGAAAGGCTGCGGGAAATGCACCTTACGACACTGGAAGACAGAAGAGTAAGGGGAGATATGATCACAACCTACAAAATCCTCAGAGGAATCGACCGGGTAGACAAGGACAAACTATTCAACACTGGGGGGACGCGAACAAGGGGACACAGGTGGAAACTGAGTACCCACATGAGCCACAGAGACGTTAGAAGGAACTTTTTCAGTGTCAGAGTAGTTAACGGATGGAATGCATTAGGCAGTGATGTGGTGGAGGCTGACTCCATACACAGTTTCAAGTGTAGATATGATAGAGCCCAGTAGGCTCGGGAATCTGTACACCAGTTGATTGACAGTTGAGAGGCGGGACCAAAGAGCCAAAGCTCAACCCCCGCAAGCACAAATAGGTGAGTACAAATAGGTGAGTACACACACACACACACACACACACACACACACACACCACACACACACACACACACACACACACACACACACACACACACACACCACACACACACACACACACACACAACACACACACACACACACACACACACACACACACACACACACACACACACACACACACACACAAAGAATTCGTCTGCGGCATATGCGAGGCTGGCTAACATCAGGACGGCGTTCAGGAACCTGTGTAAGGAATCATTCAGAATCTTGTATACCATATATGTAAGACCAATCCTGGAGTACGCGGCCACAGCATGGAGCCCATACCTTGTCAAGCACAAGACGAAGCTGGAAAAAGTTCAGAGGTATGCCACTAGACTAGTCCCAGAACTAAGAGGAATGAGTTACGAGGAAAGGCTGCGGGAAATGCACCTCACGACACTGGAAGACAGTAGAGTAAGGGGAGACATGATCAATGTTTACAAAATCCTCAGGGGGAATTGCCAGGGTAAATATAGATAAACTATTCAACACCAGTGGTATGCGATCAAGGGGACACAGGTGAAAACTGAGTACCCACATGAGCCACGGGACGTTAGAAAGAACTGTTTCAGTGTCGGAGTAGTTAACAGGTGGAATCCATTAGGAAGTGATGTGGTGGAGGCTGACTCCATATACAGTTTCAAATGTAGATATGATAGAGCCCAATAGGCTCAGGAACCTGTACACCTGTTGATCGACAGTTGAGAAGCGGGACCCAAGAGCCAAAGCTAATTCCCCGCAAGTATAAAAAGGTGAGTACACACACACACACACACACACACACACACACACACACACACACACACACACACACACACACACACACACACACACACACACACACACACACACACACACACATGTCAGAAGGAAAACAATGATGATTAACTAAGTGGCTATGATTAATCAAAACGATCAGGATCACGAAGACATTACATGGAAGTGAGTAATGTAAATGAACGAGTTCAGAAAATGTTCATAATTGAACCGGAACATCCCAAATTTTCAAAGAAAACAGGCAACGAACCAACAGAATTAGAAACATAGATATATAAGCTAAGTGAGAAAACGATTAGAGAAACTGGATAAAACAGAAGATTGTCTTAAAAAAATATTCCCAAAGAACCTTTAATTTTAAAAGGTTTTAAACCTTTTATTTTAAATAAAGCTTTTATTCCCTAAAGAACCTTTTACTATGGGGGAATCTTTATGGGGAATGGTAGAAATGGTTCGACCATTCTCCGTAAAAGGGGGAATGAGGAGCTTAACAGTTGAGCTCCTTTGAGTTGTTGAGATCTCACTTGACAAACTGGAGTCATAGAGAAGGGAACTATCAAGGGGAAAGCGCCAAGCCATTACGACTATATATCACTGTGAAAGGGTAAGGATAAAGATTTAGGTTGGGACGAAAGGGACAGGATTGGTGCCCAACCACTTAGTAAAAGACGGGTAAACACCGGACGTTACCACTGTGTTTAATATAGAGAACAATCAAGGCCACACTCCACATTATTTAAGGGAGTATGCAACATTCAGTGTTGTTGCAGTGCAACATGCCCTTCAAGGTAATAACAGAGTTGACCAGACCACACACTAGAAGGTGAAGAGACGACGACGTTTCGGTCCGTCCTGGACCATTCTCAAGTCGATTGTGACTCATCGCCTGCTTAATAACAGAGGATAATGATGAGAAAATTAGTATTCCAAAAGATACAAACCTTTTGTCTCAACACCAAAATGGGATCACTGAAGGCAAGTGGTGTATAATAGACCCATTAGAGTGTCATGACGAGGCAATGGCAGTAAAGCAAGAAAGGAAATGATAGTGTCTTTCTCTCAGGAATAACAAGGCATTTAACACGAGAGTCTGCCACAGAAAGTTAAAGTTCAAGCAGGACTTAAATTAAATTAGAGAGTATCTTATTGAAAATACATTACGGTGATTTTAAAGGCTGTAGAAGGGAGAAAATTCACAATAGGTGTTCCACAAAGGTCAGGTCATAGGCCTATCCTATTCTTCGTAAATGTGAAAGATCTACATATATATGTTTGTAGACGATACATAACTGATGAAGATCCATAATACACGAAGATTGTAAACAGATGCAGGACAAACTTGATTAGATTCAGGGATGGTCTGATAAATGACTACTTGACTTCAACGCAGATAAATGCAAGTTAATGAGAACAGGGGACGGAGCAAAACCACACACACATAACAAAGCCAAATTAAAGGGATATAAATTCCTTAAACTGCCAAAGAGAAGACTGTATTAGTGTACACAGTGCTAGAGAGAAACATATGTATTAGACATAATAGAGGGAAAAATATATTGGTTAGAAAGGCGGGGTCCAAGAGCTAATAGCTCGATTCTGCAGATACAGATAGTGAAAATATACTTACAGTTCATATCCAGTTCGACCGCGGTCTCCTTAGTGGGAGCGAGGTCGTGGTTGGTGGCCTGGCAGGTATAGGTAGACCGCAAGTCTTCCTTCTTCAGTGCCCGCAGGTTTATGGTGTTGACTACGATGGGTCCCGGCTCCACCCCGTCCCTTCTCGAGCTGTTGGATATTACCGTCGCTCTACTGCAACACACATAAAGTACATACTTTTAGATCCCGTGGAACAGGAATATGAGAGAGGAAAATGATATAGGAAATAGTATCTAAGTGTTAATTTATTGATATATAGGAGCCTTAACAAGGCTTCCTTGTGGAGGCTGTATATCTTCTTCTTCCAGGGTATCAAGTGCCCAACTTGATTTATTTATTTATTAACAACTTGGGCTGGACGGTAGAGCGACGGTCACGCTTCATGCAGGTCGGCGTTCAATCCCCGACCGTCCAAGCGGTTGGACACCATTCCTTCTTCCCCGTCCCATCCCAAATCTTAATCCTGACCCCTTCCAAGTGCTATATAGTCGTAATTGCTTGGCGCTTTCCCCTAATAAATTGCCTTGCCTTGCCTTCTTCCAGGGTAAAGATGCTTGCTGTGTCTTGGGCAATCTGTATAGCTGGATTAGGTCTCTCTCTCTCTCTCTCTCTCTCTCTCTCTCTCTCTCTCTCTCTCTAAAAGGATTAGGTGGGTTCGTACAGGTAAGTATGCATATGTACATCAATACAAGTATACGAAGTTGTCGCATCTTGAGAGACAAGACGGGTCAAGGGGACTCACCTGGGTAAAGACTGGTGGTGGTAGGTGCTGTCCATGAGCCGTCCATCCCTCCACCAGGTGACGGCAGGTGGTGGGTCACCCCCCTGCACCCTACAGGTGAGGGAGGGCCGGTGTCCCACCGTATATGGGCCCGCTGCGCCCACTAGTTCCATCCCATTCTCGTCCATAATGCTCACACTCCCCACCGGCTCTGTGTGTGTGAGTGTACAAGTGCCCGTCAGTGTACGTGTGTGTACACGGTACTTGTACAAGTCGTGTATAAGTCTACACATCTGTTCCCGACACATGGCGACTAGTAGATCTGCTAGTAGATCATCTACTGGTTATCTACTACGAGATCCAGGTTCACTAACAGACAACCATTCGTGTATAGTTGCTGTTATATAACAATACCCGAAATATTAATACCCAAAATATCAATACCTAATATATTAATACCCAAAATATCAATACCTAATATATTAATACCCAAAATATCAATACCCAATATATTAATACCTCAACCAAATATCAATTCCCAAAATGATTAATATTCTAAATCTAGTCATTTAGTCTAATCTTCAATCTAGTCTTTATTTTCTACTAGATATAAAAATGCTCCAGAATAGTGAACACTTATTCAATGCCCAATCAAATTCATATCATGATTGGAACGTTTATTGAAATTTCGTTGAAAAATAGTGATGCAATAGATTTCCAGAACTTTGAAAAAACTCAATTTACATCTTAGAAAGAAGCAAGTCTGTTTCGTTGACAACATTACCACTCAATCTCATGAATATCATTTGACAAGCCCCCGGCTTCCTGTCCTCGTCAAGGCTACTAGAGAGACAGTGGGCCCCTCAGGTAATCTCAGGTAAAGTCAGTCGATATGCCTCTTAGCTCAGCTGCTCATCCTAACTGAATGTCTAATATATTATCAATATTAATGTCGTTTCTGTTGGGTTGTTATTGTATAAACTCAGTCATTCCTTGTGGCTATCGACGTACTGGGCGACGTACTGGAGCGACGCACTTAGCGACGTACGTCAGTTGACTAAGGAACAGCCTTTTTCCCACTTTGCAAACCATGTACATATTGCATTAATCCTAATCAATTTAATCTTCCTACTAATGCTTTATTCAAATTACATTTTCAATTTTCCCTTTGAAATTGTGCATTATTAGATTTAATTATAATTTGTATTGTGAAAAATCGATTGGAGCAATGTGGGGATTCGAACCAGCGACCTGGGTATTCCCAGTCGTACACCTTACCCTTGGACCAGGGGTAACATAAAGGTGTCACAGCCAGGTCAAGGGTTCGAATCCCCCTCACTGCTTCAATAGATTTTCCACTTTATATATATATCAGGTTAGTATAATTTCCTTGTGATTAATTATTATTGTCATTAAATTATTATAATTTTAGTTAGAAATTTAATAGAAATATATATTAATATAATCTTTTTAACACTTTCTAGAAAACTATTTTCATTAATATAGTGTCAGATATATTAGGCCTATATTTTTACCTTAATCGTCATATAAGATATTATATATTTTATATGATAAGGCCTATCAACCCTCTAGAGGTTGATAGGCCTTAACCAGCAGCAAACCAACACGTGCAACACATTATGCAACGCTGACTTGCAACACATGATAACACAATTGCGCAATATCAGACCTGCAACTCTCATGTTAAGTGCTTAACTGAAAAGTTTTAAAACATTATTTAACTTTCAGTATTAAATTTATGCTCTTGACACTGACATTGCGGCCGTTATTGAATAATTTCTTGCGTTAATATTTCCATTAGAGTCACTGGATTTTGTATTCGTTATGAATTATAATTTTGCTGATAATTATTAATTTTTTTTTATTTAATTAGACTGATTCTTAATCAGAGCGTTTGCTGCGGGGAACACGAACTTGTATAACTCGGAGAAAACACCATATCTTAATTGATTTATTTATTAATTGATTTATTAAAGTCTTTTGTTAGAGCTATGGGTCAATTAACAGGTCAAAGTGTCATTGAAGATTCCCAGCACTGGAACTACATTACCAACCTAACGATGGTGACTTTAATTGCCTTGTTTGTGTGCTGTTGACAATGACCTTCAACTACGATCTATATTCCATTAAATTAAATGGGATTTCTTGGACAATGATTTATATCAGAGGGGCCTTCGTCTGGGGGGGGGGCTGACAGCTGAGTGGACAGCGCTCGGTACTCGAAGTCCTGAGGTTATGGGTTCTATCCCCGGTGGAGGGGGAAGCAATTGGGCAGAGTTTCTTTCATCCTGATACTCCGGTTCGCCAAGCAGTAAATAGGTACCTGGGAGTTAGACAGCTGTCACGGGCTGCTTCCTGGGGGGTGTGTAACAAAAAAGAAGCCTGGTCGAGGATCGGGCCGCGGGGACGCTCAGCCCCGAAATCATCTCAAGATAACCTGACAGTGTCCTATGTTTCATGTAGTGAACACACTCTGGTGTAGTGAACACACACTCTAGTGTAGTGAACATACACTAGTGTAGTGAACACACACTAGTGTAGTGAACATACACTAGTGTAGTGAACACACACTAGTGTAGTGAACACACACTCTAGTGTAGTGAACACACACTCTAGTGTAGTGAGAACACACTGTAGTGTAGAGAACACACACTAGTGTAGTGAACATACACTAGTGTAGTGAACACACACTCTAGTGTAGTGAACACACACTAGTGTAGTGAACACACACTAGTGTAGTGAACACACACACTAGTGTAGTGAACACACACTAGTGTAGTGAACACACACTAGTGTAGTGAACACACACTAGTGTAGTGAACACACACACTAGTGTAGTGAACACACACTAGTGTAGTGAACACACACTCTAGTGTAGTGAACACACACTAGTGTAGTGAACACACACTAGTGTAGTGAACACACACACTAGTGTAGTGAACAAACACACTAGTGTAGTGAACACACACTAGTGTAGTGAACACACACTAGTGTAGTGAACACACACTAGTGTAGTGAACACACACTCTAGTGTAGTGAACACACACACTAGTGTAGTGAACACACACACTAGTGTAGTGAACACACACTAGTGTAGTGAACACACACTAGTGTAGTGAACACACACTAGTGTAGTGAACACACACTAGTGTAGTGACACACACTCTAGTGTAGTGAACACACACTAGTGTAGTGAACACACACTAGTGTAGTGAACACACACTCTAGTGTAGTGAACACACACACTAGTGTAGTGAACACACACTAGTGTAGTGAACACACACTAGTGTAGTGAACACACACTCTAGTGTAGTGAACACACACACTAGTGTAGTGAACACACACTAGTGTAGTGAACACACACACTAGTGTAGTGAACACACACACTAGTGTAGTGAACACACACACTAGTGTAGTAACACACACTAGTGTAGTGAACACACACACTAGTGTAGTGAACACACACTAGTGTAGTGAACACACACACTAGTGTAGTGAACACACACACTAGTGTAGTAAACACACACTAGTGTAGTGAACACACACACTAGTGTAGTGAACACACACTAGTGTAGTGAACACACACACTAGTGTAGTGAAACACACACTAGTGTAGTGAACACACACACTAGTGTAGTGAACACACACACTAGTGTAGTGAACACACACACTAGTGTAGTGAACACACACTAGTGTAGTGAACACACACTAGTGTAGTGAACACACACTAGTGTAGTGAACACACACACTAGTGTAGTGAACACACACACTAGTGTAGTGAACACACACACTAGTGTAGTGAACACACACACTAGTGTAGTGAACACACACACTAGTGTAGTGAACACACACACTAGTGTAGTGAACACACACTAGTGTAGTGAACACACACACTAGTGTAGTGAACACACACACTAGTGTAGTGAACATACACTAGTGTAGTGAACACACACTAGTGTAGTGAACACTCACACTAGTGTAGTGAACACACACACTAGTGTAGTGAACACACACTAGTGTAGTGAACACACACTAGTGTAGTAAACACACACTAGTGTAGTGAACACACACTAGTGTAGTGAACACACACACTAGTGTAGTGAACACACACTAGTGTAGTGAACACACACACACACTAGTGTAGTGAACACACACACTAGTGTAGTGAACACACACTAGTGTAGTGAACACACACACTAGTGTAGTGAACACTCACACTAGTGTAGTGAACACACACACTAGTGTAGTGAACACATACACTAGTGTAGTGAACACACACACTAGTGTAGTGAACACACACTAGTGTAGTGAACACACACACTAGTGTAGTGAACACACACATAGTGTAGTGAACACACACACTAGTGTAGTGAACACACACACTAGTGTAGTGAACACACACACTAGTGTAGTGAACACACACTAGTGTAGTGAACACACACCTAGTGTAGTGAACACACACACTCGAGTAACGACAGTTAATCGCAGCAAGATTTCAATTGAAGCTTTTCTCCCCAATTCTTAATTAATCCTTGGCGTGCGGCACCAGGGAATCCTGTAGTCTTGGCTATATGTTGCAAAGAAAACAAATGTTGCTATATGAAGTTTTTCACCGAAACGCTAGATATCTGTTATCCTGTTATCTGCAAGATAACCCATACTGGCACCTTGTGACGCACAAGATACGTCAAGTCTCACTGGGAACGGTAAGTAGCAGCTAGAACAAGTATAGACGGAACACGGAACACGTTATCACTGTCTGGTTATCTTATTGAGGTTATCTTGAGATGATTATCTTGAGGAGGCCTCGACCAGGCCTTCATTTTGTTACACATCCCCCAGGAAGCAGCCCGTAGCAGCTGTCTAACTCCCAGGTACCTATTTACTGCTAGGTGTACAGTGACATCAGGGCGAAAGAATCTCTGCCTATTTGTTTCCCTCTCTGCCAGGGAATGGAACTCAAAACCTTAGGATTACGAATCCCAAACGCTGTCCACTCAGCCGTCAGGCCCCTTGGTGAACTAAATGGCAGTGCAACGTTTATATATCATCGTTTATATATCGTTTATATTATATAATCCTATATATCATCGATAAACTAGGTAGGCTGCCTAGGTTCGTACGCTTCTAGGTAGGGAAAATACAGTGAAAGCTGTATTTTCTAAATTAAAATAAAAAGCTGTATTTTCTAAATACAGCAAAAGCTGTAAGTATAAAAGAGAGAACTTCACAAGTTTCTGCTGAGTTTAGCAGATCAACCTGACTATGATGGCTATGTGGCCATGCGAAGTACAAAGATCAACAGCCTCATAGACCAGGCCAAGGGAGGCTGCTCCCCTAGTCTGCAACCCGACAAAAACTATCGAAATGGTCACAGGTAATCTACAGGTCATCGCAGAACCGGTTTGCAAACCGATTTCTGTTATCTAGAACCGTCACCAATAGTGAGACACTCACCGTTCCACTCAAGGAATATTTTACCCCATGCGCAGGCGATGAGTCACAATAACGTGGCTGAAGTATGTTGACCAGACCACACACTAGAAGTTGAAGGGACGACGACGTTCCGGTCCGTCCTGGACCATTTTACCCCATATATCGAACACTTCTTAGACACCCAACTCACTCAGCTGAAGAGCATGAATGTGACGATGTTTCTGTCCGTTTTGGACCAATATACTACTTGATCATCGTCCAGGATGGACCGAAACGTTGCATTTCCTGTATTTTCAGATGTATGGGCTGGGGTGTCTAACTTTGAAGCCCGCTACTGTGACTTACTGTCTGTATCTACTCCTGTCATTGAGTTGTTTCTATACTTTTGTGTATATATTTATTTATTCAAAAGTTTCTGATTCTACTCCTGTCATGTGGAACTAACTAACCGAGACACAAGTCGAGAGACACTTTCGCTTCAGAGAGAAATAATAATTTAAAATATCTATAATATCACCAAAATATTAACCTACACTCTCACATTAACTCATCACATATAATCTCCCATAACTCATGTGTCACTCAACACCGTAGTCATTAAGAACAATACAATAATACACTTTATTATAATAAAAAATGGTGTAGTCAAACATTTTCTATAACTACCATGTTCAATAAAAAAATACAATATTATCACACAGTTTTCAAAATAAATATACTGCTCATATGAATATAGACGAGTTGGTGTTATAAAGCTTTAGAGTTACAGTAACTTGAGCTCTTTACGGCAGGAATGTAAACATAATATTGGAACATTTTTACAAACTTTTCAATGAGGCTGATCTCTATTTTTTGTAAACAAATGTCACCCAATCGCGTTGCTCCTCATTCGTTCATATTCTTGTGGTGATGGAAGATCAGGTTACTTCTCTTTTTGTGGTGATGGAAGTGCTGTTTTCTCTTCTTCTTTTGATACTGGAAGCTCCTCTCCCTGCTTCCCTGAACCCCTGTCAATGTTGTTGTTGTGGCTGTAGTTCGAGCAGAACGGTGACTGTCAAGAGGCAAAGGTGCTTCGAACCTCTGCTTGAAAATATTGTGTCCACAACTGGATGAGCATTCATTTGACCCTGTCGGCTTCTGTGCGGACTTTTGTACGCTTATTTTACTTATTTAAATACAGTGAGACACGTTTTAAATACTTTTAAAAAGTTTTAATTACGTTTTTAAATTTTTTTTAAATACGTTTTAAACCTTTTAAATACTTTTTTTCCATTACATGGTTATTATTATAATTGTACCATATTTATTTTCTTAACTCATACATGTCTATTTTTGTAATAAAAGCTATTGTTTTTCGAGAGACTCCATAACACAATAGATTTAATAAAATGTGATTGGGCCTAGACATTTAAAGTCAACCAATCATCTTAGAGCTTGATGAAGCAATGCGACTGAACTAATTTGAGACATTCAGCCCGAACCTTTATGCACTTAACCAAATCTAATTAAACTTATCCTAACTGCTCTATCCCCCTCCTCTCTCAGCATGTTGCAATTTTAACGGAATTTACCATTCCGTAAAATTTTGCAACGTACTAGTCATATATTAAAATGGTCCTCAGGACTATATGCAACTGAAAACTCACACCCCAGAAGTGACTCGAACCCATACTGCCAGGAGCACTCTGCTGACGTACAGGATCCCTTAACAAAACGTTTTTTTAACGTTTTCTATGGTTTGTTTTCGATAGGTTTTTCGTACGTTTCTCATTCGGGAAAACAGTTACATTCTTTACGTTGTGGGAAATATAGAGAGAACAAACAGTAGATGTGACTTATTGTGACTTATTCCTGGCCTATGTTGTGTATACGATTAACGAGAATAAAACGAAAATATTCTTTTTTCGGGTTTTCTTCTCGGTACTGGTATATCGCCCAGTAGCTCTACTTGGTACTGGTATACCGCCCAGTAGCTCTACTTGGTACTGGTATATCGCCCAGTAGCTCTACTTGGTACTGGTATATCGCCCAGTAGCTCTACTTGGTACTGGTATACCGCCCAGTAGCTCTACTTGGTACTGGTATATCGCCCAGTAGCTCTACTTGGTACTGGTATACCGCCCAGTAGCTCTACTTGGTACTGGTATATCGCCCAGTAGCTCTACTTGGTACTGGTATATCGCCCGTAACCCTACACGGTACTGGTATATCGCCCAGTAGCTCTACTTGGTACTGGTATACCGCCCAGTAGCTCTACTTGGTACTGGTATACCGCCCAGTAACCCTACACGGTACTGCTATATGACCTGGTCACGCTATTCTATACCGGTATATCTCCATATTCATATGATGATTATTAGCACAATAATGACTGCTGGATACATTAACAAAACCCACGACACTAATGTTCATATCCGTCATTGTAATAATGTATATAATGTAACTGGAGAATGTACAATGACCATGCAGAGAGCGCATCACAATTACTGGGCTAATGTCACAACACACAGAGTTAAAAAAAAAACATGACTTTTCGGTCCATTATAGACCATTAATTTACGAATTTCCGATTTGCTAATGGTCCTTTTGGACCGAAATCTCATCACTTTACTCTCTTTTTTTGCATTTATGTTTTTTTTGTGTTTATGAAGAACACGATTTTTCCATATATAGCTAATTTTAAATGTACAAACATTTATGAATAAACATGTTAAATCAAAGAATTTTATTATATCTAAGTGAATTGGTCATTACGAGATTGGCTAATGAGACTAGAGCTTCTCAGAGGCTGTTTATCACTAACAAACCCCAATGGAACCAATAGATATCTACTGATATCGATAGAAACCGATATCAATGTCTCACAATCTTTATTCTGACCCCTTCCAAGTGCTATATAATCAGGCTAGCTGCTTCTGCTCGTAGGTCCCTTTGCCCTCCCCCACAAGGGAGGGGAACAGAGTCATGGGGGTCATTGGTCATAGCACTGACCTATCACGGTAAGGTTGACCCTGGCGTGGGTGGTGGTGAGGCGCTTGTAGTCAACTCTGCAGCGATAGACAGCCTGGTCAGGGCGGCGCGTCTGGTTGAGGACGAGGGCGGCAGGAATAGTGGTCATGCTGAAGTGAGCTCTCTCTCCCAGGATCTGCGGGTCGGCCCATTCCTTGGGCCGAGCGTAGACGCCCAGCCGCACGTCGTAGCTGGAAGAGGAAGACGAATTGGGTTAGTGGATCCCCGGAGAGAGAGAGAGAGAGAGAGAGAGAGAGAGAGAGAGAGAGAGAGAGAGATATAGAGTCTGTAAGGAGATAGAGGGGTTTAAAAAAGAGTTAGCGGTTGTATGAGCTGAATAGAATAAATATAAGATAGAGGGGGAGAAGGATAGCTACTATAGAAAGGGACAGACGATAATTAGAGCCTGTGGAGGGGAAAGAGAGAGGTGAGAAGGGAGAGAGGGGAGTTGGTCAATATG
>WNGS01169498.1:25012606-25045835 GCA_020271785.1 Procambarus virginalis
GCTCCAACGGATTTTCTTTGAGATAAGAATATTAAGAGCATCTAAGTACACAGAAGTAGGCAAGCTTCAAGACCAAGAAAGCCAGCAATATCGCCCATATTAGAGAGTACTAGAGAACACAGTCAATATATATAATATACAAGCGACTTGAGAATGGTCCAGGACGGACCGAAACGTCGTCGTCCCTTCACCTTCTAGTGTGTGGTCTGGTCAACAATATATATATCTGCCACCTGAACACCTACAGAGAACAATAACATCGTTAACAAAAGAATTAGAAATCTAGTTTATGAAGAATGAAAAAAGTTATATTTTTACATTATCTAGAGCCGAGAAAAGTAAGAGGGGATATGAATAAAGTCAACAATGTGTGTAAAGGTATAAGGATGAATATATATAAGATATAGGGATATATAATACTTAATACAAATCAAGTATTAATGAAATCAACACAAAACATCACACCAAACAATGGATATAAATCGCATAAGTTTAGATTTAGGAATGACTGGGGTAAAATGCTGGTTTTGGAAACAGGACTGTTGCATGGGTAACAGCTTCTTCCCCGTATCAACCTACCTTTGCGCCGTGGAGAGGCCACTCCAGACCGACATCCAGAGCGCAACTCCATAGTCTCCTGAGACTGATGGATGCCTACTACTAGTTATTAAAAATAGATCTGGAATTTCTGGATTATTTCAAGCGAAGGTTAGACATATATATGAATGAGTTTGCTTGGAGAGCAGAGCAGCTCTCTCTGCTCTGTGTCGAGAGAGCAGAGCAGCAGTACACACCAGATCTGTAAATTGAGTTTCACATGTGGTCAAAAATCCTCAAACTTGATTGGGAAGTCGACAGGCTTGTTACTCTTGAACCGCCAGTTACCACTGCTGGGAGAAGCAGGAATTGTTGCTCTTGGAGCTGGAGGAGCAGCATCCATACTTCATCTACCAGCTGGCAGGTATCATATTTCATCTACCAGCTGGCAGGTATCATATTTCATCTACCAGCTGGCAGGTATCATATTTCATCTACCAGCTGGCAGGTATCATATTTCATCTACCAGCTGGCAGGTATCATATTTCATCTACCAGCTGGCAGGTATCATATTTCATCTACCAGCTGGCAGGTATCATATTTCATCTACCAGCTGGCAGGTATCATATTTCATCTACCAGCTGGCAGGTATCATATTTCATCTACCAGCTGGCAGGTATCATATTTCATCTACCAGCCTTCAGGTATCATACTTCATCTACCAGCTGGCAGGTATCATACTTCATCTACCAGCTGGTAGGTATCATACTACATCTACCAGCTGGCAGGTATCATATTTCATCTACCAGCTGGCAGGTATCATACTTCATCTACCAGCCGGCAGGTATCATACTTCATCTACCAGCTGGCAGGTATCATACTTCATCTACCAGCTGGCAGGTATCATACTTCATCTACCAGCTGGCAGGTATCATACTTCATCTACCAGCCGGCAGGTATCATACTTCATCTACCAGCTGGCAGGTATCATACTTCATCTACCAGCTGGCAGGTATCATACTTCATCTACCAGCTGGCAGGTATCATACTTCATCTACCAGCTGGCAGGTATCATACTTCATCTACCAGCTGGTAGGTATCATACTACATCTACCAGCTGGCAGGTATCATACTACATCTACCAGCTGGCAGGTATCATACTTCATCTACCAGCTGGTAGGTATCATACTTCATCTACCAGCTGGTAGGTACCATACAACATCTACCAGCTGGCAGGTATCATACTTCATCTACCAGCTGGTAGGTATCATACTACATCTACCAGCTGGTAGGTACCATACAACATCTACCAGCTGGCAGGTATCATACTACATCTACCAGCTGGTAGGTACCATACAACATCTACCAGCTGGCAGGTATCATACTACATCTACCAGCTGGTAGGTACCATACAACATCTACCAGCTGGCAGGTATCATACTTCATCTACCAGCTGGTAGGTACCATACAACATCTACCAGCTGGCAGGTATCATACTACATCTACCAGCTGGCTGGTACCATACAACATCTACCAGCTGGCAGGTATCATACTTCATCTACCAGCTGGTAGGTACCATACAACATCTACCAGCTGGTAGGTACCATACAACATCTACCAGCTGGTAGGTACCATACAACATCTACCAGCTGGCAGGTACCATACAACATCTACCAGCTGGCAGGTACCATACAACATCTACCAGCTGGCAGGTACCATACAACATCTACCAGCTGGCAGGTATCATACTACATCTACCAGCTGGTAGGTACCATACAACATCTACCAGCTGGTAGGTACCATACAACATCTACCAGCTGGCAGGTATCATACAACATCTACCAGCTGGCAGGTATCATACAACATCTACCAGCTGGCAGGTATCATACAACATCTACCAGCTGGCAGGTATCATACTACATCTACCAGCTGGTAGGTACCATACAACATCTACCAGCTGGTAGGTACCATACAACATCTACCAGCTGGCAGGTACCATACAACATCTACCAGCTGGCAGGTATCATACTTCATCTACCAGCTGGTAGGTACCATACAACATCTACCAGCTGGTAGGTACCATACAACATCTACCAGCTGGTAGGTACCATACAACATCTACCAGCTGGCAGGTACCATACAACATCTACCAGCAACCATACTACATCTACCAGCTGGTAGGTACCATACAACATCTACCAGCTGGCAGGTACCATACAACATCTACCAGCTGGCAGTAACCAAACTTCTGTAACTAGATTTCGGTACCCAGACCTCATCAAACGTACATCAGTAACTAAATCTTCAACAACCAGTCTTCACAACCAGTCCTCAACAACCAGTCTTCAACACCAGTCTTCAACAACCAGTCTTCAACAACCAGTCTTCAACAACCAGTCCTCAACAACCAGTCATCAACAACCAGTCTTCAACAACCAGTCTTCAACAACCAGTCTTCAACAACCAGTCTTCAACAACCAGTCTTCAACAACCAGTCTTCAACAACCAGTCCTCAACAACCAGTCTTCTACAACCAGTCTTCAACAACCAGTCTTCAACAACCAGTCTTCAACAACCAGTCTTCAACAACCAGTCTTCAACAACCAGACATCAGCAACCAGACCAGAATAGACCCACGAGCTGGTCGGGTCGCACCTAATGATACATCTCATGAGACTTGTCCTATTTACATATCTTTTTATTAAAGTGCATTAAATTACAACACTGTCAGACGGAAGGAGACACGGAGCATGTTTTAATTAGCCTGTGAACTTTGTTATTTGTTCGTTCCTTGGTAGAGTTAATGACGCCTCAGGCCGGCCTGGGTGAATATATGTTTCCTGTGAATTTTGTCATTTGTTCGTTTCTTGGTAGAGTTAATGACGCCTCAGGCCAGCCTGGGAGGATATATTGTATCTGTGAACTTTGTCATTTGTTCGTTCCCTTAGTAGAGTTAATGACGCCTCAGGCGGCCTGGAGGATATATTTGTTATCTTTGAACTTTGTCATTTGTTCGTTCCTTGGTAGAGTTAATGACGCCTCAGGCCGGCCTGGGAGGATATATTGCACGACAAGTCTTGCCAAATTAGCTCTCTCTTCTCAGCTGGTAAGATAATAGTCCCTGCAAAGACCCATTGTAATGCGGACCCTATTTTTCCGCTTGTTGCTACTTGGAACAAAGTGGTTACATCTTGTTATGAAGTTTTTATGATGGGTTAGAAAGTTGTAACAATGTGATAGTTGGTTGCTACAGCTTGTTCGAAAGTTGTAGCTACAGCTTGTTCGAAAGTTTGTAGCTACAGTTAGTTCGAAAGTTGTAGCTACAGCTTGTTCGAAAGTTGTAGCTACAGCTAGTTAGAAAGTTGTAGCTACGTCGTAGTTTCGCTGTGATTAACGGGATAAGGAATTTCATCTGAAATAAGACTTATCATTTTTTAAGGAAATAATGAAGCAAAACAGCTATGTGCACATAGTAGAGACCAAGCCTCTATATACACATATTGTCTATCAGTCTGTCCAAGGCTGGAGGCCCGACGCTTTGGGCTAGTCCCACCCAAATTTGTAAAGTAAGTGGTGTGAGGTTCGGGACAGACATAGGGGTTACAGAAGGCCTAAGTTAATTGCTTTAAGCAATATAGCGAATAACCCAACATCCCCGAGAAGCGATATTCATTAAGTCTAAAAAGAATCGGAATGAAATTAGGGATGTGATGTCCATAGAGTGTGAAATTACTGTGACGTTTCTCTGCAGTTACCCAGGAATTTTCTAATGAACATATTTTCTTATAGAATAAGAAGGGTTGGGAGAGGGGGGGTGGAGGAAATGTAAAATGTAAAATAAAATGGCTTCCATGACCTTAAGGTCACGGAAGCTACATTTCTACAAACATTTCGCTTATATGGATAAAAAAATAGAACCGACCATTATACAAGTGTTATAATGGTAGGTTCGCAGAAGCTACCTTTATATAAATGACCTTGAACTCTATAAAAGCTCTGTGGTAATGAATGATACACAGCATTCCCTCGCCTCGTTTAGGCATTCCTTCGGTAAACCAATGTTGTACCAATATGCAGACGAGGAGTCACAATAACGTGGCTGAAATATGTTGACCAAACCACATGCTAGAAAGTGAAGGGACGACGACGTTTCCGTCCGTCCTGGACCACAATCGACTTGAGAATGGTCCAGGACGGACCGAAACGTCGTCGTTCCTTCACTTTCTAGTGTGGTTTGGTGAATGTTGTACCAATGTTGAGTTCTCTCACATGAGGGCATGGAGACCCAACACCGTTACTTCTGGTCACTTAGTCGCATACTTTCTGCCACCGGACTTAATAGTAGTAGTAGTAGGCATCCATCAGTCTCGGGAGACTATGGAGGGGGGCTCTGGTTGTCGGTGTGGAGTGGCCTCTCCAGGGGCAGGGTAGATTGATACGGAGTGAAGCTGTTACCCATGCAGCAGGGGTCCCGGACTTAATATACGTTTCCTAACCTTATACAGGCTTTGAGTCTTATACAGACCATTACACATCCAGGCGTGTCTCCTGTTTGGTACTTTCCTAACTGTTAACCAGTGATCCGAGGTGTACCTTTCCCTCTAAGGGAGGTTTACCTCCCTTCTAAGGGAGTTTATAAGCCAAAGTTTGTAGCGAGATAGCAGTCTTTAGGTAAATACACAGCGCACGTAAATATGCTTGCAGAGGAGCGTGGGTGCATGATGACGCTTGAGTTTATGGGTCCTATGACGGGTCCTGGGACGGGCCCTGGGACGGGTCCTGGGGACGGGCCCTGGGACGGTCCTGGGGACGGGCCTGGTACGGGTCCTGGGGACGGGCACGGGGTGACATACAGTTGCCTGGCGCCTCGTAAACTTTTCCTTCACCGTGAGTGTCGTGAACTGGGACAAGAAAGACCTCGACAACCCCATCACGGTGACGGACGGTCTCTTGGCTCACTGTGAAGCTCCGTCCCTTAGACGGGGAAGATGTCACACACCATTCCCCCGTCTCCTCCCCTCCCTTCCCCCCTTCCATACTTATTTCCCCCACCCACTCCTCTCCCCACCGCCGCTTTCGACAGATATAAATGACAAGACTTAACAAAATGACATTTTTGCTTTTCCATCCGACAAACTTCGGTCGTTAGGCCGGAAATCGTCCAATAATTACTTCCTCACCTGAACTTTGGTCGGAAATGTAAAATTGACGACCATTTTATACCGCTCAATATCTCATACATTTATAGTGAGGATTATTGACACCCGAGAGTGTTAGTGAGTTTTATCTCCAGAGTGGAGCCTGCGACCTCTGACGGTATTATGATGCTAGAGTGACTGGGGAGGTAATATAGGGAGATAAGGAGGCTGGAGGGAGCGTGATGGAATAGGCAGATTAGAGAAGGATACGTTGGAAGGAGGAAGGATGACAGTGGAGCATGAAAAAGGTGAATTGAAGAATATATAATAGGTGAATGTATTCAAACATGAAATATATATATATATATCTATATATATATATATCTATATATATATATTATATATATATATATATATTATATATGTTAAATTATAAAAACTAAATTTCATTGGATAAAAGTTTAAATTGCTTCATGGAAGGTAATTAATGACTTTTCTTCAAGCTTCCTCATTCTTACTACGAAAATAATCATTGGCTTTACCCATAAGGAATTTGAATAGGGAGGCAATGACATCTCTCATGATTGTCGCACATTTGCCTTAAATACGCTACTTGGGGTTCCCTTCAACATTAGGGTAAGAGGCAAGACGCATCTCAACCCCGCTACTTACAGAATGATTACAGAAGTCAGGTGATGATTACAGATGAGACTTGTCAGTCGACTCAGAGGTCAATGTATCAAAATACATCTCGGCTAAAATAAAGATCATTTGATATCAGCTGCACTACAATACAATACAATGTTTATTCCAAAGAATGTGTGACCTAAGAACATGAGAGTAATATACAAATTGTTGGAATGAATGAAGCCATTCAATAAAGCCATTCACTGAAACCATTCAATGAAACCACTATTAAACAAAGCGTTTCGGACCAAAACACTAACACCCAGAGGTAAATATTTAACACCTGTTAACACCTGCACTACAAAATACACAAAGACAGCTTGTAAAACCACTTAACACCCCCCCCTAAAGATAAATAAAGCCGAGAGTCGTGTAGGTAAAGCCACACATTCCAATCATCCAAAATAAATAACTACTCTCCCTGAACGTGGACCAGATGCCAGCGATTATAACAAACTATTCACCCCCCCCACACACCCCCCCCACACACACACAAGTGTCCTGTTTCCGAGGTGTTTGTCGATAACCTGTTGTCCACAGCATTGGTTTCCCCTACACGCAATCAAAGGTTCCTATATTACCGGCGATAAATCAATTGCCAGATCTGGGAAACTCTGAATGTTATACTGAATGCTCTTTCTTGATGCATTGTTCGAGGATTTTGTTTCTCTCTCTTAATGTGTATTTCGTATGCAGGCAAACTATACGTTTTTTTTAATTATTATTCATTGAATCCGTGCCTTTTTTTCTGGAATAGCTTATACATACCTTTTTTTCATTCAGATCTTGTATAACTAATTTCCTTCACCCATTTGATTATTCTTTCCTTCCCGTTCTTAGCTATTTTTTTTTTTCACAGACTCAATTTCACTTTTTTTTTGTTAACCCTCTTTATCCCTCCTAACTAACCCTTCACACAATCATTCACCCTTCACCCAATCATACACCCTCCACCCAATCATACACCCTCCACCCAATCATACACCCTTCACCCAATCATACACCTCCACCCCAATCATACACCCTCCACCCAATCATACAAATGAATATGATTTTGATTTTCCTATTACAGAATATAATTAAATGAAACATCAATTTTTATGTTGTGGGCCTCAGAGAACTTTGTTTAACCTAGTTTAGTTATATTGGTATTACATGTAAATGTTTGTTTCGGTTAAGTGATGTAATGTGTTTAGTAAAGGAATAAGTTACTGTTTAATTGCCATGATTCGATTACTATAAATTATCATAGATTTTTTGTGTTGTTTTGGGATAATGTTTTTTTTTTCGTAAATCATTATTGTCATGTCTGGTTTATTAAAGGTCACGGAATTAGTACGATATGGAGTGAGCAGTTGATTTAATGTTTAATTAACGTTTAATGTTTAATTATCGTTTAATTAACGTTTAACGTTTAATTAACGTTTAGTGTTTAATTATCGTTTAGTTAAACGTTGCTACGTTTAATGTAACGTGTGGTACGCAAGGAAGAAATGGTGCTTAACCACTTGGGTCATCTGAGATTGAACGGCGACCAGCAAGAAACGAACCATTGACGTACCAACCAGCCCAACCTGAGACTGTTGTGCTATGACACTACCTGCCCACGTCCAGGCACTCCGATTCCTTTTATGTTAAGCCCTACTCGTTCGATACCCTTCATAGTGCCAATGGTTTAATCTTGGTATACAAAATATACCACATGGGCCTTTAAACCAACCAATTCATTCACCCTCTTTATCTACCCCCTATCATTATCAAGCGCCTTGCTCCCTCTTTCTTGGACCTATCTTTACCCTCTCATTCGTTCCTCTCCGGGTCCGCCTCTCATTCACTTTTCACTGTCAATAGTTATACGTTATATCTCCTTCGTGGACTGATATATAGAGGCCATTACTCTACTCTGCTAACTCATCTCTCTTCACCAGCGGACTCTGTGACCTCTTAAAGTCTTGTCGCTCTTCCTTCCTCTTTTTCCATATACTTTTAGTCTTTCTCCTATCTCCCGCTCTGCCTTTTGTTAATATTCATTTTATTTTCGCACTTTTTATCTTCCATTTATATTATTCTCTTTGTTATTCGTTTTCATTCTCTTTCTCCTCGTCGTATTATTTCCCACCTCCTAATTTTACTATAATAATTAATATCTTTGTGCTTTATGCCTTATTTATCTCATTATCTTCCCGTTCGTGTTGCTACCTTACCTCTTCTCGCCCTCTTGTTTGTGTCCTATTTATTGGCCTTCTCTACCTCCCATATCCTTTATTCTTCATGTTCTCATTTTTCATGTAGCTCTTCTTCATGTATATCTCCTCTATTTCTTACCTCCTTCTCCTTATTTATCGTCGTGGCTTATTCCCCTTATTCCATGTGGATAACAAGATTCTCTGTTTTATAGTGCAAGGATATCTTAATACACTTGTATCGTAATGCAGTTGTATCGTAATACACGGGTATGGTAATATAGGGGTATGGTAATATAGGGGTATCGTAATATAGGGGTATCGTAATACACGGGTATCGTAATACACGGGTATCGTAATATAGGGGTATCGTAATACTCGGGTATCGTAATATAGGGGTATCGTAACACACGGGTATCGTAACACACGGGTATCGTAATACACGGGTATCGTAATTTAGGGGTATTGTAATACACGGGTATCGTAATACACGGGTATCGTAATACACGGGTATCGTAATTTAGGGGTATTGTAATACACGGGTATCGTAATACACAGGTATTGTAATATAGGGGGTATCGCAGCGCAGGAGTATTGTAACGCAGGAATATCGTAATGGTTGATTATCGTAGCACAGGAGAATCGTATTGTGCAGGATTTATTGAGAATAATTCAAATTCAGTAATTTGAACAAATAATTTATTCCTCCCATGTTTGTATTTGTTTATTGGTAAACATCGCAATTTATAAAGATATTTACGTTGGGGGAGGATTTAATTATTTATTCCACAGCTTCCCGCGGGTAAAACATTGCTGTAAGTGATGAGTTTATAATTTGAGTTGGGCATCTGGATGTAAATTAGCTGTTGTTGATACAGTGAGACTCCCTTCCACAGTCTTATATTCTGTAGTTGTTGCTAATTTTATGAGTCGTGCATTCACTTCCTATTATTCAGCCGCTGTTGTTAATATATTATGGAGGAGAAGTTGTTACCCATGCAGCAGGGTGACTGAATAAGAACAGTAACAATATTCAACAGTAATTATATATATTACTCTAACATGTCCATTCGTAAACGTATTAGAGGGTAATATATTGGCCAACTTTCCTGTAGTGGAGTTGATTGAGTACTTCCTACTTTTTTTGTGGGGTAGGAAGGGAATTTCCAAGACCTCGCCCCGTACGTGTTGCTTGTATGGCAGCCTGGTTCACACTGACGGCCTGCTTTGGCGAATAGCAGTGCGTTAGGCGCCACACATTCGAAAACTGCATTCTGATTGGCTGGTTCAAATACGATTTCAAAATGTCCAGTGATATAAGGAGGGATATGTTCGTCATGATGAAGACAGGGCTATATTGAAAGCATTCATCAGATGGTGACTGAGAGACGTCAATCATCAGGCGAGAATTGAGAATTGGCATTTATCAACTGAAGGTTGAGTAACAACATTCATCAGCGGGAGGTTGAGTAACAACATTCATCAGTTGAACAATAGCGAAATAGGAGGAAAAATATAATAATTTCTTCTCACTGTTGTAATATGTTTTGTGCAACGAGTACTCAACGCAATTATGTCTGAGCGTGTGAATGAGTAGCACTTGAGCGTGTGAATGATTACAATACAAGTACAAACACACAGAAACAAATAAATTTAAAGACATACACACACACACACGCACGCACGCACGCACGCACGCACGCACACACACACACACACACACACACACACACACACACACACACACACACACACACACACACACATCTCTCTCTGAATAAAAGAACATGTGTGTTAGTTTTATACATAAACAACATCCCGAGGTAAGACATTGTCGACTTGCCTCTCTTGGATGCCAGATATTGAATCATGCAGCCGACCGGCACGTATGCAACAGACCTTGAAATGGTTGCAGGTACGACAAAGCTGCAATGCATATTTCACTTTGCATTTGGCTAGTGCCTCGACAAACAGCTGCTCCCTTTAGCGTGAAAAAAAAATGGGTCACCTTAAATCTCGTGAAAATATTTTCGCAATGAATTTTGTAGCTTCATAAATGTCTCGTAGGGAGTTTAACTGTCTGTTTGGGTGTATATATGTAGATGGGAGTGTTTAAATGGCTCGGGTGTTTGGTAGGTGCGTGGGTGTAGTGGTGGTTGGAGTTGTGGTTGGTGGGGGTGTCTTGTAACAGTCTTAAAGATGCGTTTGCTTGTTTGGTGGATGTGTGAAGGTGTCGCAAGGTCTTTGTGTGTGTGTGAAGGTACATGTGTGTGTGTGTGTGGGGGATCATCATGTATGTTTTACTTAGTATATTTACTTATAAAATATGATACAAGTACTTCAAAATATTTATAATGTTTAGCACCTGCAGGGTTAATAGGTACTCATAATTAACTCATCTTACTCATGAAACATACTCAAGAAATGCTACTAGAATATGTCCCTTTACTCGTTATACTTTCGTAATGTTGTAGAACACTGTGAAGTGTTTGCTTCTGTTCACTGTGTGTTACAAACAATTTGTGAAATATACATCATGTCTTTTTCTGGGGCGTTTTCCTTCAGTTGATGTTAAGATGAGTTCCTTCGTCGTAGCATTATTTTCCTGCCTTCTGAATTCTTAAAACATTCTTGCTGCATGGGTAACTGCTTACTCCATCCAGCACTGGTCCTACTAACATGGTATATAATCACTCAGACATTTCCACACAGGTTTCAATGCTAATTTAAGATTTTTTTAATGATTTTACACTGTTGATGATTCTTATATAGTTTTCCTCTGATGCTGTTGAACTTGCAAGAGAGCCTCAGGGGTCCCCCGAGAGCCTCAGTGTCACGAGCCACAGTCTATATACAGATGAAGAGTCACTGTAACGTGGCTGAAAAATATTGACCAAACCACACACTAGAAATTGAAGAGACGTCGACGTCGTTAATGGTCCGAGACGTCGTCGTCTCTTCAATTTATAGTGTGTGCTTTGGTCAACACAGTCTATATATATATATATATATATATATATATATATATATATATATATATATATATATATATATATATATTTATTCAATGCACATCTTCACTACACACGTTCTTCATGATTGTAACAACCCTTCCCCCCCCCCGTCACTGCCAGGGCCAACCCTCACCATTTTCTGAAGAGTCAATCAGGGTCCCTGAAAATCGTGAATTATGCAGAGGTTCTCGCGACCTCAACGGGGGACAGCTCAGCACCTTGGCATTCTGGAACCTGTTTTCTGTTTTGAAAACAGAATATGGTAATCGTTCGAGGATTTTATAAAATCCTTTTTTTTTGTTACAGCTATGAGCAGTGGTCAAGAGTTCAAGAGGAGGACTTGGAGGCTGGAGTGTATATTTCTGAAGACCTTCCTTGTGTCAAATGGGGGAAGCGTTGCCAGATTTTCTTTAATTTACAAAACACTGGGGAATCATTTTAAGAGAGGGGAGGGATCTATCAGGAGAAAGTGCCAAGTCATTACGACTATATAGCCCTTGGAAGGGGTCAGGATGAGGATTTGGGATGGGGCGGGGGGTAAGGATTGGTGCCCAACCACTTGGACGGTCGGGGATTGAACGCCGACCTGCATGAAGCGAGGCCTTTGCACTACCGTCCAGCCCAAGTAGTTGGGAATCATTTTAAGAGAGCCGTTGAAAATATTAAAACGAGTGAAGCACTTTTCGAAAGAAAGATTCAAACATAAACCAAAACAAGTCATTTCTAAAGCAGCCATTATCATAAGAGACCGGCCTCGTAAACAATGACAAACCGTCCTCAGACTATATTCATTCCATTCAGCGGCCGACCCCAAAGACACATTCATCAATTTTACTCAATGCTGTTTAATCAAAAATAAAAATTTTGTGTTCGTGGAGACGGTGAGGATGTGCGGGAGAGGCCTTTGCATAAAGTCGACCCGGGAACCGCCGGTTACCCTCATCTAATAGGTGCAATAAGTACTATAATTTTTGGACGAAGTTATAGCCTCACATATAAGTATTCATATTAATTCTCGAATGAAAAATTAAGTTCAGGCGATGGTGCATTGGTTTCACACTCGCTTTGCACCATGCAAGACGAGGTTCGACTCCACACCTCGCACATGAAGCAGAAATTCACATTGATCAATTTATCCGATCAATATGCAGGCGATGAGTCACAATAACGTGGCTGAAGTATGTTGACCAATCCACACAGTAGAAAATGAAGGGACGACGACGTTTCGGTCCGTCCTGGACCATTCTCAAGTCGATTGTGACTTGAGAATGGTCTAGGACGGACCGAAACGTCGTCGTCCCTTCATTTTCTAGTGCGTGGATTGGTCAACATTATTCGATCAATAACTCAAGTGTCGAATACCAGCTGTCAGAGTTACAAAGCCAGTCAGTCAGTCAGTCGAGTCAGTCGAGTCAGACTTACCGGGCAGGTCTGACTTGAGTGGATAAGACCATAACAGGTAAATAATGTCGCGGTGTAAACATTGACGATGTGAAAACTGATCAAATCCTGTCTGTCTGTATGTCTGTTTCTCTCTCTCTCTCTCTCTCTCTCTCTCTCTCTCTCTCTCTCTCTCTCTCTCTCTCTCTCTCTCTCTCTCTCTTCTACTTACCCTTCCTCCAGCCTCACACACTAATAAACTTACAGTAATTACAACAGACCCAAGACAATAAAATTCGGCACAAGAAATTCCACATGCAACTCCTTAATTAACTTACCGATTCCATTAAGAACTTTGCCTGGCCTCACATCGGGGTCAATTACAGCTTGCATGACCCGCAGGCAACGCCTCCCAGTGCCTCATGCAATGCCAGGGTTAGTTTGTTGTTTTCAGGCCTACCTGTCATAATTACCTTGATGTTGATATTCCTGTTGATGGGTTTATCTATGACTTAATATACTTTTGGTCTCCACACTCTTGGTCTCCACACTCGTGGTCTCCTCTTTATTGCCTTCATATCCTTGCTCTCTTTACTCTTATTCTCCTCACCCTCTTCATCAACCACCCTTCGCCCTCTCCACCTTCTGTTTTTTTCCTCTCTGTCGTTCTCATATTCACACTTAATTTTCCAGTGAACTTTCTACCTTTTCTCCATTCTCTTATGCTTCTTTACGTAGTTTCATTTCTCTCCCTCATTTCCTCCACGCTCCTCTTCTCCCTCTCTCACTTCTCTTTATCCCTCACCTCTTCTTCTCATTTCCCTCATCGGTTCTAAATACTCACTCACAAGGTCTCAAGACACAAGCACCTCATAGAATAAGCAACAGGTCGTAACGTGTCATAGATGTAACGATTGACGTCTTAAATGATTAGGTAGTTTGAGAACCTTTACGGTAAGGGATTCAACACCAATGGTTCTCTGTTTAGAATCATCTTGTGTTCGTTTCGAATTCCAATCTAACCAAACCTAACCTAACCTAAGCTAATCTAAACTAACCATGTTGACCAAATCACGCACTAGAAAGTGAAGAGACGACGACGTTTCGGTCCGTCCTGGACCATTCTCAAGTCGATCGTAACCTAACTATACCTAACATAATTTAACCTAACCTATCGAAACCAAACCCTACCTAACGTAATCTAACGTAACCAAACCTAACCTAACCTTACCTAACCAAACTTTACCCACCCTAACCTAACTGATGCATCAAAACTGAGGATTTTCGTGAGCCTCTGTTCTCCATAACACGTTGCAATACGTACGCTGGTTACGGTAATGTGCCAGAACATCGTGTTAGTCTGTTCTGTATGCTCACGAGGAAGGAGAGATATAAGAAAGTAAAACGTTACACAAGGGATTTTTACTGTACTTTAAGTACCAATGAAACTACTCAATCCTTGGGATTATCCATACGTCATCCTTGGCGTAGCGAGAGAAATATATATATCATAATCAATACATAAAACATATTCAAGGGTTATGTCCCAACTTTTCACAATGTTATTTTCACAATTTATCAGAATGAAATATATGACAGGAAATGTATAGCTGACCCGGTGAAGGGCCGAGGTAATAATACACATATACATGGGTAATAATGCATGTATACAGAAGTAATGCATGTACACAGAGGTAAGATTAAACATACATGATATTGTATGAATATGTTAGGCTTTTGAATATGAATATGATGGCTTTTCAGCTATCAACCAAGGGAGGAATTTTCCTACCCTCCGCTCCCCAAATCATCATTCTCCACAATTCTCTTTCCTTCTACCCGACTATGAAGCACTTGGAAGGGATACGAGGACAAGGAACTGGGAAGTTACGGAGGAAAGAAACGGTTCCCAAGTACTTGGACCGTCGGGGATCGAACGCCGACCTGCAAGAAGAGAGACCGTCGCTCTATCACACACATTCACACACTAGCTCGGCTCTCCGAAAAAAGCGTGATTTTGGAAGCCACAAGCCAGATAAAGGTGGAACACTAAGATCAAATAAAATCGAAGGGTTTAGTGTAAAGTGGAAAACAAAGCTCCACAATTGAAATATATTATCTCTCTCTCAGACTACAGTGAGCCAGAGGCAGGCAAGACCAGACCAACAATACTGTTAGTTGTACACTCTGATAAACTCTCTCTCTCTCATAAAAAACACACACGTACAAAATAACACATATATCAACACTCTCTCTCTCACTCTCATTCTCTTTCACTCTCATTAACACTCACTTTCACTATAATATATATATATATATATATATATATATATATATATATATATATATATAATATAATATATATATATATATATATATATATATATATATATATATATATATATATATATATATATATATATATGTTGTTAAATATAACCGAAAAAGTAAGATTAATAATTCTAACACGAATTTTCCCAATATTTCTTATGTGTCTTTTCACTGTTGATGGTAATTGAAAAAACAATTCTCCAAAATTCATTTTTATTTCTAGTCTGACGCGACGCTTGAACGCGTTTCGTAATAACTTATTACATTTTCAAAGACTTTAGTTTACGCACACACAACTGTAACCTGAAAACACTGAACAGAGTTTTACTATGCTAACATTTAAACAGCTTGTCTTATATACTCGCATTTGGGTGAGGTGATATATTACAACAGTTTTGGATGAGGTGAACCAACTTTCAACACAAGACAGAACACGATTCAATGGGTATAGATGAAAGGGAAGAATGGAAGTAACTGCAAAGGGCCTATTGACCCATATTTCTTGATGCTTCTATATTGGTACGGAGTCTTGAAGTGGGTAGAATATAGTTGTGCATTAATTGGCTGTTGATTGCTGGTGTTGACTTCTTGATGTGTAGTGCCTCGCAGATGTCAAGCCGCCTGCTATCGCTATATCTATCGATGATTTCTGTGTTGTTCGTTAAGACTTCTCTGGTGATGGTCTGGTTGTGGGAAGAGATTATATGTTCCTTAATGGAGCCCTGTTGCTTATCCATTGTTAATCGCCTGGAAAGAGATGTTGTTGTCTTGCCTATATACTGAGTTCTTTGAGGCTTACAGTCCCCAAGTGGGCATTTGAAGGCATAGACGACATTGGTCTCTTTCAAAGCGTTCTGCTCTGTGTCTGGAGAGTTTCTCATGAGTAGGTTGGCAGTTTTCTTGGTTTTATAGTAAATCGTCAATTGTATCTTCTGATTTTTTCTGTAGGGATAACGTTCCTATTAACAATATCTTTCAGGATCCTTTCCTCCGTTTTATGAGCTGTGGAAAAGAAGTTCCTGTAAAATAGTCTAATAGGGGTTACAGGTGTTGTGTTAGTTGACTCTTCAGAGGTTGCATGGCGTTTCACCTTCCTTTTTATGATGTCTTCAACGAAACCATTGGAGAAGCCGTTGTTGACTAGGACCTGCCTTACCCTACAGAGTTCTTCGTCGACTTGCTTCCATCCTGAGCTGTGGCTGAGAGCACGGTCGACGTAAGCGTTAAGAACACTCCTCTTGTACCTGTCTGGGCAGTCACTGTTGGCATTTAGGCACATTCCTATATTTGTTTCCTTAGTGTAGACTGCAGTGTGGAAACCTCCGCTCCTTTCCATGACTGTTACATCTAGAAAGGGCAGCTTCCCATCCTTCTCCATCTCGTAAGTGAAACTCAACACAGAATTCCGCTCGAATGCCTCCTTCAAGGCATTCGATTGGTCCATCTCAAAGGACCGATTTGCCTAATAAGCAAAGTTTTCCTGAATTTATATATTTTTCTAAATTTTTTCTTATGAAATGATAAATCTGTCCATTTCATTATGTATAAGTTGATTTGTTTAAATTTCAGTTAAAACTTAGTTATATGACCGAACCTAACCAACCCTACGTAACCTAACCTAATCTATCTTAACCTAACCTAAATTAACACAACTAAGTCAATAATTTATGTTCTTAATATAATATAATAAGTGAAATAATTAATTGGAAACAATTTATTGAAAATAAAGAAAATCACTCGGCCTATTAGGCAAATCGAGCCTTGCATAATAGGCCGAGAAGTGCGTTCTGGCTACTAGGCACGACATATATATATATATATATATATATATATATATATATATATATATATATATATATATATTATATATATATATATATATATATATATATATATATATATATATATATATATATATATATATATATATATGTCTGCGAGTCAGCCCTCCATGGAGCCTGTGTCTATTACAATATGCACATAGTTCCATTAATCCACAAATGTATTTCCAATCTAGAATCGTCACATTTCCTTGTGACTTGGGCGGCAAGGGAGATAGAGGAAATTCAGGAGCTCTGCATTGAGGGACTTTGAGAGGCTAGTGAGGTAACTAAGAGACTATAGGGAGGTAACTAAGAGACTATAGGGAGGTAACTAGGGGACTAGGGAGGAACGGCAAGGTAAGTAAGACATTAGGGGAGGAACGGAAGGGTAAACTTAGGGAGGAAATGGTTCTATCTTTAACTCCGGCGTTGTCTTGCTCGTGCTCACGTTAGCATAAGTTGAGCATAATGTTAGCGCTACGGGGATGGTGCCAAGAGATCCATTATATTATCTACACCCGCCTTTCTTCATGGTACAACTTGCAAGGGGCCCTGTTTTCAATGTTATCAAAATTGTGACATTATTATTAGACATTATTACCTAAACTGATAATGTACTCACCTAATTGTACATGCGGGGGTTGAGCTCTGGCTCTTTGGTCCCGCTTCTCAGCTGTCAATCAACTGGTGTACAGGTTTCTGAGCCTACTGGGCTCTATCATATCTACATTATAAACTGTGTATGGAGTCAGCCTCCACCACATCACTGCCTAATGCATTCCATCTGTTAACTACTCTGATACTAAAAAAGTTTTTTCTAACGTCCCTGTGGCTCATGTGGGTACTCAGTTTCCACCTGTGTCCCCTTGTTCGTGTCCCACCAGTGTTGAATAGTTTATTCTTGTCTACCCTGTCAATACCCCTGAGGATTTTGTTGGTAGTGATAATGTCTCACCTTACTCTTTTGTCTTCCAGTGTCGTAAGGTGCATTTCCCGCAGCCTTTCCTCATAACTCATGCCTCTTAGTTCTGGGACTAGCCTAGTGGCATACCTTTGAACTTTTTCCAGTTTCGTCTTGTGCTTGACAAGGTACGGGCTCCATGCTGGGGCTGCATACTCCAGGATTGGTCTTACATATGTGGTGTACAAGGTTCTGAAGGATTCCTTGCACAGGTTCCTGAAGGCTGTTCTGATGTTAGCCAGCCTTGCATACGCTGCAGATGTTATTCTTTTTATGTGGGCTTCAGGAGACAGGTTTGGCGTGATATTAACTCCTAGATCTTTCTGTCCGGTTTATGAAGGACTTCATCTCCCATTCGGTATCCTGTGTCTAGCCTCCTGTTTCCACTGCCTAGTTTCATTACCTTACATATACTCGGGTTGAACTTTAGTAGCCATTTGTTGGACCATTCATTCATTTTGTCTAGGTCCTCTTGTAGCCTCTTACTATCTTCCTCTGTCATAATCGTCATAATTTTGCATCATCAGGAAACAATGAGAGGAACGATTCTATACTCTTTGATAGGTCTTTACATATATCAGAAACAGGATAGGACCAAGGACTGACCCCTGCGGGACTCCACCTGTGACGCCTCAGTGGTTCATCATCACACCACAGTGTGACAGTGTGATGGTGGGTCTGTACTTACACTAATAGTGTAAGGACGGTACTGTACTTTCTCTGATAGTGTTAGTGTCAACCAAGATATAATCAAGCAATCACAGTCAACACTCCAGCAATAACAATCAACACATCGGCAATAACAACTCATCAGCAATAACAAGATAGGCCCCGAAAGGGACAACAGAGAACGGGCCTTGCAACAACGGCAGTTTCAACAGCCATTATAACTCCAGTGCAGCGTTAACCGCAACAGTAACGAGGCCATTACCGTCAGCGGCTGCAGCAAAGCGTCAGTTGTACTGACAAGCGTCATACCCAACAGCAGCAGCAGCAGCAGCAGCAAGGCCAACAACAGCTGCACGACCAACAACAGCAGCAGCAAGGCCAACAACAGCTGCACGACCAACAACAGCAGCAGCAAGGCCAACAACAGCTGCACGACCAACAACAGCAGCAGCAAGGCCAACAACAGCTGCACGACCAACAACAGCAGCAGCAAGGCTAACAATAAAAGCACGACCAATAACAGCGAAACTGTCAACAGTCGTGTTTGCAAGATTAATGTATACATTTTTGTCCAACCCGATACCTATGCAATGATGTATAGGAGAGCATTGTGAGCGCGTAACCCGACAGTCTGATAGATCACACTAGTCAAGATCACTGAACCTGGCGTTTATGATCTGTCATGTTGCATATATTACCAATTTGCATTATTAGAACCTGGAAGCATTAACATAATCTTCAGTGTATTAAATATGCATCATTGCAGACGGCAAAGCAAGCAAGGAATAACGACATATTTACAATATTTTAATTTATGTTTAATTTGTTGTTTCTCTGTGTTTCTCTGTGTTTCTCTGTGTTTCTTTGTGTTTCTCTGTGTTTCTCTGTGTTTCTCTGTGTTTCTTTGTGTTTCTCTGTGTTTCTCTGTATTTCTCTGTGTTTCTCTGTGTTTCTCTGTGTTTCTCTGTGTTTCTCTGTGTTTCTCTGTGTTTCTTTGTGTTTCTCTGTGTTTCTCTGTATTTCTCTGTGTTTCTCTGTGTTTCTCTGTGTTTCTCTGTGTTTCTCTGTGTTTCTCTGTGTTTCTATGTGTTTCTCTGTATTTCTCTGTGTTTCTCTGTGTTTCTCTGTGTTTCTCTGTATTTCTCTGTATTTCTCTGTGTTTCTCTGTATTTCTCTGTATTTCTCTGTGTTTCTCTGTGTTTCTCTGTGTTTCTCTGTGTTTCTCTGTATTTCGCTGTGTTTCTCTGTGTTTCTCTGTGTTTCTCTGTATTTCTCTGTGTTTCTCTGTGTTTCTCTGTGTTTCTCTGTGTTTCTCTGTGTTTCTCTGTGTTTCTCTGTGTTTCTCTGTGTTTCTCTGTATTTCTCTGTGTTTCTCTGTGTTTCTCTGTGTTTCTCTGTATTTCTCTGTGTTTCTCTGTGTTTCTCTGTGTTTCTCTGTGTTTCTCTGTATTTCTCTGTGTTTCTCTGTGTTTCTCTGTGTTTCTCTGTATTTCTCTGTGTTTCTCTGTGTTTTTCTGTGTTTCTCTGTTTCTCTTTGTCTCTCTGTTTCTATCTCTCCTGTTGGACACAGACAACGCAGTTGCTCAGGAAAGAACACTGTCTCCTACACACCATTTTCTTTGTTTCCTTAAGACCACTGTTCATTAATTATTTAGCACAGACAGTGCGAGTGTTTTTTCCTTGTCTCTGTGCTAATAACCTGCTCACGAGTCTCACACTTTGCGTGAGTCTTCTCTGGTCTTAAACGCAAAACAAAACTCAATAACTTTTTACGTGGCTCGATTCGTGAAGATCCTCTTTTGTGAATATTAAAATCTGAGAATATTTTAGTGCTGCGAAATGTTGAAGGGGGAAAAAATAATGCATTGAGGATTTTTGTGTGCATGCGAGAGACTTGATACAGTCTTCCCCGGCCGCTAGGGAAGGTGAGAAAGAAGAGCCGTTCCTGTTTATGCAAATAAGAAGCAGTTTTGGAGTGCTGGTCTTTCCTGCAGTCACGAGTAATATTGTCCTTTTATATACTTTTTTTATCCTCATGGCTTTTGGAGGAGATATTTAATAGGCAACGATAAATTTGTGTATCTTCAATATCTTGTCTATGTTCATTTATGGAGATTATTTTTGGGTTATTGTATTTAAGGATTTTTTTTTGTTAGAAAAGTTGCTAAGCCTGATTTTTCACGTTAAATTTAGAGACTTCTGATAAAGTGTCTGCATGTCATGCAAGATGCAATAGAAGCTGCATTGCAAGCTGCTTGCAATGCATTAAAAATATTGTATTTTTAATACAATACCGTTAGAAGTGTTGTGGTTAGGTTGTGTGTTAGTTGGGATGGCGTGTCTACGGACAGGTAATGTCTGCTTTAATTAGCAGTCGCTTTTACCCAGCTTCCTACAGATCATGTATGTTATAATGGTGGTGAAAGGCAGCGAATGGTATTGCAAAGTAAGGAATAGTGTTGCAAAGCAGGGAATGGTATTACAATGTAAGGAATGGTGTTGCAAAGCAAGGAATGGTGTTGCAGAGGATATGAGTGAGACTGTGAGAGTGGGGTGCTCAGAAAGGCAGTCACAGGGAGGGGAAGGAGAGAGTGAGAGAGAGTGGGGAGAGAGTGAGAAGGGTCCAAGAGGGCGTCACACAATAGACTGCTGGAGCAGAAACTGAAGAAGTATTAAAGCCGTACTCTGAGAGTGCTCTCAACGGCTTACTCTGTGTCAGTTTCATTGTGTGTTGGCGCGCCTCACACTGCTTCTCTCTCTGTCTCACTCTCTGTCTCACTCACTGTCTCACTCTCTGCCTCACTCACTGCCTCACTGTCTCACTCACTGCCTCACTCACTGCCTCACTCTCTGCCTCACTCACTGTCTCATTCACTGTCTCACTCACTGCCTCACTGTTTCACTCACTGCCTCACTCTCTGCCTCACTCTCTGCCTCACTCTCTGTCTCACTCTCTGCCTCACTCTCTGTCTCACTCACTGCCTCACTCACTGCCTCACTGTCTCACTCACTGCCTCACTCTCTGCCTCACTCTCTGCCTCACTCTCTGCCTCACTCTCTGCCTCACTCTCTGCCTCATCCACTGCCTCACACACTGTATACATCCTTGTCTTCATGGTTTAAGGTCCCTATAAACACACAGATAGTACTCCTTCCGGATAATAAATCCAAATGTCTCGATATATCAATGAATATCATTTTGAACCAATGGAGTGACTTGAACCGACGTTCTGGCGATTCCCAGACACCTGCATTAACCAACTCGGTCATGATGGTACAAAAGTCGACCAACCCGGAATTCTACTGAATTCACTAGGGTGTTTTGGAGGTCCTAATCTGAAGTGCAACCTGTGTTTGACCGTCGACCGGGCCACACTCTGGCCTACGGTATAAGGAACCATCCGATTTTTACCATTAATCAGGTACATAGAAAAGGGAATTACATTTTTCTATGTATCTGACTTCCCGGTGGTATAAATCCGATGTTCCTCACTGTCTCCTCACGGGCTCACCATAGCCCGTGCTACATGGACATTTCGTTCTGAGTAGCTGAATCTAAAACAACAACAACAACAACTGTCTCCTCACTTGAGAATGAACCATGTTGATTCGAAGTTTTGTAAATTATATTAAGTATCATGAACTAAAATTATACAGTTAATTTGTTGTTCTTCTAGTCGAACGAACAATTATATTTGGAAAAACCTTCGTTCAATTAAACCAAGATGCAAGAGCACTAGTGAGAAGAAGAGAAGTTCTAAACCAAATAAATAATCAACACGGAATATACAGTCGTATTCAATAAAACATGTCTTCTGGGGGTTCAGTACACATACGGGAAAGGTGAAGTTGGGTGGGTTGAGGGCGACGGGTCAAAAGAATATAGAAGCAACATAGGGCAAGGAATAGAGGAATAAGTAGGAAGGAGACCAATCAAACATTGGGTAAGGCGGTAGGCAGGAAGACCTCGGTAGAGGTATGGTCATTATTCTGTGCTGTTTAGCGAGATCCGGAAGCGAGTGTAGGCAAGGTAACGAAGTCGTTATTCTGTATGTTGAGGGTATTAACAATGTCAAGATTGTTGAATTATCTAATAGCATGCTCCTAATGAGCGTTGTATTATGCACAATTTGCATGTAGTTTCTTATGCAAATTTATTCTTATAGCTTGTAAGCTATATATATAAGAACAGAATTCTATATATATATATAAGAATTATTCTTATTATTTTTATATAAGAATATAAGAGAATTCTTATAGCTATATATGAATTCTTTCTTATAGCTTGTTAAATGACACGAACACGTACACAACGGCCCGCAGCTCTACCCACTGAATCACCACGATGTAGTTACCAATTTACATGAATAGAATTCGAATCAGCTTGAATAGGATTCGAATCAGCTTGAATAGGATTCGAATCAGCTTGAATAGGATTCGTATCAGCTTGAATAGGATTCGAATCAGCTAACACCTTCAGGCCAAAGTGGCAATATGACACCGACATAATATTGAAATATCGTGTCTTTGTCAATACTATTAGTTGCAATATTGCTTCTCAGTACCCACTCAGTTAGAATATTGCCACTGAATCCCCCCCCCGCCCCCCCTCCACTCAGGCATAATATAAATAAAATTATAATAGGAGCTAATATTTCTGAGGGAAGAGGTCACAATATTGTCTCGTCAGAAGCTCCTTAATATTAAAATTGGAGAGGCGAGGCCGCTCTCCGTGGCGGATATTAAAACTTGGAGGAGAACAACAATATTGAAATCAATTCAGTCTCCTAAATTTTCTCTCCCTTTCCTCTCTCTTTCCTGCCCCTTCTTTCTTTTTTCCTTCCTTCCTTCTTCTTTTCATCTCTTGATTCTTGATTCTTAGGCATTGTATGTACTAGCTCTATCTATAAATTCTTCAACTTTTTGTATCTCACCTTGAATGTTGACCAGACCACACACTAGAAAGTGAAGGGACGACGACGTTTCGGTCCGTTCTGGACCATTCTCAAGACAATCGACTTGAGAATGGTCCAGGACGGACCGAAACGTCGTCGTCCCTTCACCTTCTAGTCTGTGGTCTGGTCAACATACTTTAACCACGTTATTGTGACTCATCGCCTGCTCACCTTGAATGTATGTACTTTACCTGAAGAAATATTTATATTTGGAGGCTTGCGTCTGTGGGAGGAACCTTCAAGCATCTGAACTGGGAGTCACTGAACTAACACTGAAACAGCTTATCAAAATCTGTCAGTGCCGACGTCTACAAGAGACAGTTATGTTAAATGACTTTTGTGCTGACGGGGAGTCACAATAACGTGGATGAAGTATGTTGACCAAACGACACACACTAGAAACTGAAGGGATGACGACGTTTCGGTCCGTCCTGGACCATTCTCAAGTCGATTGTCTTGAGAATGGTCCAGGACGGACCGAAACGTCGTCGTCCCTTCACTTTCTAGTGTGTGGTTTGGTCAAAATAACCTTCGTGTTTAGTACCAAAACAAATGTGAAAGTCAAGGTATTTGTAACAGGTTACACCTTTCATTAAAGAAGATTGACTGTAAGGACAAGATCAGCTTAATATGGTATTGTAAAAGAGGAGAATAACCAAGACAGTCAGGAACCAAATCCTGACTACAAGGAATTTTGGTCAGGAATCCAGACCAACTCTGGATGCAAGTCTTCACACCACTAGAGCTGGAACAAGGGTGAACAGGCTGTTTCATAGCAGCTGATCCAGACTAAGGGAGCACACGACCAATTATTTCACAAGAGCACGATCAAAAAGAGGGGACACAATGACTAGTTCTTTCCTAGAACGTGGGATTGGAAGAACATTGGTTAATCCATTGTGGTTGGGCCAGAATAAGTGAAAATGGTTGTGTTTTTTTATATATAGGATTAATAATTGCTGTTAAAGGTCTCCTTATTTTTCCTAATGGTTTTATCAAGCTGGATCGTAAATTATGTTGAGTGTTATCTTCCTTCTTGAGGTTTTCTTGAGATGATTTCGGGGCTTTTTAGTGTCCCCGCGGCCCGGTCCTCGACCACGCTTCCACCCGCAGGAAGCAGCCCGTGACAGCTGACTAACACCCAGGTACCTATTTTACTGCTAGATAACAGGGGCATAGGGTGAAAGAAACTCTGCCCATTGTTTCTCGCCGGCGCCTGGGATCGAACCCAGGACCGCAGGATCACAAGCCCAGCGTGCTGTCCGCTCGGCCGACCGGCTCCCTAAATGGTTTGGTAAAAATAGTATTCCCTAAGTACTTATTGATGGCTTTTGTCAACAACAGCTCTACTACTTATGGCTGGCTTTTGTCAACAACAGCCCCTATTACATAGTTACGTGGCGAGTGACAGCTACAAGGAATTACACACAGAGATCACACTAACGTGATGCATCAAATGAACAAATCCACAAGGTTCGAACCTTCGTCACGGCCCTTGTGGATTGTTCAAAGATTATTCTTCAATCTTGTTGAACAAGAACAAGGTCCATGTTTTTCAAAGAATGTTTATGTTGAATTCAAACTGGCATTCTATGCCCTATTATATATATATATATATATATATATATATATATATATATATATATATATATATATATATATATATATATATATATATATATATATATTGTATACTAAATAACTCTAAGACCGTGCACACTGCACTGTTCTTGCAAATATTAGCAACATGATCAATATTGATCATGTTGGAGTCCCGATGGTCCCACCTGCGTCGTCTTGGGACATAATGACCCAAGATATGTTTTATATCTGGGTCACATCTCTCGATATCGTGTAAATGTCACTTTTGATATCGTTGTAGTTCTTCAGTCCTAATCTATTTGTCGAAGATACTTTGCCATAACAAGATAACAAGAAACACTTAGATATTTTACAACTGATTTAGTATATTATCGGCAGTTTAACTTAATTTTCTACTACGAGTCATAAATACTNAATTAGCAAGCATGTTTGCAACTGCAATTCATTTGTTGCTCATGTGTTGTTTGTTTCTTTCTCTTGGCCATCAATCATGGCGTTCTTCAACATAATGTTTAAAAATATCTTATTTCTCTTAATATATTTTCCTTCGTTTAGTTCTGTCCTAAATAAAATAATATATATTTACTAAAATTATTTCACTTCATTTGTTTTTCCTAATCCTTCGTTATGTAGTTTTTTTATCATTATCACATTTCATCTTATTGACTTTACCTTTAGCCTTTAGCTTCCATTAGCTGAACAGTATAAACGAATACTTGAAAACACATATCTAGATGTATTACCTCTCTATAACTTAAACAGCTTCATTATCATAAATCATAAGTAAACTCATTCTTATTAGAAAAAAGACTTGCAACCATTCCATTGGGAACTGTGTGGGGTACCTTAAGGCCAGGTCTCTCTCCCATTCTCTTCACTTATGTTAATTAGCGTTTTCTTAATATGATATTGCCACGAAATTTTGCATCATGTATAAGCAGAGTTAAATGATGAATTCTCAGAGCTTCAGGTGGTAGAATATGTTCAGAGCATCAAGAGAGGACAGTTAAATGTATTTATCTCACTAAGATATCCTTTTAAGGTCTCTTAATACAATAAATTGTTCTTTAAAGTTAAAAAAAAAGGATTGTAATTTAGACATTGATCATCGGCTTTAAATGATGCTCTATAAAAGTATATGATTCCTAATATCCATCCACGGCTATACCATTTCCAGTGATGGAATGTAATATTTCACAGTTCTACCTGAAAAAAAAGAAATCAATTAGCTAATGAACCTGCTAAGCTGAAGGGCAAAATCCACTAAACTGCTCAGTTTGGTAGAGGAGTAAAATTATGGCGGAATTGAAAGTCAAAGTTTTTTTTTAACTAATGAAATAAAGAAAGCCTTTACCATTTTAGAGTCAGGGTAAAAAAGGACAGCCACGCTGGAAACGAAACATGTCTTTCTTTTAAAATTGGTAGAGCGACGATCTCGCTTCATGCAGGTCGGCGTTCAATCCCCGACCGTCTACAAGTGGTTGGGCACAATTCCTTTCCCTCCGTCCCATCCCAAATCCTGATCCCTTCCAAGTGCTATATAGTCGTAATGGCTTGGCGCTTTCCCCTGATAATTCATGTTCATGTTCACATTCTGGAGTATTTATTTCCTTAACGTCTTCATGCTGAATTTCCTAGTTATTTACTTCCCAGTTCTCTATGTTAATCCACGGGTTAATCTTGCTTCGTTATCCTACCTGTTGATCCACGGGTTAATCTTGCTTCGTTATCCTACCTGTTGATCCACGGGTTAATGTAGCTTCGTTATCCTACCTGTTAATCCACGAGTTAATCTTATTTCCCATCGTCGGCTTGCTACCTGTGCGGGATCACTCTTCCACGACAACTGAACATTTCAGGGACACAAGTCCCATAATGTCGTAGCCTGTATGTTTGTACATTCCTAGCTGAGCTTCAGCTATTGTGTCCTGCTTTGAGTGTGTGTGTGTGTGTGTGTGTGTGTGTGTGTGTGTGTGTGTGTGTGTGTGTGTGTGTGTGTGTGTGTGGTGTGTACGTGTTGTATTGACCAAGCTGAGATTGAAGGATCGCTCAACTCTTCTGGGGCCTTAGCCTTTCAATCGTCGACTGATGTCATGGTTCATTTTTGAAACTCCTGAGTTTGCTCCATACTGTGTCTCCTAATTTAATCCAAAGGCTCAACACCCGTGTGTGTTGGACTTTTCCCAGCAAGCCAAAGGTTCCTTGTTCGATTTTCGACAACGATCCATCGTTGATTAGCATTTAAGCTAGTTTCCGACAGCAGTTACATATTGACGATCGTGTACAATTTTAGCTTACTGATATCTTGCTACATATCTGGCTTACAGATATGTAGCAAGAGCATTGAGATATAGTCTTTTGTCTCACTCGATTTGTTGGAGTGGATCTATACTTTTAAATGGGTTGATTCCTAATTATTTCGGTTCGAACACTCTGGGTAATCTGTCTACGCTGAAAACTATTGGAAATCTCTCTATATCTAACGAAACTAATTCGACTGTGTTCTTCTAGCTCTGATGGGTTGTGATGTATATAAGTGTCGCATTTCTCGTAGTTTCAATTTTCAGAAGTGTTTTCTTAGATGGAAACTTGAAGACGTCTTGGGCTAACATATGAATACATGTGTTCATGTATGCTAAAGTGTATTTTGTCAATCGTGTATGTTTTCTATGTATTCATATTCAGTGTATAAAGTATGACGACAAGTTTGAAATCTGCACCTCAGTCCAGCGTACTACTACTACTATCATCCACTCACCCAACACTCACTCACCCACTCACCCAACACCCAACACCACCCACCCAACACCCAACACCACCCACCCAACACCACCCACCCAACACCCAACACCACCCACCCAACACCACCCACATCCCAGCAAACCCCCTGCGGAATTCTAATTAAACTACTTTCACAAGCAATCAAGGCGACCATATTTTTAGTTTTGCCATTATTAAACTCATCATCCGGCCAAAGTTTAAACCCGTGACCCAAAAAACATCATTGAGGCCAAAGTTTTAATCATTTTCTCCTTTTTGTGTTTGTTTTTCCGTTTTATTAGTGAGACGGAGGAGGGAGGGAATATGGTAATTACAGTACTGGGTGAGATGCAGCTCTGGCAGCCCTAAACTTGTGTCTCTGGTTCGAGGCTTGTAATGGAGATTGATGTAAATGTTCCGGTCGGCTTGCTAGGGTATATCTCACTAGGTGAAACAAGGTACTTGGTATATATTAGTTGTAATTAACATACCATGTGTCTGGGAAGCCCCAGAACGCGAGTTGAAGTCCCTCCATTGTCTCAAAAAGATTTTCACAACAAATGATTATTGAGGTTTTAGCAAGAGACATGAGCTGCTTGAGATCATTGTGTGTGTGGTTTTAAGACACCATTGAGCACTGAGTTACTCTCCACTATCAACTAAAAGTTGACCTTATCTTAAATTACAAAATGAAGTCGTTATAAAATTATCTTATTTACAAAATGTACCAAAATAATGGGGTACAGTCGTAGGAAATACATCTGCTCAATACGGTAATTATGTATACGGACACATGCCTATTTTAATGTTGATTTTCGGATTTTCACAGGTGAATAGAGGCACCAGTGGCTCTATCAGTGGCTCTATCAGTGGCTCTATCAGTGGCTCTATGGTAGTTACCTCACCTCTTAGACTACTCCACTGGCCTGTGACCACACCGTGTGAGGTCACTGAAGCTGTCCCGGGTCAGGTCTTCAACGTCACACCACATTCATGATGTCACTCCTCTGATGACGTCAGCAGCATTTCGACGTCACTAGCATAAAGACGTGTTAATGCCAGGGTACAATGACGAGTTTTTTTTTTTTGTTAAATATGTCTTGTTCTTGCTTATGAAATCCTGAAACCCTGATTTGGGCTATCTGTCTCAGAACCCCTAGAGGATTGGGCTCTCTCTCAGGACCCCTAGAGGATTGGGTTCTCTCTCAAAACCCCTAGAGGTTGGGCTCTCTCTCAGAACCTCTAGAGAATTTGCTCTCTCTCAGAACCATAGAGGATTGGGCTCTCTCTCAGAACCCTAGAGGATTGGGCTCTCTCTCAGAACCCCTAGAGGATTGGGCTCTCCTCAGAACCCCTAGAGGATTGGGCTCTCTCTCAGAACCCATAGAGGATTGGGCTCTCTCTCAGACCCCTAGAGGATTGGGCTCTCTCAGGACCCCTAGAGGATTGGGCTCTCTCAGGACCCCTAGAGGATTGGGCTCTCTCAGGACCCCTAGAGGATTGGCCTCTCAGGACCCCTAGAGGATTGGCCTCTCAGGACCCCTAGAGGATTCAGTTGAATCCCTGGTTACATTGCTATTGACAAAGTTGGGGTGAAGGCGTGTGCTTAGGAATACCAAGTGCGTGGGTTCGATTCCCCTTCATCACTCCAACTGATTCATCATTGTACAGTAGTGGTTGCTGTTGTCGAGTGCGGTGGAATTCATTTATTCATGAATATATTGGATGAATGATACACAGTAACAAATGATACACTGTGTAATCCTCTTTCAATATAATCACTACTCTCTCTGGCCCAATGTCTATACCACAGGGAGGTGTGAAACATAATAAAAATTAATACGAATGTTTACCTGTATGTGTATTTACATGTAAGAGTTAATTACTAATATATGTATGAATGTATGTATATACAAGTGTATCCATACCTGTCTGTATGAATTAATACATGCATGTCTGCAGATATTAAGCCACAGTAACGTGGCTGAAAGTATCCAAACCCACACCGAGAAGATATCCATCTCTGGACCTCTATCAAGTCGCGAGTGTGGCATGTAGATTGATTGGTGAACAATAAGATTGATGAACAATAAGACTGATGAACAATAAGGTTGATGAACTACAAACAAATGGTGGCACGGGCATGAATAACCCGCAGGTGGTATAGATTTTTGGAGTGAATGTGATCTTTGGTCGAGTAAGATATTCAAGTGGCTCTGGGCCCTTGGCCGAGTGATATGCAGATTGACGAACTCTAAGCCACACTCAAGAGGTGGCACGGGCATGAATAACCCGTTGAATGGTATGAATGGGAGGAAGCCATTATGAAGAGAAAGGAGAGGAGAGGAGGGAGAAAGGAAAATGCAGGAAAAAAACGAAGTACCAAATTATTGACAGAGAGATAGGGGCAGTAGAGATAGGAGAGATAACTATACACATAGAGTAATCCCGCTAACGTGACTGCATCAATGACAAAATCCGTAGTTAATTATTGTGCCTGGGAGCACCCACCGTCATAGCCTCGAGTCCACATCACAGCTCCAACGGATTTTCTTTGAGATAAGAATATTAAGAGCATCTAAGAATACACAGAAGTAGGCAAGCTTCAAGACCAAGAAAGCCAGCAATATCGCCCATATTAGAGAGTACTAGAGAACACAGTCAATATATATAATATACAAGCGACTTGAGAATGGTCCAGGACGGACCGAAACGTCGTCGTCCCTTCACCTTCTAGTGTGTGGTCTGGTCAACAATATATATATCTGCTCACCTGAACACCTACAGAGAACAATAACATCGTTAACAAAAGAATTAGAAATCTAGTTTATGAAGAATGAAAAAAGTTATATTTTTACATTATCTAGAGCCGAGAAAAGTAAGAGGCGATATGAATAAAGTCAACAAATGTGTGTAAAGGTATAAGGATGAATATATATAAGATATAGGGATATATAATACTTAATACAAATCAAGTATTAATGAAATCAACACAAAACATCACACCAAACAATGGATATAAATCGCACAAGTTTAGATTTAGGAATGACTGGGGTAAAATGCTGGTTTTGGAAACAGGACTGCTGCATGGGTAACAGCTTCTTCCCCGTATCAACCTACCTTTGCGCCGTGGAGAGGCCACTCCAGACCGACATCCAGAGCGCAACTCCATAGTCTCCTGAGACTGATGGATGCCTACTACTAGTTATTAAAAATAGATCTGGAATTTCTGGATTATTTCAAGCGAAGGTTAGACATGTATATGAATGAGTTTGCTTGGAGAGCAGAGCAGCTCTCTCTGCTCTGTGTCGAGAGAGCAGAGCAGCAGTACACACCAGATCTGTAAATTGAGTTTCACATGTGGTAAAAAATCCTCAAACTTGATTGGGAAGTCGACAGGCTTGTTACTCTTGAACCGCCAGTTACCACTGCTGGGAGAAGCAGGAATTGTTGTTCTTGGAGCTGGAGGAGCAGCATCCATACTTCATCTTCCAGCTGGTAGGTATCATACTTCATCTACCAGCTGGCAGGTATCATACTTCATCTACCAGCTGTTAGGTATCATACTTCATCTACCAGCTGGTAGGTATCATACTTCATCTACCAGCTGGCAGGTATCATACTTCATCTACCAGCTGGCAGGTATCATACTACATCTACCAGCTGGCAGGTATCATACTTCATCTACCAGCTGGTAAGTACCATACAACATCTACCAGCTGGCAGGTACCATACAACATCTACCAGCTGGCAGGTACCATACAACATCTACCAGCTGGCAGGTACCATACAACATCTACCAGCTGGTAGGTACCATACTACATCTACCAGCTGGCAGGTACCATACAACATCTACCAGCTGGCAGGTACCATACAACATCTACCAGCTGGTAGGTACCATACTACATCTACCAGCTGGCAGGTACCATACAACATCTACCAGCTGGCAGGTACCATACAACATCTACCAGCTGGCAGTAACCAAACTTCTGTGACTAGATTTCGGTACCCAGACCTCATCAAACGTACATCAGTAACTAAATCTTCAACAACCAGTCTTCAACAACCAGTCATCAACAACCAGTCTTCAACAACCAGTCTTCAACAACCAGTCCTCAACAACCAGTCTTCTACAACCAGTCTTCAACAACCAGTCTTCAACAACCAGTCTTCAACAACCAGTCCTCAACAACCAGTCTTCAACAACCAGTCTTCAACAACCAGTCCTCAACAACCAGTCATCAACAACCAGTCTTCAACAACCAGTCTTCAACAACCAGTCCTCAACAACCAGTCTTCTACAACCAGTCTTCAACAACCAGTCTTCAACAACCAGTCCTCAACAACCAGTCTTCTACAACCAGTCTTCAACAACCAGTCTTCAACAACCAGTCTTCTACAACCAGTCTTCAACAACCAGTCTTCAACAACCAATCTTCAACAACCAGTCCTCAACAACCAGTCTTCAACAACCAGACATCAGCAACCAGACCAGAATAGACCCACGAGCTGGTCGGGTCGCACCTAATGATACATCTCATGAGACTTGTCCTATTTACATATCTTTTTATTAAAGTGCATTAAATTACAACACTGTCAGACGGAAGGAGACACGGGAGCATGTTTTAATTAGCCTGTGAACTTTGTTATTTGTTCGTTCCTTGGTAGAGTTAATGACGCCTCAGGCCGGCCTGGGTGAATATATTGTTATCCTGTGAATTTTGTCATTTGTTCGTTTCTTGGTAGAGTTAATGACGCCTCAGGCCGGCCTGGGAGAATATATCGGTATTTTGTGAACTTTGTCATTTGTTTGTTCCTTGGTAGAGTTAATGACGCCTCAGGCAGGCCTGGGAGGATATATGTTATCCTGTGAACTTTGTCATTTGTTCGTTCCTTGGTAGAGTTAATGACGCCTCAGGCGGCCTGGGAGGATATATTGTTATCCTGTGAACTTTGTCATTTGTTCGTTCCTTGGTAGAGTTAATGACGCCTCAGGCCAGCCTAGGAGGATATATTGTTATCTGGGAACTTTGTCATTTGTTCGTTTCTTGGTAGAGTTAATGACGCCTCAGGCCGGCCTGGGAGAATATATTGCATAACAAGTCTTGCCAAATTAGCTCTCTCTTCTCAGCTGGTAATATAATATGTCCCTGCAAAGACCCATTGTAATGCGGACCCTATTTTCCGCT
>WNGS01169498.1:25057330-25076374 GCA_020271785.1 Procambarus virginalis
ATACCCAACCCAGTATTTTTCCATATAACCCGCTTACACTGTGGTGTTGAAAAATGAAGTTCTTCACCAAACGCTTCTGTCAAATACACAATAGCCTGATATATTTAAGTATGAGAGGCCGATGGAATCGTTCTGCTCCACAGATTTGATCATATATTATGCTATTGTGATTTCCTCTTGTGCTCTGCTGTCATTTTCCAGATGCTGAGAGACGGAGTTGTGTTCAATTATCTTGCAATGTTGCACTGTACTAATTATCGGCCGAAACATTGCAAGTACGCCAGTGAAAATTAACAGTTGAAGAGAATAATTAAGAAGTGTTGTTTATACAGTGAAGACCAACGGGATATTTTCCTACCAGATGCCTCGGGACAAGATGCCGGTGGGTTGTCCAGGTGGCGAGGCAACCTCTGACGAGAACCATGTTGAGCATCGTCAGCTTGACGATTTAAGACGATAAACAACAATTATATATCCCATTACTTTGCTCTTTGATAGACTAAAAATTGAGAGCAGATTCACTGTGTCTTCAAGATAACATTAAGAAGATGTTTCTGTAAGAAGCAGTCAATGTGTTACAGACGTCTTTGTATATGTATCATGTATATTGTGTGTATTTCATTAAGAAATATTATATTTAATGCCTTAAGAAGAAATCCACAAGGGCTGTGACGAGGATTCGAACCTGCGTCCGGGAGCATCCCAGACACTGCCTTAATCGACTGAGCTTCGACAGGGTAAAAGAGTTGAAACCGAAGTTCTACTGAACTTACTGATCCCGCCAGTAAGTTCAGGATCCCGCTGCAGGATCCAGTAAGTTCAATAGAACTTCGGTTTCAACTCTTTTACCCTGTCGAAGCTGAGTCGATTAAGGCAGTGTCTGGGATGCTCACGGACACAGGTTCGAATCCTCGTCACAGCCATTGTGGATTTGTTCATTTGATACATCACGTTAGTGTGATATCTGTGTATTTTTAATGCCTTATTACATTTTTATACATAATATATACATGCCTTATATATTTTTATTTATTTATAAAGTGTTAGCATGCACATTCATGTGAAGTTATTTTGCAAATTTTCATCTCATACATTTGAATTCATCTTAAGATTGTACATTTACGCAATTTCAAACGTTGCAAATTCAGGTTGGCCCAATACTCTATTTTGTTCAGCATTTAGAGCACTGCATTTGAACCAATCTTCCTCCTTGCATTCCACACTTGAGAGTTTCTCGCTCATGTCAACTCTTCTACATGCACCATCGAGCAGAATATTTTGTCCCGGGTTCTAGGTAACTTAATTGGCTCCAAACTATTGATGAAAATGTTAAACTTCTGCATTTACATGTGATAGGTTTTTCCTGTGACAGGAATGGAGTCATCAAATTGATGTGTATTAGACATCGTTTATTTTATGTAGGAAAATAGATGGAATCGCAGGAGACCTTGGGTACAGCTGTACCTACATGGGTGACAGGTCGAGTCCTGGAGTACAGCTGTACCTACATGGGTGACAGGTCGAGTCCTGGAGTACAGCTGTACCTACATGGGTGACAGGTCGAGTCCTGGAGTACAGCTGTACCTACATGGGTGACAGGTCGAGTCCTGGAGTACAGCTGTACCTACATGGGTGACAGGTCGAGTCCTGGAGTACAGCTGTACCTACATGGGTGACAGGTCGAGTCCTGGAGTACAGCTGTACCTACATGGGTGACAGGTCGAGTCCTGGAGTACAGCTGTACCTACATGGGTGACAGGTCGAGTCCTGGAGTACAGCTGTACCTACATGGGTGACAGGTCGAGTCCTGGAGTACAGCTGTACCTACATGGGTGACAGGTCGAGTCCTGGGGTACAGCTGTACCTACATGGGTGACAGGTCGAGTCCTGGGGTACAGCTGTACCTACATGGGTGACAGGTCGAGTCCTGGGGTACAGCTGTACCTACATGGGTGACAGATCGAGTCCTGGAGTACAGCTGTACCTACATGGGTGACAGATCGAGTCCTGGAGTACAGCTGTACCTACATGGGTGACAGGTCGAGTCCTGGAGTACAGCTGTACCTACATGGGTGACAGGTCGAGTCCTGGGGTACAGCTGTACCTACATGGGTGACAGGTCGAGTCCTGGAGTACAGCTGTACCTACATGGGTGACAGGTCGAGTCCTGGGGTACAGCTGTACCTACATGGGTGACAGGTCGAGTCCTGGAGTACAGCTGTACCTACATGGGTGACAGGTCGAGTCCTGGAGTACAGCTGTACCTACATGGGTGACAGGTCGAGTCCTGGAGTACAGCTGTACCTACATGGGTGACAGGTCGAGTCCTGGAGTACAGCGGTATCTACACGGCTGACAGGTCGATTAACAATGAACAAATAACAGGGTTTTACTGAGGGCGGTTCATGTTCAACAAATTTTCTATCACTCTATTCCAGCATAGTTGAGGTAGTTGCTAGTGGAAGGGATTGTGACGTTGTGTATCTTGACCTTATCGAAGCTTTGATTCAGTGCCACATGAAAGAATAAAATAATAGATGCACACGGTATTGGGGGGTGCTATTTTACGTTCGATTTGGGCATGAGTAAACCAATGGAAAGGAGGAGTTAGCATACCCGGAGTAGAAAATTGTTGGGTTAGCAGTACAGTTACTGTTCCAGTGTTCATTATGACCTCTTTGTGTTCTAAAAGTACAAAACGGAAACTCTATTTTTGGTACAATACATTTGTGTATGTTGTTCGCGTAGTTGGTGTATAAGTATTAGTCTTTTGGAGGATTGGTTCCTATGGTTACTTAATTGTGTGTCAGAGGTCGACCTCTGCGGTACAGGTATGGTACATGTATAGTACAGGTATGGTACAGGTATGGTACATGTATAGTACAGGTATGGTACAGGTATGGTACAAATTCAAAAGACAGGGGGTCACAGAGATAAAGTTGGAGAGTAGGAGGAGGAGGAGGAGGAGGAGGAACGTAGGAAGGGCAGAGAAGACAGGAAGAAAGCAAGAGGACAGAAGAAGAGAATGAAAGCAGAAGAGGAGATCAGGAGAAGGGAACAGAAAGAGGTCAGGTGGGATGAGCAGGAGGAGGATCTATAGTAGAAGGGCAGGATATACAAGTACTCAGGAAGTGAAGGAGGAGGAGGTTGAGGGAAGGTGGACGAAGGCAGGGGATGAGGGCAAGAGGTCAACACAAAGGTCACGAGGAGGCAGGAGGCAGGAGGAAGGAGGCAGAGGACCAGGAGGTAAAAGATCCACCCCCAGGTACAGCAAGGCAAGCAATCAGAAGACTAACCTGGACCTAGCTCCTGGCCCGTCGTGTTAAGCACACAGGTCACCACAAGTTCACAGTTCAACACAGGTCATCGCAGGTCACCACAGGTCAACACAGGTCACCACAGATCAAAACTTTCGCCAGTCCAGCAAAAGGAAGATGAATCATAATTGCAAAATGACGAGAACAAGATAAAATGTGATGATAAGCGAAACACAAGAAAATCAAAAGCCAAGACGAACGAAGATAACAAGGATAGAAACGTTGCGGGTGAAAATAGCATGAAGGAAAGAGGGAAGAGAAAGAGACCAAAGAGAGCGTTGTATCCACATTGAGCCTTCAAAATATGGCCGAGTTTGAAAGCCGCTTTGATCTTCACGCTCGACAACACATCACCACGGAACATCAGGCTGAGTATAGACGTCTTGGTGGAGGTTACTACAGGTCAACTGAGGTCAACAGGTCAACTGAGGTCAACAGGTCAACTGAGGTCAACAGGTCAACTGACGTCGACAGGTCAACTGACGTCGACAGGTCAACTGAGTTCAACAGGTAAACTGAGGTCAACAGGTCAACTTAGGTCGACTGGTCAACTGAGATGAGCACGTCAACTCAGGTCAAGTAAATTAGATACTTGGATATCTACCGTATACGGTAGATATACTGTTATGTCAGAGGCCGTACACCCTACACACGATCACAATATATATATATATATATATATATATATATATATATATATATATATATATATATATATATATATATATATATATAATATATATATATATATATATATATATATATATATATATATATATATATATATATGCACATATATACGTACAAGAAATATCGAGAACATCAGCTTTACCTGGGGTTCCAGTGGGTCTCTGACACACCTCTCTCTCTCTCCTCCCTCTCTCTCTCAGAGCTTAAAGCTGAATACTGTGACGTCTGATCTCGTCTCTGCTCGCTGCACGCGAGAAAAACAAAATTTCCAGGTAGCCTGCGATAATTTCCTCCGTTTATCATCGGCAGAATGTATTTTCCGTGTCTGTTGTGAAGTTCATATTCATCTTCATGATGAGTATGGCCCAGGTGGGGCTATACCAGACCGAGGAATTCATCACGCTAAGTGTAAATTTACCAAATAGAGACAGATCTAGTTGAAATTCATGTCATCATTCTTGACGGGAGATTTTTTTTTTTTTGGGGGGGGGGGGGTGTTGGCTATCACCATCGGGAATGTTGTGATCTATAGTGATCTTGTTGGTCCCTATACGTCCCTTTGGTGATGTCAGATGAAACATATACAGAAAGTCTTCGTCGAAGTATCAGGTGACATCTACATGGCAGCTGAAGTGCCCTACATTGTCTCGCTCGAAGCTTCACGGGCCGCTACTAGTACAGGGTACTAGTAGCATTAGGTACTAGTAGTTGCTTCTACTAGCACACACAGAACACTATACCTCTACTAGCACACAGAACACTATACCTCTACTAGCACACAGAACATCACCTCCGCTAATACACAGAATTTCACTGCTGACACAACAACGTCATTATGTGTACATAAAAGGTGCTTCCCCTTTAGAACAACATAAAGAACCCCCCCTCTACGAATCTTCTACCATACGACCATCACCCCCTCTCAACCATCTAGAAACGAAACACTCCATCTTCGCCTCTGATTCGTACAGCAACACGGACGTACCCAATGTGTACATGTTTCACATCAAAGTGAAACATTTCTGTTAGGAGACGGAACTATTGACCTTTCTCCACTAGCGGAAAATGCTCTACAAAGAGAGAGAAGCAGACAGAGCCACAGATAGACAGAGCCACAGATAGACAGAGCCACAAACAGACAGACATGTGGACGGACGCTCAAAGGAGTGCAAACAATCAGGTCGTTCTGTCATCACCAGCTGGAAATAACAGCTCAATAACCACGAGCAATAACAATAACGTATTGGGCTGTGAATCACGATATGTTAATGTCATGCTGCTTCCGGAGCGTCCCGTCTCGCTTCATGCAGGTCGGCGTTCAATCCCCAACCGTCCACAAGTGGTTGGGGTACCATTCCTTTCCCCCGTCCCATCCCAAATCCTTATCATGACCCCTTCCCAGTGCTATATAGTCGTAATGGCTGGGTGCTTTTTCTCTTGATAATTCTCTTCCGGAACGTCCCACAGTGGCTTAACACTATGCTGGAATATGGAAGTTATAACTGAGAAAGCTCTCGTGACTTCGTTAGTGGTCCAGTGACTTCGTTAGTGGTCCAGTGACTTCGTTAGTGGTCCAGTGACTTCGTTAGTGGTCTCGTGACTTTGCTAATGATCTCCTGACTATTAATAACTTCTTGGTTATATTAATGACTACCAGATAATGTTAATGGACTTTTGTCGGTGCTAAGGCTTTAAACATTATTTTTCAACAAAAAAATTTGCTTCACCCAGAATACATCGGTGTTCACCGGAATACATCAGTGTTCATTAGAATACATCAGTCTTTACCAGAATACATTAGAGTATGTGGTAAATTAACATTTTCCTCAGGCATATGTCACGCAAAAAAATAATTTCCTCTTTGTCAAGTGCTACTCCCAACTTCCCATGATTAAATAATTGTCAAGTATCACTCAAAACTTCAGGTGCGAATATAATTAAGTCCTACTCATAAATTAGCACCGAACAAACCACTCATAACTTTCCAGGTGTGAATATACTCTGTGGGATATACTCACCACAGGAAGCTTGTATATATATATATATATATATATATATATATATATATATATATATATATATATATATATATATATATATATATATGTTTTAACCTTGTTTCGAGGTATAGGAGTAATTACAGACCCCAGGATGGAACTTTTGAACTTCACGTCTGAACACATTTTGGAATCGTTTAGACTTTAAATATTGCGAAACATTTCTCCAATAACTGCAAAAGCGGGAAACCTTTGTTGCTGTTGCCAAAATTCCGCCCGATGCGTTTTTAATAATTTCATAAAACAGGGAACAGTCTGGGACACATGGGAGAGACGTGAGTGATAGGGAGGGGATAGGTTGCGAGGGGGAGGGAGGCAGGGCGATAAGGAGAGGCAGGGAGATAAGGAGAGGCAGGTAGACAGGTAGGGAAAAAGAGGCAGGGAAGGAGGGAGGCTTGAATGGTCCCCAAGCCAACATGCATCAGAAAACTCTTGATCCCCCGAAGTGTGAGGTCAAGACAGTCAGTTGTACTGACTGTCAATGTGGTTGTACAGTCAGTGTGGCCGAGTGGTTATGGAACTGTACACACCAAGAGGCATGGGGGCCTAGCTGTCTGGGTTCGAATCCTTCGGGGGTCTAGAGCTTTCATAAATAAATACATACATACATACATACATACATACATACATACATACATACATACATACATACAAGTATAGCCATATAAAGGATCAGTTGTACCATCTACTGGTACTGGAATTAGTTGATATTTAGTGTTAACAAGTCATTGGAATGGATGAGAGTCATGACAAAATGTTGCAATGTTTGGCTCCAGAGAATTATGATCAGGTTGAGAGATGTTTACAACTGAATGATTACTGGTATATGTGGTCAGGGCTAACATTAATGCCTTTAGTAACTGTACGATGGAACACCACAGTTTCTGTTGGTACTACGTTTGGGGTTCCCTTGTAATTCCGCGATATATATTACCTGAAGTGAGGCACCTTGAAGCGTTTGATTCCTGGTTCTCAAGAGGATATAAATATGCCTCACCTTGTGTTTTACGTCGACTTGCCGGGAGTAAAAAAGACTTCCTGGAGGCAGGCGCAAAATCTCCAGCTCTTATGGAAGGTATTTTTTGCTTATTATTATATTTAGAGGGAAAAAAGACGAGTAATTTATCCTGACGACAAGTAGCACTGGAGATGATAAAGTAGCTGTTGACCAGACTACACATTAGAAAGTGAAGGGACGACGACGTTTCGGTCCGTCCTGGACCATTCTCAAGTCGACTGTGATTAGACCATTCTCACAATCGACTTGAGAATGGTCCAGGACGGACCGAAACGTCGTCGTCCCTTCACCTTCTAGTGTGTGGTCTGGTCAACATATTTCAGCCACGTTATTGTGACTCCTCGTCTGCATTAAGTAGCTGTTTTTAGCGGTAGTTTATACTGATACGAGTGTGTCTTCCTCGGCAGGGATACTCCGGCCGAAGCAATCTTTCTCCATGAAAATAACAGCCCACCTGTGTAGACCAATATTTTTAACCGGAGTGGAGTATTCCAAGAGCCTGATGTCTTGGCTTGGGCGGCCAGCGGGCACATTGTGAAGGATAACATTTTGGTTATCGCTCAACATTTATGTTGCCAACAGATATTCGTTATTGCGTAAATAGGTCAATGGGAATTTGCGTGATTACGAATCAGTTAATTATTTCCGCTTAGTGGGTGAGGGGTGTGTTGTTGATGTTTGAGGTGATTTTCCTTCCTAGAAGGGAAGGGAACTATCAGGAGGGAAAGCATCAAGCCATTACGACTATATAGCACTTGGAAGGAGGGGTCAGCATAAGGAGTTGGGATGGGACGGGGGGAAGGAATGGCGCCCAACCACTTGTGGACGGTCGGAGATTGAACGCCGACTTGCATGAAGCTCTACCGTCGCTCTACCGTCCACCCAAGTGGTTGGACTTCCTTCCTAGAAGTGTTGTTTTAAGTTTGTGATTTGTCGATTATTGTTATGGGTCTTAGTGGATGCAGCTGCACCGTGTTCCAGCATCCCCTGATCATTCATTTTTCTCACATTCCTGAAAACATTGTATATTGATGAGTGAATGATGAAAACGGAGTGAACCTGTACGGCGTGGCATGACTTGTGATAACTTGGTCGAAGAGGCTGTTGCTTCTAGCTGCCGGTCAAGTCCCCTCAATCCTCTCTAACATCCTCTACTTCATCCATCTCCTCCATGGCATCTATTGCTATTTCTCCCATTGTTGCATCTTTTACAGTAATCCATAAAAGCTGTTCATATGTACTAGTGTTCATCTACCTAATGACGACTTAGTCATCATTCATTCTCAATGAATTCTGACGAGTTTGAGAGTTGTGAGTTTGGTGGGAAATGAGCGATCAAGTTCACATGGTAATGAGTGTGTGCGTTGTATAATCAATTAGCTCTCTGTCATCACTCAATTGCGTTTAGCATCTGAGGGGTGGGATTAGGTCGGCGAGGGATTGATTTGATTAGAGTTGTGTAATAGGACGCCGTGATTATGTAATGAATGAGTGGACCTGCACTCCTTCACAGGTGGGTGTGTGTAATACTCCAGGGAGACAGGTGGGATTGATACCTGTCACGCAGATGTCTCACAAGCACACTCCCGGGACAGGTGAAGTGTGTGTGTGATACTAATAGCCAGGGACCAGATTCACTAAACAGTTACGCAAGCACTTTCGAACCTGTACGTCTGTTCTCAATCTTTGGTAACTTTGTTTACAATTATTAAGCAGTTAATGAGCTCCGAAGCACCAGGAAGCTGTTTATAACAATAACAACAGTTGATTGGCAAGTTTTCATGCTTGTAAACTGTTTGATAAATGTAACCAAAGCCGTCAATGATTGAGAAAAGATGTACACGTTCGTAAGTACTTGGGTAACTGCTTCGTGAATCTGGACCCAGCATAATGATCCCAGTAACTCTTTTGTTTTTGATGCAGTTCACGACAGATAAACATTAAGTGTTTAATAATTGTAAACAAAGTCGCCAGAGATTGAGAACAGATGTACAGGTTCGTAAGTGCTTGCGTAATGGCATCGTGAATCCGGGTTCAGACGAGAGTTTAATTCAGCCGTCCTGAGGGGAACTGAACTCCAAAGATTTTCTCAACAAATGTTTTGCTTCGTTAGACTAGAAACGTTTGCAGTGTTGCCATGATTGCAAAACACCGAAGAGGGAGGTAAACTTGGCAGTTGCTAAAGCTAGAAAACTTATCGAGTAGGAGGCTGAAGTGCCAGCGATGACTACACTAACTTAAACACAGGCTATGAAGCTTACAAAACTGATGATACAGTACTTGTAGCCAGCGGAAGGACCAGGTCTTGTCTTACGTGACAAGAGGACAGACTAAGATGGTTCCTACAGGAGCTGGTCACAACAAGAGGAGGATCATACACTGGCAACTTGGTTGGGGTCCACAACAACACTTCCAGAGTTGACCTGCCATTGTGCAGCTTAGTGCTTTTATACGTGACAGGAGAGGAAACAGTGGGACTGTATCCTGACTGTCCCCTCATGTGTGTCTAGAAGATTTTGAGAAATGATCTTGTGGATACTCTGACCTTCAAGCAGCTAAGCTCCACAGGATAGTCAAGGAGGAGATACTAACGAGACAAATGTGTAAAATTCATTGACTCAATGCCGAAGCAAGATGACAATTCTCAAGTTGATTTGGGTTATGGTTGAATTGATGCCAGGGCCCATGAGGATTGTACGGTGACCAAGGCGTAGGAGTCTAATTGTAACTTAGAGGTGTCGTAAGCCATGAGATCGACAAAGCAGATTTAGAGGCAAGTTAGAACTGATGACAATGAACACTGAAATCGAGTGTCTGGCCTTCACTGGAGGCCTTAGCGACCATAGCGTCGCTGAGACAGAAAAATCCCCAGAACAGCAGGATTTTGTAAAAGTACGATGGGGGGTGACGCAAGCAATTCGCGATTAAGCATTCAATAAACACCGATAATTTAAATGGTTCAATAAAATGCTTTATACTTCTATGGTGACTCTAGTTTATGTGTGTGTGTGGCTCCAGGCAGAATCCTGTTTCCCCATGACGAGAATGCGCTTCCGACACTAAGCCTCCAGTATCCTTTCTTAACCGAATTGGATAACGCAAACCTCCAGGAATCCGATTAACTTGTGTTTAGATTCCCTCAAGAAACGAAGACAGGAAAAATTCAACATCACTTCAGCTGATCCAGTGTTTGAGGAGTGAAAAGTTACTGAAGCACCGGGCTCGTCAAGAGCATAGCTATATTTTAGAGTTAAAAGTTATCCTGAAAACTGTAATAGAATGGAGTTTGAACCTGTCTCATTTGCCATGACTTTTCCTTAAGTCACAAACAACCTTGGATAAAGTCTATGGTACAGGTAAATGTTCTTCACGAATCGATTTTTACCGAACGTGGAAGCCGAGTCGATGATACATGAATACTCTTCAAAAATTCTTCATTCTGTTATGGATTAATGAGTTTCTTCGTCTTAATCAGTTGCCACGATGTAGGCAGCCCTGGAAGAGTGCTTACAAGATGCCCACGAAGGCGAGGGAATGCCGACACCATTCACTACTCCGGTGAATATTAGAAAATATTGAATCTGAAAATATTAAATTCTCCTGAGAGCCGACAAGAGGGTGTAACAGGGGACCGAGCTAGGAGAAGTTCAGAATTTGGGGAAAGTTTCCGGAGTTACCAGAGAGAGGTAGAGGGAACCATAGGTGATGGAGAGAGCTAGAGGGAACCATGGGTGATGGAGAGAGGTAGAAGGAACCATGGTTGATGGAGAGAGTTAGAGGAAGCGTCAAAGGCGCGAAAAATGGTCAATATAATTATCCCAGAACATTATTGCCTATTTGTCCATGTCATTATGTAATGAAAAGCGAGATGGCAAAGATGAGATGACATTCTTGCTATGATCAAGCTATTCTTGCTATGATCAAGCTATTCTTGCTATGATCAAGCTATTCTTGCTATTCTTGCAATCCACAACTGATGCTACAGTGGTGGAATGTCGTGTGAGATAGCACAATTGACATGCCGCTGTTACAAGTTGTCGTTAGTTCATATCTGTTTATCTAGTGTGAATGTTCAGTGAGAGTGTACACAAGGACTACTCAGTGTTCAACATTTTGTTCAATTCAGGACAACTGATAAGACATTGAACCCTTAAGAGCCAGAAATTGGGGTGATATTGGTGATGATTTTCTCATGCAAAAAGGCCACACAATAATAATAAATAATTAATTATGTCGGGGGACAGGCAGCCTATATATATATATATATATATATATATATATATATATATATATATATATATATATATACATATATATATATATATATATATATATATATATATATATATATATATATATATATATATATATATATATATATATATATATATATATATAATATAAATTCTTGGGTACCTATTTGCTCTAACAGAGGTGTTGGGTGATAGGAAACGCTCCCAACTCAATAATACTATAGATGATGCTAATTAAACTAAGCAATTTAATGTATTATATGCAGTCCGCAGGTGGCTCTTCAACCCTCATTATTAGATACATAAAACACATCTATAATACGCTAATTACTCTGCCAAGTGGCAGTAGCAATTAACCTTAATTTGGCCCACTTCAATAATTAAACAGCTATTCCTCTTGAACTAAAAGCTTCAGTCCAGTCTCATATTTACTTCAGACACATACGACTCATGTCCCCGAGTACTTCACGTCAGCAATATCATGTCCCCGAGTACTTCACGTCAGCAATATCATGTCCCCGAGTACTTCACGTCAGCAATATCATGTCCCCGAGTACTTCACGTCAGCAATATCATGTCCCGAGTACTTCACGTCAGCAATATCATGTCCCCGAGTACTTCACGTCAGCAATATCATGTCCCCGAGTACGTCACGTCAGGGAGACAACAATAGGACAGTTTAGCACGAACAATTACAAAAAAAACAAAACAATGATTGATTCTTAAGTGTATAGAGACAGGTATAGACGCTGACTGACGTGCTCAAGTGTGTATTAATATCTCTTTGCATAACATATAATTGTTTTTGATTTAGACAGCAATTAGTACCTGTTATATATTGTCCTTCGGGAGATAACTGAGACGCATGGGCGTGGTAGTTAGGATCAGCTGCAGGATGTACTAAACTCTATTTTGTACTATTTATACTATTTGTACTCTATTAATGTACTAATTTATTTGCTCTATTGACCAATAGCTCTGTCGATATAGATTCATTCTCATTCGTTTGGGGGTCCCCGGTTCGAGCCTCCTAGAGCCCAGGGGAGTGGAATCCCGTTTTGGTAACTTTATGACTCATAACTGCACTTTACACTACCATACTTGGCACTACAGCTCTTCACACAACTGCTCATCACTACACCTGACTTGACATCTCCCCACATAATACTACTTGACGTCATTACATTATAGGTGTCCATGCAATCTGTTCTCTAGAATAGCACGACGTATTTTGACGTACAAATCCCCTTAACGTAAAACAACTGTGTACTGCAAACCACAGCGTCTCGAAAAATGGACCTGACGTCACGTTTTCTAGTCGTGGCTCCTCGGTTACGTTAGGTTCGGGCACTTTATCTTAATAAAGATAGAAGATAGAAGTACTTTAAGACACTCTTAATATAATTTTCCTCGCTCTGCTCTCTCTCCCTCTCGCTAGTTTATACAATCATCATTACCCTGCTCTCTCTCTCTCCCTCTCGCTAGTTTACACAATCATCATTACCCTGCTCTCTCTCTCTCCCTCTCGCTAACTTGGTGGATATTATTCAGACTGCGTGGCACGCATGCCGCGTGCGTAATTCGTGAAGTTATATGCGTGAACCATCGTAGAGGCGGCTCATAATTCCCCGTGGAAATAGGGCCATTGAAGCCTACCTATAGTGGCAGCTCTATTGTTATTGCCTTGCATTTTGTATTGTAAACATCACGTGATCTTTCAGCTGTTCATCAGCTGTTCAGGACTGTTGTTCATTGCTTATGTGTTATTTTATATTGTATGATTTGTAGTTGAGCAATTCAATTTATCAATTAGGTTTGTGGGTAGAGTTTGAGAACACAGTTATTCCTGTATTGTTCTCTTGTTTGGCCTCGATCAATCCAATAATAACATCAATTTACCGGTTTAAATCCTGTAGGCTCTATACGATATATGGGCTCTATCCTGTAGGCTCTATACAATATATAGGATCTATCCTGTAGGCTCTATACGATATATGGGCTCTATCCTGTAGGCTCTATACAATATATGGGCTCTATCCTGTAGGCTCTATACAATATATGGGCTCTATCCTGTAGGCTCTATACAATATATGGGCTCTATCCTGTAGGCTCTATACAATATATGGGCTCTATCCTGTAGGCTCTATACAATATATAGGATCTATCCTGTAGGCTCTATACAATATATAGGATCTATCCTGTAGGCTCTATACAATATATAGGATCTATCCTGTAGGCTTTATCTAAATATCTTGACCTAATCCTCGTCGTCCACTAATAGTTTGCGTGCCTCTGACTTTCCCTGGTTCAAGAACACAAACTACCACAATTAACAAAAAAAGTTGCAATTAAGATCGTATAGGATCCTACCCCAAGGAAGGATTGACTGGGTGCAAATCTTTGACTCTCTCCGCCCCTGTTTAACAGGCAGTAATTTGGGATTTAGTTGCTACCCAATTAGCTGGTCGTGTTGAAACTAAAACTATTATGGTATTGATAGTTTGATTAATATATATATATATATATATATATATATAATATATATATATATATATATATATATATATATATATATATATATAACAGGTAGTCCTTGTTGCTTCAGTTTTAATAATTAATTTCCACTTTGTAGCGACCAAAGAGGAGCAAGGCTGGCATCAGCTGTCTTTGTTGTTGGCTAAATTACATATTCACTGACATGCATCTATTACCCTGGTGAGAGGCAGGCTCCTGAACTGCTGCTCCGTGTGCTCCTGGCTGTGTTGGCAGTGTTGGTGTCTGCAGTGTTGGTGGTGTTGGTCGGGTGTTGGCAGTGTTGGTGTCTGGTGGTGGCAGTGTTGGTGTCTGCTGAGGCAGTGTTGGTGTCTGCTGAGGCAGTGTTGGTGTCTGCTGAGGCAGTATTGGTGTCTGGTGTTGATTTGCATATATGCAAATACATTTGCATATATGCCTATAATATAATTTGCATACGTTATTCAAAATAAATAGTATTCAACATATCAACTAAAACATTCATTGTCTCCCTTTAAATTTCTAAAATTACCACCTCCTGGTCATTTTGAAGTGCAGTGCCTCAGGGGTCGCTTTTGGGTCCAGTTTACTTTTTAAGTTAATACCGTTTCAATACTACTAAACTGAGAAACAACATAGCAGCACCAATATAGACCCAAAGACTACAAGCCGAGTTAAATACATTTGTAAATTGGTCTGACGAATGGCCTGAGTTATAATAGACATGTTGTAAATGAGATATAAAAAAGGGTTGAGAAGTAGACGTTTTCCTACACATCAGAAAATCAAAGAATTTGAGACGTTTCCGTCCATTATCAAGTCATGTGGTACTTGGTATGGCTATGTAAATACCCAATTTACACTGTAAAAATATATATGTTAATGGAGAAAGTTATTTTTTGTGTAATTTATATGTAAGACCAATATATGAATGTTGCTGACTTCAGTGATGGTGCATAACTGTTGGTGATGTTCCTGACTTCAGTGATAGTGCAGAACTCTGTGATATTGCAGACTTCAGTGATAGTGCAGAACTCTGTGATATTGCAGACTTCAGTGATAGTGCAGAACTCTGTGATATTGCAGACTTCAGTGATAGTGCAGAACTCTGTGATATTGCAGACTTCAGTGATAGTGCAGAACTCTGTGATATTGCAGACTTCAGTGATAGTGCAGAATTACTCGCCATTTTATTTTACAGTCGTTCCGGACAGTTTTGGTTCCTGAAATGTTGGCCATAGTGCTGTATTTGACAGTGTTCTTCTGGCTTCAGTTGTGCTGGTGTAGAGCTGGTGAAAATGATGCCGCCACAGGTATAGTTAATATTGCAACTTTTCCTGTTAGGCCATTAAAAGCGTTTTTTCGGAGTGTTTTATGCACTAACCATTTCATTGTTGCAGCTCATGAAGTTGTTATACCGTTTTTATCTGTTTCTCTGAGTGTGTTGCCTGAGTGTGTTGTCTGAGTGTGTTGTGTGTGTTGCCTGAGTGTGTTGCATGAGTATGTTGTCTGAGTGTGTTGTCTGAGTGTGTGTTGTGTGTGTTGCCTGAGTGTGTGTTGCCTGAGTGTGTTGCCCGAGAGTATTGCCTGAGAGTGTTGCCTGAGAGTGTTGCCTGAGAGTGTTGCCTGAGTGTATTGCCTGAGAGTGTTGCCTGAGTATGTTGCCTGAGAGTGTTGCCTGAGAGTGTTGCCTGAGTGTGTTGCCTGAGAGTGTTGTCTGAGTGTGTGTTGCCTGAGAGTGTTGCCTGAGTATGTTGCCTAAGAGTGTTGCCTGAGTGTGTTGCCTGAGTGTGTTGCCTGAGAGTGTTGTCTGAGTGTGTGTTGCCTGAGTGTGTTGCCTGTGTTGCCTGAGTGTGTTGCCTGTGTTGCCTGAGTGTGTTGCCTGAGTGTTGTCTGAGTGTGTGTTGCCTGAGTGTGTTGCCTGTGTTGCCTGAGTGTGTTGCCTGAGTGTGTTGCCTGAGAGTGTTGTTGAGTGTGTGTTGCCTGAGAGTGTTGCCTGAGAGTGTTGCCTGAGAGTGTTGCCTGAGAGTGTTGCCTGAGTGTGTTGCCTGAGTGTGTTGCCTGAGCGTGTTGCCTGAGAGTGTTGTCTGAGTGTGTTGCCTGAGAGTGTTGCCTGTGTTGCCTGAGTGTGTTGCCTGAGTGTGTTGCTTGAGAGTGTTGCCTGAGAGTGTTGCCTTAGAATGTTGCCTGAGTGTGTTGCCCGAGAGTGTTGCCTGAGTGTGTTGCCTGAGTGTTGCCCGAGAGTGTTGCCTGAGTGTGTTGCCTGAGTGTGTTGCCTGAGAATGTTGCCTGAGTGTGTTGCCTGAGTGTGTTGCCTAAGAGTGTTTCCTGAGAGTGTTGCCTGAGTGTGTTGCCTGAGAATGTTTCCTGAGTGTGTTGCCTGAGTGTGTTGCCTGAGTGTGTTGAATGAGAGTGTTGCCTGAATGTGTTGCCTGAGAATGTTGCCTGAGTGTGTTGCCTGAGTGTGTTGTATGTGTTGCCTGAGTGTGTTGCCTGAGTGTGTTGCCTAAGAGTGTTTCCTGAGAGTGTTGCCTGAGAGTGTTGCCTGAGTGTGTTGCCTGAGTGTGGGTTGCCTAAGTGTGTGTTGCCTGAGTGTGTTGCCTGAGTGTTTTGCCTGAGTGTTGTCTGAGTGGTGTTGCCTGAGTGTGTTGCCTGATGGTGTTGCATTAGAGTGTTGCCTTTGTGTGTGTTGCCTGAGAGTGTTGCCTGAGTGTGTTGCCCGAGTGTTGCCTGAGTGTGTTGCCTGAGTGTGTTGCCTGAGAGTGTTGCCTGAGTGTGTTGCCTGAGAGTGTTGCCTGAATGTGTTGCCTGAGAGTGTTGCCTGAGTGTGTTGCCTGAGTGTGTTGCCTTAGAATGTTGCCTGAGTGTGTTGCCCGAGAGTGTTGCCTGAGTGTGTTGCCTGAGTGTTGCCCGAGAGTGTTGCCTGAGTGTGTTGCCTGAGAATGTTGCCTGAGTGTGTTGCCTGAGTGTGTTGCTTGAGTGTGTGTTGCCTGAGAATGTGATGGTTGATGCGTTTCCTGCTTCCTCTTGTGTTCTCTGGTCTTCCTGTTTATCATTTTGAACTCCTTATTGGTTTCCTCTTGATGTCTTCTTCGGTGTGATCTCGGCTGTTTTGCCTTTTCTCCTTAGTCTTACTTTCTTCTCTCAACCTTTGTTGCTGTAGGTATATTTCCTCAGCTCTGGCACGGGTCATGTCCTTGGTGTTGTTTAGTTAATGGTTATTATTTGTAATTGGACTCCAGTTGAAGGACTGATCGCTAGGTAAGTTTTGTACAATGGTCTGAAGGTTAGTTAGTCTAGGCTCCTATGAAGTCTACTCTGATATGTGTCAGTTTTACATGAGTTTCAGGTTGTATTTTATATTTATTGTTTTACTCATTAAAAATAACTATTATTTGGTATTTTATTTTGTTACTTTTACTCAAAAAACAGTAACTTTTCAAGTTGTTAATATCCTGTAGTAAAATACTTTTACTCACTATTAAAAAATAACTATTATTTGCTATTTTGTTTTTGTTACTTTTATTCAAAAACAGCAACTTTTCAAGTTGTTAATATCCCTGTAGTAAAATAGTTTTACTCACTATTAAAAATAACTATTATTTGCTATTTTGTTTTTGTTACTTTTACTCAAAAACAGCAACTTTTCAAGTTGTTGTTTTGCAACGATCTCTCCTGACATGCACTCACTGCCAGTTGTAAGTCCTTGTTGCCCACGGGACGTGAGCCTGGCCCACCCTCAGTGTTGCTATATATTGATCCAGCAACTCACTTCTACCTTGGCAAATATTATTTCTACCTATAGAGAGGTAAACGCTGGGTTTAATCTCATTACCTGACAGAATATTGCTCATCCTATCCACCATATCTACACACCTTGGCCCCAGAAAACATATTCTAACTACTACTTCTTGCGGCTCTGTAGCAGAAAGGACTTTCCACATAGCTCACTTGCTAACTCGCTACAACAGATATCTTCCCTTTTCATCTTTATTGAAATATTCTGCTTTCCGACATTCATGGGAGGGTTTCAGGATCCACAATTAGATCCCTTCTTAGCTTCCCAGTCATTCGCCACTCTCCAGCTATCTTGCTTGATATCCTTTTGTAGTAGAGACTTTAACATAAATGATTAACAGTGATAATAGCGAGAAAAGAAGAAATAGAGATTGAGCAATGAAATAACCAGCAAGATAGAGATTGGCAGATATAAATTGGTTTTATAAAGCCAAGTTTATAGACATAGAGAGAACGAGAAGAGGAATGAGTTATAATAAACAGAAGAGGTAACTGGGTCAAGTAGCATCAATGGAAGATTGATGTTCCTTTATGTTGCTTCACCCCCCCTCCCTTTATCTTCCTCTTAACCCCCCTTCACCTGCCCCCTTCCCATCCCAACCAACCCCAATCTCAACCCCCATCCATCCCCATCCCTACCAACCCCCACCTGTATCCCTCCTCCCCTCCCTGGACACACAAACTCTCTTCCAAAATTAAATATATTTTTCTGTGGCAATAACAAAATTATATTTTTTCCAGTCAGTGTGTCCATAGACCAAACTCTATGAAGGAGAGTTTTGTCTATGGACAGTTTTATCCATAAACATAGCTGTTGTGCACATTGTTTCAGGCTGAATGGGGAAGGAATGAAAAAATGGAATTAAGAATGGAAGAAGAATATTGTCGCAGGAAACTATATCGGTAGTATGATCAGTGAGAATAGAGCTAATGTTTACATTGACCCTTAGAGCGTGTTACTATTGACCAGTGAGGTGCCAGAGACAGTGCATTAGTAACATGAGACAAGAGAAAGCATGCCCAACATCAACATAGAAGAAGAGAAAGCATGCCCAACATCAACATGGGAGAAGAGAAAGCAGGATACCAACATCAACATGGGAGAAGAGAAAGCAGGCGGCCCATTCTCCACTTTCTCTCCCTGTCTTATTCATCTTCACTTCTTCTTGTCATTTTTTCAGACAGGCAATATCCTGCAATTCACTGAGCTCTCTTTAGTGTAAATCAGCAAAATTGTCATCTTCATTAGAAAATTATCAGCTTCAGCAGCGAAACTTCTATATTTTCCCGTGCTGCTGAAGGTGACCTCAGCTTGTTCAGTTCCACCAAGTTTTCTCAACTACTGATAGACAGAACACTCTCAAGAGGTCTTCAGCACAATCTCTCGACACACATACTCA
>WNGS01169498.1:25091715-25117021 GCA_020271785.1 Procambarus virginalis
AGAAAGTGAAGGGACGACGACGTTTCGGTCCGTCCTGGACCATTCTCAAGTCGATTGTGAATGGTCCAGGACGGACCGAAATGTCGTCGTCCTTCACTTTCTATTGTGGTCTGGTCAACAAAGGATTAGGAATATGTTAACATTAAAAAGATATAAACAAAAATAACTAAGATTCGCTGTGTGTTAGGTAATTGAATGCCATTACACCCCTGAACACGATCCTGCAATCGTTTTATACCCATCTCCCCTAACCACTGCATGTCATATTACGCGTCGTAGTGAAGCAATCATGCCCAACCCTCCCACCTTGCCCGGGATTCGAACTAAGGTCCTTTAGCTTACGAGAAAACGATGTAGAAATACACAAACGCCCTCATGAGAACTCTTCTCGAACCAGACATTAAGTCAACAGCAACTTGCTCAACTTTTCATTCAACTTCTTCTTGTCCAACAAATATATTTTCTCGAACCCAAACTGACGGAAATTGAATGAAGCTTTTTTTGTGTGTCGTTCGTAATGACATTATCACGCACTAAGACCATCGACTGGTTCCTCTGTTGGTATCCGAGGGGAAGAGGGAAGTGAGGGAGACAGGAGCAATTAACACTAATGCAAGAACACCATCCATGAAGCAGCGACACAGTAAGGAAACAAGTAAACACCATCACAAGAGAGGTACCCGGAAGCCGGCACGGTACACTTAACACCCAGGAATGACAAACCTGAGTAAATAGTTCTTCACCGTCAGAACCTAACCTAACCTACCTTACCAGGCACCCAATAACCACCTGTCACTATTACACCGTTTCGTTTCTCCCGCTGTCCAACAACTGCCTCCCACTAACCATCAAACTGCCTCCCACTAACCATCAAACTGCCTCCCACTAACCATCAAACACACTTGACCCTTTCCCCTACACATTCCCCTTCCCAGATCGCCAACAATCCATAATACCTCCTCTTTCTCTTATTTGTTAAGTCTTGCTCTCGCTTCCTCATTCCCCCAAACTCTCCCTGATTCTTCATTCTACGCCATGTCCCTACTCTCTTCCACATCTCATCCTCTCTGAACTACCTCTTCATTCACCAAGATCCAACCAAGACCCCATCCCAGAGACTGATAGATATCCAACCTAAGAACGAATTAACGTGAAAACTAATAATAATCTGGTACACCAATGCTGATAGACGATTAAACAAAGTGGGAGAATTTAAAGAACTGCACAAACCCCCGATGTGATTGAAATTATGGAGACAAAATTTACTAGAAGGATTACCATTGCCTGGGATTTCCTGGGTAGTATTACAATGCGAAGATAAAGAATACAGACGGTAGGAGGATGTGTAAAGTTGATGGTAACAAAAAAATTATGTTTGAAGATATTACTTTAGCGGAAGCAGAATTACAAGAATTAACTCTGGGAAGAGAGAAACACCGAAACAAATGAAAGGGTGGAGTGGAACCGCTAAACAAGGGTAAAGCAATAGAAGAACTAAGAAACAGGAGTAAAACAACAGAAGAGCCAATAAACAAGATAGAAACAGAAGTCAATAAACAAGAGTAAAACAACAAACGAGCCAATAACCAAACGAGTAATCATACAAAAGAGCCACTAAAGGAGAGGGTAAGACTGGAGAATAGCCAATAAACACGAGAGCAACTCTACAGAAGAAACATTTAATAATAGAGTAACTCTATAGTTAATAAAGGCTTTCTAGAGTTAAATTCGTTGACTCGAAGTTAGAGTCAAATTCGTCCATTTGTGTTCAGATTCTGATTTGTTTTTTCGATGATTCGTCGAAGTGGAGAAATTTATCAAAGAGAAATAGTGGAGAAATTATCACTGTAGAACACAATGTCTTATATTGTCTCTTTCCCTCCAGGACTTTGCCTCCTTCTCTCTGTTGCTGGTGGGCACATACTGTTGACATTATTTGTCATCATTCCTCATGATTCCCTTATTTATTTGCTTCTCTCCTTCCCTACCTCTCATGTTCCCTTTCTCACTTCTACTTCCTACCTATATTCTTCCCTGTCATTCATATCTATCTCTCTCAAAATCCTCTTCGCTTTTCCTTTCATTCTTCTTCATTTCCAACCACTTGGGCTGGACGGCAGAGCGACGGTCTCGCTTCATGCAGGTCGGCGTTCAATCCCCGACCATCCACAAGTGGTTGGACCACCATTCCTTCTCCCCGTCCCATCCCAACTCATTATCCTGATCCCATCCAAGTGCTATATAGTCGTAATGTCTTGGCGCTTCCCCCCCCCCCCAGATAATTCCCCCTCCTCTCTTTTTCATTCCCCTCCTTTTCTCTCACCGTCCCTCTGCTCCTCTATCCTCACCTCTCCTTCCCTGCCATTACCGCCTATCCCCTGAACCAAGGACCTGCACCACATAATTTCCTAAGCAGGCTTCACCGCCGGGACCAGGGACAAACATCGTCACCAAAGTTGGAGCGGGTGAGAGGCGTCCACAACTCTTGCAGCCTTCAGACACCCCGCTCCTCCAGTAGTGTCATGGGAGAGAAGGACATGAAGACTTGCCTCAAATTAGTCTTTCCAAAGGGACGTTCTCACTATTTTTTTTCAGAGACAGCAGCCACCAGGACACTGTTAATCTTTGTTGCGTCCAAGGACGCCAGCCAGAGGACGGCCTGTGGGGCTACAGTTACGAGGACAGTCTCTGCGGCTACAGTTACGAGGACAGTCTCTGGGGCTACAGTTACGAGGACAGTCTCTGGGGCTACAGCCAAGAGGACAGTCTCTGGGGCTACAGTTACGAGGACAGTCTCTGGGGCTACAGTCACGAGGACAGTCTCTGGGGCTACAGCCAAGAGGACAGTCTCTGGGGCTACAGTTACGAGGACAGTCTCTGGGGCTACAGCCACGAGGACAGTCTCTGGGGCTACAGCCAAGAGGACAGACTCTGGGGCTACAGGCACGAGGACAGTCTCTGGGGCTACATCACAAGAACTACAAGCAACAGCACCAGAACTACCACCAGAAGCATCATATCTACCTCCACCAACACCATAACTACCAGGATAAGAATTGCCACCAGAAACACAAGAACTACCATTCTAGTACCAGAACTACCAGAGCACCAGAACTACCAGAGTCTGACACCATCCTATAAGGAGAGCCACAAGGCGGGTGGACCTCATGGAACAAGCCCACATAACCCGGAATGGAAATCGCGTGAAAATGAGTCCCTGGAGAACTGGCTGCACCTTTGGTGGAGGTTGCATAGCTGAACCAAGGCAGTTTGACCACCAATCAGAGTGACGCCGGCTGAAAATGCTTCACCTGAATTGGCCAATTCGTAGGTTGAGAGGATGACTGTGGGCGATAAGAGCGAGAAACAGCACTCAAACTGCCTTGTTCACGACGGGTGTGTGTGAGTGCGTTGGGTCCCACAGCCAAGGAACCGAAAACTCTTCCCACAGGAGGTAGGAAAATGGAAACGGCTCGTGAAATTGTCATTCTGTCCCATTTTCTGTTTTGGGTTCTCTGGCAGGGTAGGATAAGGACACCTTAGTACGACAGTTTCTCGACGTTGGGGTATCTTAGGAACACGTGCTGCACCGCTACACTTCTCGTCAGGATACATGACACGTGACCACGTGACGTGACCACGTGTAGTGTGAGGACAAGTCCACACCGCACGTGGTGACTGCAGAAGTGGTGAGTTACTCACAGGATGAGGATTAAATTACCTTGAGGTGATTTCGGGGCTTAGCGATCCCGCGGCCCGGTCGTCGACCAGGCCTCCTCGTTGCCGGACTGGTCAACCAGGCTGTTGGACGCGGCTGCTGAGGATGACAGTGTGAACGAACCGGTCTGCACAATACTGTGGAGACCGGTTCTGGACCTTCATGGCTCCATGTGTCATTGTCTCACGTAAGGTCATCTCCAAGAGGTTACTCGTCCAGCGAAACACCTGTAACAGGTTGGTACTTGAAGGACCAGCAGGTAAAATATGTGACTTTTCTTGATTTGATATGCACCCACACCTGACTTTGTGTCACAGATGTAGTGACAGGTGTGGAAGTAATTACACACACACATTATATATATATATATATATATATATATATATATATTATATATATATATATATATATATATATATGTTATTAAATATGACCGAAAAAGTAAGATTAATAATTCTAACACGAATTTTCTCAATTTTCCTAGGAAAATTGTAGGAAAATTGAGAAAATTCCTACTTTTCAGTAGGAAAATTGAGAAAATTCGTGTTAGAATTATTAATCTTACTTTTTCGGTCATATTTAATAACATATGTCTACAGGAAAGACTGCTACCAAAATATACTAATATATATATATATATATATATATATATATATATATAATATATATATATATAATATGTAATATGTAATTAGCCTCCAGTGCTACAGCCACGAGGACATCCTCGTGGTTTTATCACTGATTACATATATATGTAATTACCCAAAACTACATATATATGTAATTACACATATACAGTAAGAAAGTTCATTCTTCAATGTAGATACCCAGTTGACAGCGCCTTGTATTGACAACGTGCCCCCTTGTAATTGTTGCAGTGATTAGGAGTATTGATTATAGTATTGTATTGATTAACTTGGTGGTCATTAGACCGTCAAATGAAGCGGTTCTCTCTGGACCAAATATGTTCTTCAAGTTGGACTATCGTCTGTCTCTCTGTTCCAATTAGCTACGTATGCCACAAATTTTACAAAGACAGAGGCCTGACGGCTGAGTGGACAGAGATCGGGATTCGTAATCCTGAGGTTCCGGTTCGAAGTTGATTGTTGAGCAGACCACACACTAGAAGGTGAAGGGACGACGACGTTTCGGTCCGTCCTGGACCATTCTCAAGTCGACTTGAGAATGGTCCAGGACGGACCGAAACGTCGTCGTCCCTTCACCTTCTAGTGTGTGGTCTGGTCATCATATTTCAGCCACGTTATTGTGACTCATCGCCTGCTTCCAGTTCGAATCCCACATCACGTTAATCGACTGTGCTACGACATAGTCAAAATAATTGCAACCGGGAGTTCAGATGACCTCACACGGATCCTGCAGCCTCTCCGAGACTGTGTGAACTGTTCCACACGTGTTATTGAAGCTTCTAGAAGAGGTATTGAGACTTCTTATTATCCTAAAATGACTCTAATTATATAAACTACAAATAGTTAGATGTGGATGTTAATGTTCTCCCTGCTCAAGAACTGTTCAGGAGAACACATGGCCCAGTTAGATAACTAACTTTGGAACATTTGTCTGTGGGAAGGCATCACCTCAGAAACCCTTACATCAACGAGCCGCTCTTAGTAACTGTGCCGTTGGTGTGGCAAATTGTTGTTTAAGATATTTCCAGATGGTGATGTGTCCGAGGCGACGCTGCAGGCGGTAGTGGTGGTCCAAACATGCTACAGTCCAACAGGCACCACAAGCAAGGAACACCAGTCACTGATTCCTCTAACGGGGACGTCACTAACAACTAATATTGCAATCAAGTGGGACCAATACTAAATAGAAGCACCACTAACCTGTGTAATTCACTCTAGGGTCACCACTAAGATGTGATAATACCATCTATCGACATCACTAAGCTGTGATAATTCAATCTAAGGTCACCACTAACCATCACAAGAATCTTCACTGGCGACATCATTAATTAGAACCACTAACACTGTGAGTGATACATCCTACAACTGAAACAAACGAAATTCAAGAGCCACCGTTGCTACTTGACGACAAAACATATGTCGTTAAGTAGCACGTTAAGTCTGACGTTAATGTCGTCAAAATATATGTCACAATCGACTTGAGAATGGTCCAGGACGGACCGAAACGTCGTCGTCCCTTCACCTTCTAGTGTGTGGTCTGGTCAACATACTTCAGCCACGTTATTGTGACTCCTCGTCTGCATGTGTCGTTAGTTGCAGTGTTGTGTGACTTGGATGCTCTCTGCAGACACCTGTAACCATGCCTCACTTACACCAGTGGTAACAGCGGTGTTGTAGTGAAGGTGGTGAGAGCTTCAGCTATCACCACCTTCAGCTATCAGAGCTTCAGCTATCACCCCGCCGCTTGCGGTTATGGCCGCATTCCTGCCACCTGCACACCTCGCCACACTGATACACTTGGAGAATCTCCTATTGAATTTGGGTTAAACTAAAGACATTAGCCAAGTGCGACGGGTGCCTGATTCTCCTTAACTTTGCAGCCTTCTGGTGGGATTGGGAGAGTCTGGAGAGTCTGTGGTGAGGTGCTGGGATAGGAGAAGGGGAAGGTTTGTGGAAGCTTGTGAGATAGAGCGGGAAAGAGAGGTGAAAGAGGCACTAGGAGAGGGAGGGAATGAATGAATGAATTATCAGGGGAAAGCGCCAAGCCATTACGACTATATAGCACTTGGAAGGGATCAGGATAAGAATTTGGGATGGGACGGGGGAAGGAATGGTGCCCAACCACTCGGACGGTCGGGGATTGAACGCCGACCTGCATCATGCGAGGCCGTCCAGCCCAAGTAGTTGGGGAGAGGGAGGGAAGTGGAGGTGAGGGGAAAGGTAGAAGGTATTGGGGAACGGAAACGATCAGGAGAAAGCGCCTAGTCATTACGACTATTACGACTAGGATATGGGATGGGACGGTGGGAAGGAATGGTGCCCAACCACTTCGACGGTCGGGGATTGAACGCCGACCTGCATGAAGCGAGACCGTCGCTTTACCGTCCAGCCCAAGGGAGCAGAAAGCATAAAACTAGCTCCAGCCAAATTCCCGAATGCAAAAAATCTCCTTTTTTCGGCTACAGAGAAAGTTCATTCAGAGCTATTTGAACAAATTCAAATATATGTATTTTGAAGCCACTCAAAGTAGTTGTATAAAAAGGCGCCAAGGTCTGTGTACCACCATCAGTGTCGCTGCATCAAAAGGCGTTAAACACAATACTGAATGCCAGTACCAGAACAAGTGCACATCAAGGGAGTGAAATCAAAGGTATCGGATTCCCCAAGGATTCTGTCAAGAGACAAATGACTCCAATGGACATTAAGAAAGTAGGACATGCAACTGTATTGAAAATCGGGACATTCTACACTTACGACTGTAAGTGGGACAATGCAGTTTGAACAATAAGGAGCAGGAACAGCTACGTAACGTAGCCAGAGGAGCAACCCAGTACGGAACAAAGCATAAAGGCAACGAAGGGTCCGTAGAGAGAGAGAGAGGGAGGGGGAGGGGTTAGAGGATAATGTGGTGAATGAGATGAAATAGCAATACGAATTGAAGCTAGATCTAAACAATCACAGAGACTTGAGGGCAGACCAAACAAAACAGATTGCCCTAGTTCTGTGTCATCGCTTATATCAATCTGCAAATCGTTTAGCTATTTCATTTCCTTCTTAGAGCAGTCTCAAAAGTTCCTGTACCCCCCACCCCACTTTCTCTCTCACTTTCTGTATCCCCCCTTCCTCTCTTGTCAGTGGGGTAGAATTACAGTGGTGTACAGTTTTTGTGGGGTACTTCCTGTATCCTACTTCCTCTGTCACTTCCTGTACCCCGCTTCCTGTACCCACTTATCGTACCCTTAGTTCCTGTACCCCTTCCTTCCTGTACCGCACCTACAACACCCTCACCTCACCTCCTTCAGCCCAATATTCTTGTTGACGTCAAATATGAGCTCAAACATCTGGTGTGTATATATATATATATATATATATATATATATATATATATATATATATATATATATATGTATATATATATATATATATATATATATATATATATATATATATATATATATATATATATATGTTTAGCTGAGTGAAATATATTCTATAGCATTTATATTTGTATTCAATTTTCATTCATGCGGAGGTAAAACATGTTTGGGTGAATGCAGGCAGAGTGTACACCAATGTATGCTACCTGTTTAGAATGGAATATTTTAGAATTCAGTTCACTAAATTAATTAAACTCCGATAAACGAGGTAAATTCCTTCTAACTTCAATGATTTTCACGTTGAATGTTCACAAACGTTGCAAGGCGAGGCCTCGGATGTTTTTTTTTCTGTTGCTGTTGCAAGTTGCATTTTATATAAATCTGTGTTAATATTATTTTTATTATTTATTATTATTATTATTTATTGGATCATTCTCTTGGTTCAACTTTTTCCGACTATTCATTTGTATTACCTTTTCTAGATTATTTTCTTGGATAAATTTTAATAATAACGTGATCAGGAATGGTTTTAATGGAATGATTTATTGATTTTTTAATTAATTAGATTTTTTAATAGTTCGTATATTCATTTTTTTTGCAATTTATATAGTTCTCATTCTCGACTGACACAGACACATTAACATATTAATATATTGACACAATGACATATTGACACAATGCCACAGCTCGAGATAACGAGTGGGCAGACCTCTGGCATTTCAAGATATCGTCCCAAAGCTGCCAAAGGTCAAAGTAAACTTGAGTGATATAAAAGCCATTTTGTAAACTTTGGGGACACGAGGAAATATAAAATAATGTTTTCTTCTCCGGAGACAAGAATTGCTACGTTCTCTCACTGATGCTGCACAAGATGTTTGGTGGTTGCTTCTATTGCTCACCACGCTCACGGTGGTCGTGGAGATGACTCACCAAACTTTATTAGATACAGAGGCAGGGCCCAGAAGCTAGAGTTCATTCCCCACAAACTCAGGTGAGAGCAGGTGGGGGGGAAGCTGGCCGGGTAGAGTTAGTTGAGTTCACCCTCAATTACACAGATGCTCTCACTCGTATCCTTTTGGCGGGACCAAGGAGCCAGAGCTCAACCCCCCCGCAAGCTCAACTAGGTGAGTACATGTACACTCGCTTTCCTGTATACTCCCTTCTGTACACATCTTAATGTACACACCTTTATGTACACATCTAGTCAAATACAAAACGAAATTAGTAAAGGTTCAGAGGTATGTCACCAGCTAGTCCCCGAACTGAGAGGCATGAGCTATGAGGAAAGAATACTGGAACTGAACCTCACGACACTGGAAGACAGAAGAGTTAGGGGAGACTTGATCACTACCTATAAAATAGAGGAATTGACAGGTTAGATAAAAATAAACTGTTTAGCACAGGTGGGACACGAACAAGGGGACACAGGTGGAAACTGAGTACCCACATGAGCCACAGGGACGTTAGAAAGAACCTTTTCAGTGCTAGAGTAGTTAACAGATGGAATGCATTAGGCAGTGATGTGGTGGAGGCTGACTCCATACACAGTTTCAAATGTAAATATGATAGAGCCCAGTAGGCTCAGGAATCTGTACACCAGTTGATTGACAGTTGAGAGGCGGACCAAAGAGCCAAAGCTCAACGCAAGCACAACTAGGTCAGTACATCTTCCTCTACGTACCTTCACGTACATCATCAAGCACTCGCACACATCTGTACATACCTGCTCCCACACACACATGTACATATCAGTCCTCCACACACCTGTCTTTAAACCACAGCTGCAGCCCTGAAAAGTGTTATTCTGCAAAAAGTGACCTCGACACTATGCTATATTGGCCGGGAATCCCCTAGTGCCTGAATGCAATTTTTACTTCAAATTTTCAACATGTTTAGAAATTGCTCACATTTTTAGGTGAATCATTTGGCTAACGCTTTAACTATGCAGCGTCCATAGGGACGTACACCTCTGTGTGTGTGTTTTAACGAATGCCATCGTTCGCTGTTGCTAACGAATGCCATCTTTCGCTGTAAATAATTTACAAACAGGATTCATCTCAATCAATATTCATCGTACACTATTCAATTTTTTTTATGTACATCCAGGATATACTTGGTTAAATTTGCAAGCTATTAATCAACTATTTTCATATTTTGTATTGGATAATATTGCAAAATCACCCGTAATTATATGTATTTTATCGAATTCTCGAATTATTTAGTATTATATACAGATGCTATTTTTATATATTTTTGTTATGTGTTTTTATGATATCTTTTGTTGCATGTTGAGTTTGTTGTGTTCTGTTAGTCTTATTCCGTCGATTAGCAGTGGAATGGTGGAGTGAAATATTGAAAATCAATGTAATTTTCACCCAATAATGGTACTCCTTATTACACTGATATTTTGCAGCTGGCTAAATTCCTTTCTAATATGTAATTATATTTTATTAAATGTCATTTGTATTATGGATTTTTTGGTGAGCAAATGGGTTTAGCTCTATATTATTGGGTACCGCGAGTATTTCAATATTCCTGGGGCCAGATTCACGAAAGCACTTACGAACGTGTACATCTTTTCTCAATCTTTGGCGGCTTTGTTTACAATTATTAAACAGTAATGAGCTCCGAAGCACCAGGAGGCTGTTTATAACAATAACAACAGTTGAATGGCAAGTTTTCATGCTTGTAAACTGTTTAATAAATGTAACCAAAGCCGTCAAAGATTGAGGAAAGATGTACACGTTCGTAAGTGCTTTCGTGAATCTGGCCCCTGGCTCGTTAATATATGTTTCTTCGTAGCAAAAATTTTTAGTTCGCTTTATCATATGTCTGAGAATGTATCCAAATAATTCTCCTTCTCCTTCACCGCCTTCCATCTCGTTAAGTTCCTTCACCAGTACACTCGTACTTCATCTCCATGTACTTCATTTAATCCCTTCTAAGTCCTTACTGTGCAAATAAACTCCTACACCCTCTCTGCTCTCACTCCTTTTGATCTCTTCACTACACCTCGACACATATGCGTGAGGTCCTCGTCCTCCATGTTATGTTGAAGGCTTCTCCAGGGGCCAGACTCACGAAGCAGTTACGCAAGCACTTACGAACCTGGGGGCAAGATTCACGAAGCAGTTACGGAAGTACTTACGAACCTGGGGGCCAGACTCACGAAGCAGTTACGGAAGCACTTAAAACCTAGGGCCAGACTCACGAAGCAGTTACGCAACCACTTACGAACCTGAGAGCCAGATTCACGAAGCAGTTACGGAAGTACTTACGAACCTGGGGGCCAGACTCACGAAGCAGTTATGCAAGCACTTACGAACCTGGAGCCAGATTCACGAAGCAGTTACGCAAGTACTTACGAACGTGTACATCTTTTCTCAATCTTTGACGGCTTTGGTTACATTTATTAAACAGTTTACAAGCATGAAAACTTGCCAATCAACTGTTGTTCGTGTTATAAACAGCCTCCTGGTGCTTCAGAGCTCATTAACTGTTTAATAATTGTAAACAAAGCCGCCGAAGATTGAGAAGAGATATACACGTTCGTAAGTGCTTGCGTAACTGCTTCGTGAATCTGGCCCCAGATCTATCACAGCCCAGGGACACTGTCAACCATCAGTGTAACCCTTGACCAGACCACACACTAGAAAGTGAAGGGACGACGACGTTTCGGTCCGTCCTGGACCATTCTCAAGTCGAACCATCCTTGCTTCTCCAGCGTCTTCCAGTACGAGTGAGCTCCTCCTCCCTTTATCTCTCTCTTCTCTCTTATCCTTCATCACACTCTTCTTAGCATTGCCAAAGGTATTACGTAGATCCTCAGTCTAGTTTCATTGAAGCACAAGATGGGCATCAGACCAGAGCCTCCACTCCTTCCTATATCTCCCTTCTTTGATGTATTTATTGTGGTCTATGATCACAGGTCTACTCTTGAAGTGGTGGAACCAAACTCTATACACACACCTACAAATGCAGATCTGATATAGTCCAAAATCAATTGAAAACCTATAGTCTAGTTGATTGAAGACCGAGAGGCGGACCCAAGAGCTGAAGCTCACAAAATGTGCAAGTACAGTTAGGTAAACACAGGTTTTCAACAATTGCTTTCCAATCAGAACGGCGCATCCAATTTGTCTTTCCACTCCCTCGAATGTGATAGGTCAACATTTTACCTGTATTGTGAGTGTAAATCCTTTCTGTTCGTTTGTCTTTCTCACCACAGGAACACTTCGTCTTTCTCAGTCTTGAAGAGATTGGTAGTGGGACTCGGGCCTCCAATCTCCAGCATTCTCACAACCAGGCAGTGTACCATACATCTTCAAAGCCAGTCGAAGTGTGTGTAGCATGCACTGTACCATTCACTGTGTGTAGCATGCACTGTACCATACACTGTGTGTAGCATGCACTGTACCATACACTGTACCATACACTGTGTGTAGCATGCACTGTACCATACACTGTGTGTAGCATGCACTGTACCATACACTGTGTGTACCATACACTGTACCATACACTGTGTGTAGCATGCACTGTACCATACACTGTACCATACACTGTACCATACAATGTACCATACACTGTGTGTACCATACACTGTGTGTACCATACACTGTACCATACAATGTACCATACACTGTGTGTACCATACAATGTACCATACACTGTGTGTACCATACAATGTACCATACACTGTGTGTACCATACACTGTACCATACACTGTGTGTACCATACACTGTACCATACACTGTGTGTACCATACACTGTACCATACACTGTACCATACACTGTGTGTACCATACACTGTGTGTACCATACACTGTGTGTACCATACACTGTACCATACACTGTACCATACACTGTGTGTACCATACACTGTACCATACACTGTGTGTACCATACACTGTGTGTACCATACACTGTACCATACACTGCACCATACACTGTGTGTACCATACACTGTACCATACACTGTACCATACACTGTACCATACACTGTGTGTACCATACACTGTACCATACACTGCCCAATTTTAATGAGTCCCGTGTGAGGTACAATACCAAGTAACGATATATACCAAGTAACGACATATACCAAGTAACGACATATACCAAGTAACGACATATACCAAGTAACGACATATACCAAGTAACGACATATACCAAGTAACGACATATACCAAGTAACGACATATACCAAGTAACGACATATACCAAGTAACGACATATACCAAGTAACGATATATACCAAGTAACGACATATACCAAGTAACGACATATACCAAGTAACGACATATACCAAGTAACGACATATACCAAGTAACGATATATACCAAGTAACGATATATACCAAGTAACGACATATACCAAGTAACGACATATACCAAGTAACGACATATACCAAGTAACGACATATACCAAGTAACGACATATACCAAGTAACGACATATACCAAGTAACGACATATACCAAGTAACGACATATACCAAGTAACGACATATACCAAATAACGACATATACCAAGTAACGATATATACCAAGTAACGACATATACCAAGTAACGACATATACCAAATAACGACATATACCAAGTAACGATATATACCAAGTAACGACATATACCAAGTAACGACATATACCAAATAACGACATATACCAAGTAACGATATATACCAAGTAACGACATACAACGTCGTAATCCTTACCGATACCATCTGCTTAAAATATACTGGGAAAAATGTGATTAAATATGTTAAACACGAAACACCCTTAATAAAAACTCTTTATTGAAACCTTTATTGATTTAGGATTTTGAAAATAATTGCCGTTTGGGATTATAGATTGATGCAATTTTCCTACAATAGCCGTCAAGTTAATTCTGTACGATAGTTCTACGCTAGGGATTTATCTCTCTTAAAAATCGAATCTAATTTATAATTTATATTCCAAGTGCTATATAGTCGTAATGGCTTGGCGCTTTCCCCTTCATAATTCCCTCCCTTGCGAATGAGACACAGAGGAAAGGAAATTATTATTATTATAAAGAAATTATGCAGGACTGAAGTGAAAAAGAATTAAGAGTTAGGTGGTGAAGGGAGAGCCAAGTTGCACACAGATCCAACTATATCCAGTTATCTTGTTATCTTATAAACCCATTGACCAATCGGGTGAATGATGAGAGATGGAACTATAACGAGCTGAGTTTCCTTCTTACCAACTACAACTAGGTGTGTACAACAAAGTTTGTACGAAAACTATTCGTTTCAGTAAGACAAAATAACAGTTTAATGACAACAAAATTGTGTGAGGGAACTAGTGTCATTCATTGCATTGCAGCGGGGGATTTGCCGTGTGCAGGATTGCATATTTTAGACTATACTGTCGTGTTGGAACTTTGCAACGTGTTACCATTATATTATTGATCTGTAACATATTCCTGATGGTATGATTGACGTGCAATATTGCATAATTCACTGTAGTGAGGTGATGCTTGTTACTCTGTGTTGCAAGATAATACCGGTGATATGGTGAGTGCACGAATGTAATGTTAAGATATATAATATATATTATTTAGTAAATAGTAAACATCCTGTAATCTTGGGAGATTATGGAGTTGCGCTCTGGTTGTCCGTCTGGAGTGGCCTCTCCAGGGCGCAAGGCCTAGGTAGGTTGATACGGGGGAGAAGCTGTTACTCATGCAGCAGGTCCCCCCTTTCCAGGGTGCACAGCCAGGGTAGGTTGATATGGGGGAGAAGCTGTTACCCATGCAGCAGGTAACCCCCCCACTCCAGGGCGCAAAGCCAGGATAGGTTGATATGGGGGAGAAGCTGTTACCCATGCAGCAGGTACCCCCCTCTCTCCCCCTCTATTTAGAATAGTAAATAGAACTGCTTTTAAATAAACCAGAGTGTTATGCTTGCCTACACCATGTTTGTGGTAACACTGATCATGTATATAGTGTATATACATACACATATGTATATGTAATATAAAATGAGAACAATTACAATCTCAGATAGTTTTGCTGTTATGATGTTATCGGTTATCTTGATCTTATTTGATCAACTTTTCCACCATACAATGTTGCACTTGTAATTACTGAACATTTCGTCAGATAACGAGATCCGAATGTGCTCGCAAACTTGTCTCACGAGCTCACTGTTCAAAATATTTTGAACATTGATAACGTGATTTTACAACTCGGGTCGTTAGTTGTGAAGTATAGTTCATAATACCTTTTTCTCTCTAACTGCTACATTAAACAACCATTTATCTGCAAATACATATTTCAGCCAAAGATTATTTTTTTTATGTATTCGGAGGCTCTTAAGTGAAGAGGTTTTAGGGGAAGAGGCTTTAGGGGAAGAGGCTTTAGGGGAAGAGGTTTTAGGGGAAAGGCTTTAGGGATCCTCATAGGCTTTAGGGGAAACTGATATTTCGTATTTACAAATCTTTATACTGAGAGGTGCCCGGCGGTGCCCGGGGCTCTGTATATCTCTCTTCCGATCTCTTTCCTTTCATCTCCCCCACTTCTTCCCACTTTCACCCCCTGCCCTCCTCTTTCCTGTGTCCCTTCTCTCCCTCCCTTCTACCTCTTCCCTTCCATTTAATCCCCCTCTTTCCCACTCACCATTCTCTTCGTCTCTCATCATACCCTGGTGTCCTCTCTCCCTCTATCTTCCCTCTTTCCTTTATCTCCCCCTCTCCCCTTATCTCATACCTCACTACCTACTATCTTCTCTCCATATACTATCTTCAGCTCTGTGTTAGAGCGCCATTGAGCGCTTCAGTGTATGCAGAGAAAATACACTGAAATACATTTAAATACTAAAAATATATTTAAATAAGCATTAAAAAAGATATAAATATTACACATTCATTTAAATATTAAAAATACATTTAAATAAATATTAAAAATACGTTTAAGTGAATACATTAAAAGTACATGTAAATAAATACATTAAAATAAATACATTTAAATAAATACATTAAAATAAATACATTTAAATAAATACATTAAAAGAAATACATTAAAAAAAACATTGTTTTTATATAAATACTAAATTTTTTATACTAAAATACATTTGAAATCTAGCATCAACATCACGGCATCAATTTAAAAATCGGAACATCAATACAAAAATACATCTTTTAGAGCCTCTCAGGTTAGTAATAGGTGTTTATGACCCAAGAAATGCTGAAAGGGCTTCGTTGGATTTCGATACCAAAATGATATATGGTAACGCTTGTATATTAATGTGTTGGTGGGTGGGTGGTGGTGAGTGATATACGGGCGATTATTAGCAGGGTTCGAGACTTTGATGGGCACTGCGTGTGTGTAAGGTAGACTATTAATTAGACAATTTTTCATGTGGTTGGTGACTATGAAAAAATGAGTAATAATAATATACCCAAGGAAATCCCAATACCGTGATATATAATTTTTTGGTATTAATATATATTAGACGATCAGAATGGAATTACAGATTTTTCAAAGGCATAATGACTGAAAATTAGCTTTCACGGGTTTGACACTTCATTGATTGGAACTAACTTAAATTGGCGGTCCACGAAAAAATAGTTTAAAATATATAGTGAAGTAAATTTAACCTTTTTTCTTGAGATATTGCTTTGTCAACTAATTTAGTTACTGGTATATATTCGATCACGCCTCTCATGTCCTGAATAATTCTTTGTTGAAAATTTGTATATTTAGATGTGATGAATTGAATTCTACTGTACCATAGTCTTATAAAATATATATTCAGGTAAAAGTACATACATTCAAGATGAGTTACAAACATTATGTTGGATTGCTTATGGTGAGACCAAGCCGCAGTCTAATTGAATTCTGTATTCTTGTTAATCAATTAGACTATGTTTAGAAGTGGTTTGATCAGCTAAGTTATATAGAATCTTCACTATTCTACCTCTCTTTTAAAAATAGAGTAGCTTTGGCAAAATGGTGTTATTTATTAGTGGAAAGTCTATGACCTGAATGGCTTGTCAGTTTAGTTAATGTAGGCAGGTGTTGAGGCAGGTGTTGAGGCAGGTGTTGAGGCAGGTGTTGAGGCAGGTGTTGAGGCAGGTGTTGAGTCACAATATGAAGACATCATTTTTAAACTACACATCAGTTTTTTTTGTAAACAAACACACACATACATCACACATGACATCAGTGATTTAGTTGATCAAACTAAATCGTCCTGTAGTTTGGACATCAAGCTTGGCTTGATGTCCAAACTACAGGACAGGAAAAAGATGTCGTTTCTCCACAGGACATGATGATGGTCCAAGACGGACCGAAACGTCGCCGTTTCCCCACTTTCTGATGTGTCGTCTGGTCCTCTTAGTGTATATATGATCATCTTATATGTGGTATAAGTTAGGTAGTGAACAACGGTTTGAACTCGTTCCCAAAACGTTTGATGATCGGTTGTGTTCATTAAATTCCAGCAAATTCATTGATAACAAATGTGCATTGTTAATGTTAGGTTGACGAATAACATAAAAAATATGACATAATATGAAATATTAAGCACAAAAAAATGTGTTCAAATTATTTGAGTGTGAAATAACCTTAGAGCCGCGAGGGTTGAGAGAGCATAGATCTTCATAATCATCCGTGTTTATGGGATAAGCCTCCAGGTATTTTCAAACCAAAATATATTCAACGTGAAGTACATTAAATATATATATTAAAATTACATCAGGAAATAATTGTCTGCATTCAAATATTAATATTGGGTACAATTTTTCAATTATTTTCACTGTAATATAAGCAAAATCTTCTGCATTTAATAAGATAACAACTTTCTTTAAATTCTACGCACATGCGCTACAGATTACAAATGTGATCAGATTACTTTGATAGTGTAGTTAACAATGGGTGATTGATCCACCACAGCCAAAGATCACATCCACTCCCAAAATCCTCCACTTAGGGGTTATTCATGTCCGTGCCACCTCTGGGGTTGCATAATCTTCATCAATCAATCCACCGCGTGTGTTGTGGTTAGCCATATATATAGTACCGGGACGTGGATCACCTAGTCACGCAGGGTGCAGTTGGTCATGTCTGGCGTCTATATCACTGTTGGTCATGTCTGGCGTCTGTATCACTGTTGGACATGTCTAGCATCTATATCACTGTTGGTCATGTCTGGCGTCTATATCACTGTTGGTCATGTCTGGCGTCTGTATCACTGTTGGACATGTCTAGCATCTATATCACTGTTGGTCATGTCTGGCGTCTATATCACTGTTGGTCATGTCTGGCATCTATATCACTGTTGGACATGTCTGGCGTCTATATCACTGTTGGACATGTCTGGCGTCTATATCACTGTTGGACATGTCTGGCATCTATATCACTGTTGGACATGTCTGGCATCTATATCACTGTTGGACATGTCTGGCGTCTATATCACTGTTGGACATGTCTGGCGTCTATATCACTGTTGGACATGTCTGGCGTCTATATCACTGTTGGACATGTCTGGCGTCTATATCACTGTTGGTCATGTCTGGCGTCTATATCACTGTTGGTCATGTCTGGCGTCTATATCACTGTTGGTCATGTCTGGCGTCTATATCACTGTTGACCATGTCAAGCATCTATATCACTGTTGGACATGTCTGGCGTCTATATCACTGTTGGTCATGTCTGGCGTCTATATCACTGTTGGTCATGTCTGGTATCTATATCACTGTTGGTCATGTCTGGCATCTATATCACTGTTGGTCATGTCTGGCGTCTATATCACTGTTGGTCATGTCTGGCGTCTATATCACTGTTGGTCATGTCTGGTATCTATATCACTGTTGGTCATGTCTGGTATCTATATCACTGTTGGTCATGTCTGGCATCTATATCACTGTTGGTCATGTCTAGCATCTATATCACTGTTGGTCATGTCTGGCATCTATATCACTGTTGACCATGTCTGGCGTCTATATCACTGTTGACCATGTCTGACATCTATATCACTGTTGAACATGTCTGACATCTATATCACTGTTGGACATGTCTGACATCTATATCACTGTTGGACAAGTCTGACATCTATATCACTGTTGGACATGTCTGACATCTATATCACTGTTGGTCATGTCTAGCATCTATATCACTGTTGGTCATGTCTGACATCTATATCACTGTTGGTCATGTCTAGCATCTATATCACTGTTGGACATGTCCGGCGTCTATATCACTGTTGGTCATGTCTGGCGTCTATATCACTGTTGGTCATGTCTGGCATCTATATCACTGTTGGTCATGTCTGGCGTCTATATCACTGTTGGTCATGTCTGGCGTCTATATCACTGTTGGTCATGTCTGGCATCTATATCACTGTTGGTCATGTCTGGCTTCTATATCACTGTTGGTCATGTCTGGCGTCTATATCACTGTTGGTCATGTCTGGCGTCTATATCACTGTTGGTCATGTCTGGCGTCTATATCACTGTTGGTCATGTCTGGCGTCTATATCACTGTTGGTCATGTCTGGCGTCTATATCACTGTTGGTCATGTCTGGCGTCTATATCACTGTTGGTCATGTCTGGCGTCTATATCACTGTTGGTCATGTCTGGCATCTATATCACTGCTGGCCATGTCTGGCGTCTATACCCCTGTTGGACATGTCTGGCATCTATATCACTGTTGGTCATGTCTGGCATCTATATCACTGTTGGGCATCAGAGGACATACACATTCCACAGATATATCTGTAAAATCAATTAACTTTCCACTGGATCACTTTCACAGATAATACACATATTTATTTCAATATATTTGTATCATGTGAGCGATTTACGACTTCACATTCCACTGTGTCCATTTTGGGGTTATCCAAATTGTTCACTCTGACCAAATATATGTCATGATGAAAATAATTTTAATAATATGTCAGTTTCATAATTAAGCCTAATATATAGAGCATCAGCAAAGATAAATGGTATTTCATACTATATGGATATCGTATATAATATGATAGCGATATAATATAGCACATTACAATTGTTACTGTGATTAAAAAATATATATACAATATTATCAACCCATGATGATGGAGTAAAATGTACCAATGATATTGAAAGTTTGTATATAAATATATATGCAAATGTTAGAGCACCATTACACACACACACACATATATATATATATATATATATATATATATATATATATATATATATATATATATAAATATATATATATATATATATGTAAAGTAACATTGCAGCTATATTACATTGTTAATGGCATTATATACTGTATATATACATTATATATATAAATATGTATATGTCTTTTATCGTGAACCTAATTATTTTGTGTATAGATCCGTTACTTATGTTTCATAACGATAAAAAATATTATTGCTGTGACGAAACTCATCTTAAAGTAGTATGCTTTTTTTTTATCTAAAACAGCGTATATAGTTGACATATGTTACACGTAAGTTGATATGTCAACTTTGAATGTCAAAGTTACATTCATTTAATTATTAATTAATTGGATAAGGTTATGAATAAAGGTAACCTCATGTGTATCGAAGACTCCTTCGAGCACTTGTGCAAGACGTTGTTTAAGATTAGCTACCTGGAACAAAAAGTTCCAAGTAGCACGGGCTATGGTGAGCCCGTAGTGCTTGCGAGATGGTAGTGTTCTTTATATGTCAAATTTTGTAACATTAATATATGACATTATTATGGTGTAACATAATTATGTCTTAAAATTATTACAATATAACATTACTATAATGTGTCATTATTATCATGCTATATTCTTATAGTGTGGTATTATTACAATGACACATAATTATAGTATGTCATAGCATCAACTGAACAGGAAATATTTTCCAGCTCTCAATAATACTTTTGTTTTAACAATTTCTTTTTGGGGATTCTATTTCCTTTTTTTTTACTAGATTTTTCTCTAATATATAACACTAGATCATGGCATATCAATACCTGTCATTAATTTATTTTGTTGTTAATTAAATAATAATAAGTTGGTTATTAATAACCAACTTTAATTGTTGGCTATTAATTTACCCTGTGATATTTAACACTGAAACAACCTTTTATTCATAGCGACTGAGTGTAAATGATTTACATGGAAGAGGTAATATGTAAGTTAGTGTGAGGAAATTGATGTTCTAGTCAGTTAATTCTAGTAAGTTATTGCTAGTAAGTTAATAGTGATTGCTATTGATGTAAGGCATTACGTAACACATTTACCGATTGAAAATAGAGTTTGCAGAGATTTCTGACGTTCAGAGAGACACAGAGACATTGTGGCACAGCCTACGTGAGAGTGTGAACAGAGCTATAGAGCCCTATGTGAGTGTGTACGTAGAGCTATAGAGCCCTATGTGAGTGTGTACGTAGAGCTATAGAGCCCTATGTGAGTGTGTATGTAGAGCTATAGAGCCCTATGTGTGTACACAGAGCTATAAAGCTGGACTATAGATGTCCAGCTGGGGTCAAACATTAATCCCGTTCACGGTAGCTACTCACAATAGCAACACAAATACCTAATATACCAAAGCAATTTAGTGTTACATAGCCATACTGGCCTAGCTCTTTTTCCTTAAAATTGCCCCTTTTAACCCCGAATTTAAGACACAATGACACACTACAGTTTATATATATTTTTGATTTGTTGAACATTGTTAAGTTAAAGTCCTCTGATGTTCATAAAAGTTTATTATTGAACGTGAATTTTGCCATTTTCCTCCTGTGATTTTCCTGAAGGTAAACAACTTTGTGGATGGAATTTCTTGCAGGGTTCCTCATCTGAAAGTTAAGTTTAAACTCTTGACAGTTCTACTGGGTAATAATCAGTGTTTAAGATGGTGACAAATGGGTAATTTCGTGACAAAAAAAATTGATGTTATTCCTTCCAGTGTAGATTTTCGATGTTATTCCTTCCAGTGTAGATTTTCGATGTTATTCCTTCCACTGTAGATTATTTCCAGGCTACGGGCTCACCATAGCCCGTGCTACTTGGAACTTTTTGTTCCAGGTAGCGAATCTTAAACAACAACAACAATTTCCAGGGGATTCACTCTCAAATAAGCAATTTGTTTAATTGAAAAAAATGGTTAGTTCTCATAATGTTATAATAAATTGTAAATGATCGGAATTTTTTTTTAAGTGGTATAATTTGGTCATAATAACCTTGGAGAAAAGGAGATTTATTCTTAGTTGACCAGATAAAACAAAATAAAGTTTAGACAATCCCCCCAAAATATATGTTGTTCATATATAACGTTATATAAGAATCTCGATATTGCAGGGTCGTAGTATATAATTCTTGATCCCATAACTTGGGCCAGGTTGTATAAAGCATGATTTGGCATCTGGAACCGCAGATTTGTTGCAAGTTGCAAGGTTAGTCACACCTGGGTCGTGACCTCCACTCGCCTGGGGGTCGTGACCTCCCCATCTGTCTCCCTCACAACACCATCGCCGTTTACACCATTTTTCTGCACTATACACTCGTCCAAAAGTCCCATCATGGAAACCCTATTGTCATCACTCATAAATAATCATCAGTATCATCAAATGGTTCAAGATTAACCTCATTGCAATAGAGCCACTAGACGGTGAAGTGACAGACAAGCAATATAATCTCACAGTGGTGACGAGGAGTCACAATAACGTGGCTGAAGTAGTTTGACCAGACCACACACTAGAAGGTGATGGGACGACGACGTTTCGGTCCGTTCTGGACCATTCTCAAGTCGATTGTGAGACTTGAGAATGGTCCAGGACGGACCGAAACGTCGTCGTCCCTTCACCTTCTAGTATGTGGTCTGGTCAAATATGATGACCGAACCACACATCAGAAAATAAGGAGACGACAACGTTTCGGTTCGTCCTGGATCCTTATCAAGCCGAAACGTCGACGTCTCATCTTCTTGTGTGTGGTCAAGTCTTCTTAATCTCACAGTGATTCTCTAGGCAAAAAGGGACTGCATAATTTTTCAAAACATGACTACAATAAATATAATGACAAGGACGAACACATTCATCACATTATAGTCCTTAGACGAACATTGCAAGTCAAATGAAGTGATATATGAGCCTTCAACCCTGGCAGAGTCCTGCCCCCTTAGGAGTCATTATCTTCAAGAATGACAGGAGGTGAAATATTAACATTATTTTATCAGCATAAGACGGAAGATACCGGTGGCTTTTCATGCTTTCATTACCGCCTCAGACATAAGGGATTTTGCCCTTAAACTATGCCTCTTGGGGCTCAAACAATATGGTTTACATTTAAGGTAAATCTCGCTTCAATGATAAAAGTAGACTCACAATTGTGGTGAAATATATCGCTTACAACAATGGGTAAAGTAGACTAGCTGTAAACTTGTGACTCAAGCAAGTAGACTTTCAGCAGAAGCTTCGTGGTACCTGTTTCAGGAAGTCAGAGCCACTGTTGAAAGCTTAGGTAAGCTGGCTCTCAGCTTAAGCTTCAGCTGGTATGGTAAGACCTGATGTCTGAGGAAGATGGGCTTTAAGTTCAAGGGTCTGAATCATTATCTCTGCTAAAAGTCTTAATGAGATGAACTGTCTCGCAACACAGTGCACCTAGCAGTGCCTCAGTGCACCTAGCAGTGTCTCAGAGCACCTAGCAGTGTCTCAGAGCACCTAGCAGTGTCTCAGTGCACCTAGCAGTGGCTCAGTGCACCTAGCAGTGTCTCAGAGCACCTAGCAGTGGCTCAGTGCACCTAGCAGTGGCTCAGTGCACGTAGCAGTGGCTCAGTGCACCTAGCAGTGTCTCAGAGCACCTAGCAGTGTCTCACTGCACGTAGCGGTGTCTCAGTGCACGTAGCAGTGTCCCCTCACTGCACGTAGCACGGGGCACCTAACTACAACAGCCCCCTGTATCTTGACCTCTCCAACCCATGGTCCTAACACGGTCCATTTCGGGCTGTAGATCACGCCGCAGACCCATTCCGTCGCGGCTGGTTAGCTACCACTCTGCCGGCGGGACATGTTCCCGCCCTCATAAATCCCGTTTCATGTCATACGGTCGTTGACCTGCCGTGGTTCTGTTGTGATGGCCGCCGCCTGTGGCGAGTCTCGTGTATTTACCTAATGGTGGTAAATATATTTGATAGAAGGTTGCTTCAGTTCCTGGGCCCCCGCTTTTACAAATGTTGGTCGTGTCGAGTTTCAGTGCATGTCCTCCTCTTTCCTCAGTTTTGGCACATAACTGTAGATGTGAGGAAACTTGGGGCGGGTCTTTGCTTTGCTTTACTTAGCGGAGCCGGTGGCTGAGTGGACAGAACACTGGACGCGTGATCCTGTGGTCCCGGCTTCGATCCCGGCGTCGTCGAGAAACAATGGGCAGAGTTTCTTTCACCCTGATGCTCCTGTTACCTAGCAGTAAAATAGGTACCTGGGTGTTAGTCAGCTGTCACGGGCCGCTTCCTGGGGGTGGAGGCCTGGTCGAGGACCGGGCCCCGGGGACACTAAGCCCCGAAATCATCTCAAGATAACCTCAAGATACCTGGTAATGCTATTTTCTAACTGGTTTTTGACTTCAATAATAATTCCAGGTTATATGGTACTGAACCTTGCTATTTACTGCCCTTATGTGGTGGTGGGTTTTCCACGCTCTTGTGCTTTCCTTCCTTACCTCTTGGGGTAAACCATTGGGGGAAACCAATGTCTTTCACTCTCTTACCTTTGGAGGTCAAATTTGACTGCTGCCTGCCAGCATAAATTCCTAACCACAATAAACGTGGATAATTACATTTCATTCACTTGGGCCAAAGGAGCCTTGGGTGGAAAATGTAGATTCATAAATACACATGTTAGTTTACCTGATCCATAAAGTAGACCAATACACATGCTAGTTTACCTGATCCATAAAGTAGACCAATACACATGTTAGTTTACCTGATCCATAAAGTAGACCAATACACATGTTAGTTTACCTGATCCATAAAGTAGACCAATACACATGTTAGTTTACCTGATCCATAAAGTAGACCAATACACATGTTAGTTTACCTGATCCATAAAGTAGACCAATACACATGTTAGTTTACCTGATCCATAAAGTAGACCAATCTATATGTCAGTTACACGGGTGATGCCTCAAACAGGTGAGAAACAAAGCACTAGAACACTTATGTCACAGTGCTAAACCTTACAATAATATTCAATTACTCAAATATGAATGTTAAATCAAACATAAATTAACAAATAAATAATTTATAGCTTAGCTGGTTTTCAGATGTCGTCTTCTCTCGTCATTTTATTCCGGTTAAAAAACAAACCCTCAGAGGAGAAAGCAATATCTCTGATGGATCCTCATTAAATTCTAGTGGTCTTGTGAGGCAGGCTCCGTGTTCCTGCCTGGAACTTGAATATTTCCTCACACCCCGCCAGTGTCCAGGGACATTAGAGAGAACTTCTCAGTGTAGGGAGGTTAATGTGACTTCAGTATATAATGACGAACTCTAGGAGTGATTCTCGTTCTCTCTCTCTTTCTCTCTCTCTCTCTCTCTCTCTCTCTCTCTCTCTCTCTC
>WNGS01169498.1:25165130-25195130 GCA_020271785.1 Procambarus virginalis
ACAGTAACCACGTACAGAGACAGGCAGATAGTAACCACGTACAGAGACAGGCAGACAGTAACCACGTACAGAGACAGGCAGACAGTAACCACGTACAGAGACAGGCAGACAGTAACCACGTACAGAGACAGGCAGACAGTAACCACGTACAGAGACAGGCAGATAGTAACCACGTACAGAGACAGCAGATAGTAACCACGTACAGAGACAGACAGATAGTAACCACGTACAGAGACAGGCAGATAGTAACCACGTACAGAGACAGACAGATAGTAACCACGTACAGAGACAGGCAGACAGTAACCACGTACAGAGACAGGCAGATAGTAACCACGTACAGAGACAGGCAGATAGTAACCACGTACAGAGACAGACAGATAGTAACCACGTACAGAGACTGGCAGACAGTACCCACGTACAGAGACAGGCAGACCTGAGACAGATTCAGACAGAAAACAATTGAGACAAACAACCCGCAAACTCGGATCAAAATAAAGCTGAAATATCGGATAGACGAACAAACAGGCTTAAAACAAACAGGAAAACAACACACACACACACTCACGGAGATGAAACATCGACAATTTCTCTGTAGAAATATTGTTAAGCTGACAAACACACAAATTGCGTCAATTTACCATTCCTATTCTTCAATTTTGCAGTTGAGAGTTGCTGAATTGATCGATACTCGGAGTTACAAGTCCAGTGTGTGTTTTCAGCACGTTTTCTATGTACTGGGAAGAAGAGAAGGGAGAGGAAGGATAGATGGGGAAAAATAGGACAAGGAGAAGGAAGAGAGTGACGTAATTGGAATGGAGGGGGAAGGGAAAGTAAGAGAGATCAGCCAAAAAATAAAAGTAAAAAAAAAAGTTTGACTGTAAATGAAGTGAAGAGATGAATGCCTGGAATATGGAAAAGGAAGAAATGAGAGGTGAATGCAAAAATGGGAAGGTTATGGAGAATATAAGGAATAGGATAAAAAAAACACACTTAATGTATATTTGTGAAATTTATGTCAAGAATTTACACCAAGACTTTCACTCTCTTTGAGTGCTTTAGCAAGGTCTGAGTGTGAGGTTAAGACGAAACTTACATCTCAACGTCTAATCAAACGTCTGATTAGACGTTGACTTGTAAATCTTGTCCTAACCACACAATCAGACCTTGACAATCATTCAGGAGAGTGCGAAAGTCTTGGTGTAAATTCCTTACATAAATTTCACAAATACAGAAGTGTGGGATTTTAACCTATGTTATTATGTCTGTGAGAATATATTACCATTACTTAATACAAAGAATGGTAATACGAAGAACACGTGGAATGATATTGAGAATACAAGAATGGTACGACAGAAATCCAGTCATATACATAATCTGCAAATCCTCTAACAAAGATTTTCTAACGTTTCTGGCAGGAAATGTAACAGATGTAAAGGAAGCTGGATTATTTCATCTCAAGAGACCGAAAAAACTTCTCCATATATCATAAAACAAATCCAGGGATGATAAGACCTTCCTCCTAAGATTTTAAAACCTCTTGAAGAACCATAAAGACAGCAGGAGTCATATCTGAGAGCCATATTGAAAAGGGTTCATTAAAACCCTGCACAGAACCTGCATAAGAAGTTTTTATGGATCGCGGAACATTTTTTTGGAAACTAGAAAGTAACTCCGAATATCAAAAAAAAACTTCGCGATCATAAAACTCCTTCTGTGAAATTTTAATCCTCAGTGAGGCTCATAAAAAAACACCTGTGGGAATCATAACATTCCTCGAGAATCATAAAAAATGACCTTCGTGAATCAAGATACAATCTGCGAGATCAAGAAATATATATGGAGAACGTAAAGTACCTTTCTTCTTGTCTGTCTATCTGACTATCTCTGTCTCTCCCTGTCTCTGTCACTGTCTTTCTGTCTGTCTCTGTCTCTCTGTCTCTGTTTCTCTCTGTGTCTCTCTGTGTCTCTCTCTGTCTGTCTCTCTCTGTCTCTCTTTCTCTCTGTCTCTCTTTCCCTGTCTCTCTCTGTCTCTGTCTCTGTCTCTGTCTCTGTCTGTCTCTGTCTGTCTCTGTCTGTCTCTGTCTCTGTCTGTCTGTCTGTGTCTCTCTCTCTTTCCCTGTCTCTGTCTCTGTCTCTCTCTCTCTCTCTCTCTCTCTCTCTCTCTCTCTCTCTCTCTCTCTCTCTCTCTCTCTCTCTCTCTCTCAAAGCCTGAACACTTTCATGCATAATTTAACACATTCTCATTACCATTTGTAATGGCGCAGACACTGTAAAATATACACAACTAATGAAAGTTAAAGCTACTGACCTGCTGACGCATGTATTATAAAAGTACAGCGACGTTAAAAGGTTCCTGGTCCGCTGTAATGAGATCACCTGGTAATGAGGTACAGTGGCTTCCTGTAGTCTAATTGACTTTTAATTATATAAACAGGATCATTTCAAACTGTATCCGAAAACTATTTCAGTAATATCAAGTCATTAGAACTATTCATATTACTATTAAAACTATTCATATCATAGAATTAAAAGCTTTTGATTGTGTTATTACAGATTGTATACTATTCCTACTCTAAAATCTCTTACAAGAATGTTCAGACAATAGTCAAATCTTTTGAATTTTTAGCCGAATATTTTTGATTCTAAATTCATAATATTTTTAAGTCTATAGCATATCTATATATTTTTAAGTCTTTTTAAGCTTATCTAATATAGAAACTAAGACAAACTTTACTTGGTACTTTTTAAATAACTGACCAATCTCTCGTGGGTGCTGTCATTGAGAGGGTATGAACTATCACTCGAAAGGCTTGGAGTGCTATTTGCTTGGACGGCTATCACTTGAAGGGTTATCACTTGAAGAGCTATCACTCAAAGAGCTATCACTCGTAAGGCAATCATTCAGAGGGCTCTCTCTCGGAGAGCAATTGCTCCAAGGGCTAGCCTCACCTTTTCCTAAATAAAAAGTAAATCGTAAATATTCTCCTATCTAAACGCTGTATTTCAATTGACTAAAAAAAACCTAAGAACATTTGATGAGTTTCACTACTGCTGGTGTGTAGCAGTTCGTGTTTTATCACTGCAAATCATCAATTAAACTAACATTCAACACAACATGAAATCATTAGAATAAACAGCTTTAAACCCCATTCATAAATTTTGGACTAAATATACAGAGGTCTTTAAGACCATATTTATAAAATTATTGATTTCATAACATTACATCGTGCTTAGAGTAGCAATGAACTTTCTCAATTATTTAAGAAAGTGGAGATTGCTTCCTTTAACACTTACTAATATGAATGTGATCATATCTTGCGTCTTGATCATTCAGTTTGCCTAAATGTTTTAATTCTAAACATGATAGCAATGACATTTTAAATATGATAGCTGGATGTCAGATGTTGATAGCTTGCATGCTGGCGGACGGAATCTGCATGATAAAAGATCGTGATGTACGATAAGCAGGCTGTCAGACTGTGGGACGTGATCTGCAGCCTGTAAGACCTTATCTTGCAGCTTTGAAGACCATATCTTACAGCCTGGAAGACCTTTGCTGACTTACTTGACGTCGACGTCATGACTGACATCTTGGAAGATCAACATCCTTCAAAATCTTCCATGTGGAGGAAGGATCAAGTCCTGATGATGTCCTCGGAGGCTCCCAGATCTCTCCCTCCCTCTCTCTCTCTCTCTCTCTCTCTCTCTCTCTCTCTCTCTCTCTCTCTCTCTCTCTCTCTCTCTCTCTCTCCCTCTCTCTCCCTCTCCCTCCCTCCCTCGCAGCACTACCCTTCACAAGTTCATCAAACCCTGCGAATTAAATTAGGTTTACATTGGTTTACTCAATATCATTGACACATTTCTAATTATTCGCACGCAGTCATTGTAGAGTCAAACACAGTAAATAAAACAACAATAAAAGAGCCTGTAAACACAACATACAAATATAATCAATATTACAACTCAGCACTATTCACAATCAACTCACAATCACAGAATAACAGCTCAGTGCAAATTATTCACACGAGGAAGCCTGAAAATATCAACTACATCACGCCACAAGCATAATTATATCGAGGACAAATTGATGTTTTGCAACCTTAACAGAAAGCGCAATATGGGAGGGAGGGAAGGTGGGAGAGAGAGAGGGATGATGGGAGAGAAGGATGGTGGAGGGAGGGAAGGGATGATATGATTGAACTAAAACAGTTTCACTCAGTAACTTCGGGTATATTTGAACTGTTCATCAGTTCATCAACTGTTCATCATCAGAACTGAACTGTTCACTGTTTGAACTGTGCATCAGAATAACCCAATTGTTAAATTACTCGGATCAATACGAGGTCCATGACACGAGCGTGGGTCACTAGTACCTCTGAACTGTAGTACCAGTTGGGGGAAAGTCTAAAATTACAGTTGGGCAGCGGTTAGTTGCTTCGGGAATCTTTCCTTATTAATATTGCTCATAGCAAAGTGGATAGAGCTACTATCTCCCACTCGTGTGGTAGGTGGTTCGAGTCTCATAATACCCCAGGTGATTGAAAAAAAATTGAGCCTTATATATTTATATATATTTCATTGCTTAACAAGAACAGAAGACATATTCTCCAGCTGAAGAAAGTAATTTCGATATCTTTCTTATTATGACACTCTAGTCTTTCTGTAGGTCTTTGAGGCTTGTGTGAGCTTCCAAGACCATTTCAGTAGGTCTTTGAAGCTTGTGTAAGCTTACAAGACCCTTTATGTAATTACGGCACTTAGTTTTTTATATGTTTATTAAAATTAAAACCATATAACATTAAGGGGGGAATGTCTATTCCTGTTGAAACATTGCTAACTTCACAAAAGTTAGCATTTGGCACCTCTGAAATGTCCAAATATATAACACTAACTACAGCTGTAAATTTCTCCTGGACATTCTTTCTGAACCGCTGTAAAGTTGTGTATTTTTAATTTGCGTCGCTTTAGAGCAGGAATACAGAGTCGAGGAATGCTTTGAGGGTACGAGGGAGCGAAAGAATGTTTAATTCAACCCAAAGAATTCCTGTGTTTTCAGTTGCGTTTCCGAGGCAAGGTTATTATATCTAAACCTGAATTAGCTCACAAGCATAGAGCTCGGTCCCGCAGTTGCTTTCTCCAGGGTGTTCGTAGTCTCGTAGTTGATCACTTTCTTCTGTCAGGTCACTTTCTCTTGGACCGCGGAGACGTTGGTCCTGGGAATCACCGCGAGGTGGACACTTTCTCTCAGTTGGCTACACGCGTTAGTTCACTGAGCCATGCTTCAAGCCTTTCTCTGAGGCTTCAAGCCTTTCTCTGAGGCTTCAAGTTTCTCTGAGGCTTCAAGCCTTTCTCTGAGCTCAAGCCTTCCTCTGAGGCTTCAAGCCTCCTCTGAGGCTTCAGCCTTCCTCTGAGGCTTCAAGCCTTTCTCTGAGGCTTCAAGCCTTCCTCTGAGGCTTCAAGCCTTCCTCTGAGGCTTCAAGCCTTTCTCTGAGGCTTCAAGCCTTCTCTGAGGCTTAAGCCTTCCTCTGAGCTTCAAGCCTTCCTCTGAGGCTTCAAGCCTTTCTCTGAGGCTTCAAGCCTTCCTCTGAGGCTTCAAGCCTTTCTCTGAGGCTTCAAGCCTTTCTCTGATAATGCTGCGTCACCTTTGTTTACTGAAGGCATCAGAGAAGAGAGGGAGGGGTTAGGGAATTATCAGGGGGAAAGCGCCAAGCCATTACGACTATAGAGCACTGGGAAAGGGTTAGGATTTGGATTTGGGATGGGACGAGGGGAGCTAATTATCCAACTGGGAGCTGTTGTTAGAGGAACTGGAGACAAAATCTATATGATTTGTTTAGGCCAAATCCTGTTGTATCTAACCCACTGTGAAGCATATTACAGAATAAATAGGTCTTGCAAATCATTGTATTAAAGTTGTATTGACGGCAGACGACCCAAATAGGTTATTTAGTTTTCAGGTGTGTCCAAGCCTGCCTCTCAGACGAGTCACATATGCAGCACATACGCCTGGAAATGTAAGACAAACATGACTGCAGTCTGCTGGTGTGGAGCATCAGCCGGAAGGTGTTGACGTTGTCAGCTGAGACTCCATGGCCCCATCCCTCGCCACCCAAGGTGAGTGATGGGGCCGTGGAGAGTGATGGGGGCTAGGGAGAGTGATGGGGGGGGTGTGGAGAGTGATGGGGGCTAGGGAGAGTGATGGGGGCCGTGGAGAGTGATGGGACAGGTAGTGAGTGAAGAAGGAGAGTGATGGAGCAGGCGGGAATCAGAGTGATGGTCACCTACCATCACAGGCGAGTGAGAGCCACAAGAACGCTGACAATACCATTGAAGTGCTTCTGAACCTCACGACGGAGAGTTCAGTGTGGAGAAAAACCTTCTAATGGGTTCAGACGTCGGCCGTCATTCACATTGTGCTTCGCTGCTCCTCATTGCTTGTCACCCTTTTCCCTTGTTTTTTCTCTAACTACCTTTTTTCTCCATTTTCATTCCCCCTTCGGATTACCCGAGTCTCCCTATTGTCGCCACCCCCCTGATGCATTACACCTTTTATCTACTGGAAAATAATTTTAATAGTATCTTTTCAGCAACTTGTTTGTTAATTATTCCCTTTGTATCAAGGTTGACCTTTTGTTTCTCTGTATCTTTGTCAGATCTTGTAGGTAAGCGTGAGATACCCAGGTCTGGTGTTTACCTACAAGGTAGACATTTGCCTCACTTGGAGCAGCATCAAAGTCCACTTGTAAACAATGTCTATGGAGAGATATGGTGGATAATGGTGAGAAAGTTATCAATTGAGGCTGTTAACTCTGTTATCACCTAAAAATCACCTAAAGCTGTTATCACCTACTCCAGCAGATGCTGACATGAAGCTTACTTGATGCTGGCAACTTCCTCTCCAGCATATGAAAATGATCCCAGCCTCCCTCACAGAAACATCTTTTTCATCTCACTGACCTATATTTTTCAACACAATGCATTCTTTCATCTTTAATTATTTTTTCTTCTCGGTAATCTTTTCTCTGTGTTTTCTTTTTCACATTCATTTTCTCTGTCACAATTTTTTTAACTCGCTGATTTTTCCTTATTCTTTTTTATCTTTCTCTGTTTTTTTGTCCCACTATTTATTTTGTTATTTTTAACTCACTATTTTGTTCTGTCAAGCTTATTCTCTCTCTCTCTCTCTCTCTCTCTCTCTCTCTCCTCTCTCTCTCTCTCTCTCTCTCCGTCATAGCAAGTTATGTCGCTGTAGCAATCGTCATATCTAATGTGTTTTCGAGCCGTAGTAACGAGGTCACTTTAAGTGCTCGTTACGGAACTTGACTGTAATGGAGATCAGGCGAGCACGAAGGCTTAACGAGGGTGCCACAGGTCAAACTAGTAATTGCAGTAAGGTAATTGCCAGTTACGAGCTTCGCAATATTTGTGTAAGTGTGTTTTGGGTCCGTTTCGTACACACACACGTGTACGAAAATATATACACGTATATTCTCCTCGTGTTCACAGCTCAGTTATATACGAATTGAACTTTTTTTGGGGTATAACGCGTTTGATTTTAATTAAAATTTACATGATCTTTTGTCATTATAATACTTGCGTTCTCACTCACTATGGCGACGTGTTCACTCACAGGATGAGTGACGCTGCCCTATACTGTCACTATGGCGGTGTGTCCACTCACAGGATGAGTGGCGCTGCCCAATACTGTCACTATGGCGGTGTGTCCACTCACAGGATGAGTGGCGCTGCCCAATACTGTCACTATGGCGGTGTGTCCACTCACAGGATGAGTGGCGCTGCCCAATACTGTCACTATGGCGGTGTGTTCACTCACAGGATGAGTGGCGCTGCCCAATACTGTCACTATGGCGGTGTGTCCACTCACAGGATGAGTGGCGCTGCCCAATACTGTCACTATGGCGGTGTGTCCACTCACAGGATGAGTGGCGCTGCCCAATACTGTCACTATGGCGGTGTGTCCACTCACAGGATGAGTGACGCTGCCCAATACTGTCACTATGGCGGTGTGTCCCCTCACAGGATGAGTGGCGCTGCCCAATACTGTCACTATGGCGGTGTGTCCACTCACAGGATGAGTGGCGCTGCCCAATACTGTCACTATGGCGGAGTGTCCACTCACAGGATGAGTGACGCTGCCCAATACTGTCACTATGGCGGTGTGTCCACTCACAGGATGAGTGGCGCTGCCCAATACTGTCACTATGGCGGTGTGTCCACTCACAGGATGAGTGGCGCTGCCCAATACTGTCACTATGGCGGTGTGTCCACTCACAGGATGAGTGACGCTGCCCAATACTGTCACTATGGCGGTGTGTCCACTCACAGGATGAGTGGCGCTGCCCAATACTGTCACTATGGCGGTGTGTCCACTCACAGGATGAGTGACGCTGCCCAATACTGTCACTATGGCGGTGTGTCCCCTCACAGGATGAGTGGCGCTGCCCAATACTGTCACTATGGCGGTGTGTCCACTCACAGGATGAGTGGCGCTGCCCAATACTGTCACTATGGCGGTGTGTCCACTCACAGGATGAGTGGCGCTGCCCAATACTGTCACTATGGCGGTGTGTCCACTCACAGGATGAGTGACGCTGCCCAATACTGTCACTATGGCGGTGTGTCCACTCACAGGATGAGTGACGCTGCCCAATACTGTCACTATGGCGGTGTGTCCACTCACAGGATGAGTGACGCTGCCCAATAAACTCATCCTCCGGGACAAAATAAATCAACACACAATTCGACATATATTTATTACATAAATATTCGGACATAGAAAATAAACAGTTAAAATAGCCAGTTAATAAATAATTTTTAGTGAGAGAAAAGTTCAATAAATAAAATACAAGCCATAGCATGATCGTTAAGCTAACTACAGCTATTTGAAGCTATTTTGACAATATTTTGTTGTATATATATATACATGATCACTGCGTAAAAAATACTCGAGGAGATGGCTAGCGCCGAATTTGCAGTACGTCAAATTGGCTGTCAACATGATTATAGACGGGAACTGGATGTCAGTGGGCAAGGGGGCGAGGTGTTTACGACTCTCTCAGATAAGGAGAGACTAAGATCTTGCCACGACTGAGAGCTCTGACTCTCAGCGTAAGAGCTCCGGCTCTCAGCCATTATAACGTTATCTGCAGCAGACTGGATCCTTCAACTCATTACAGAAACACATTCAACACCAGCACAGTGTGTGTGGCTCCTGCCAGGGCGGCAGACGTGAGAGCTTTCATGATTTAAGAATTAATTAAGTGTTACTTGGGTGAATAATTAGTACTAATAGGCAATAAAGAGTGTCTCAGTCAACTGGAATATTAATAAGGTCATTATATTCTCCCGCTCAGTTGTAAATACCTCACACGAGGCTTTATTACGTAGTTACTGGAGTGTGATGTTAGAGTAATGCTGACTTATAATGTTATAGATAATCTGTTACTCTAAGACTCTCTCTAAGAACTAAGTTACTCTAAACTCTCTGGCCTAAGAACTAGACTCCTATCTCAACAAATCCACAAGGGCCGTGACGAGGATTCGAACCTGCGTCCGAGAGCATCCAGGCGCTGCCTTAATCGACTGAGCTACGACATGGTTAAAAGGAGTTGAAACCGAAGTTCTACTGAACTTACTGGATCCTGCAGAGGATTAGTCGATTAAGGCAGTGTCTGGGATGCTCTCGGACGCAGGTTCGAATCCTCGTCACGGCCCTTGTGGATTTGTTCATTTGACGCATCACGCAACTGTGATTTCTGTGTGTAGACTCCTAACTGTTTTAAAACACTCGTAGGTAAACAAAAGGTTTAAACCACAGCTGATTGCACTGCTGTGATTGAGCTGTTAATTCTTCCTTTGTAATTTCTGTATTAATAATTGCATTTATCTCATTACAAGTTTTCCACGTTCATAATACAAGTAGATAGTAGAATCCACCGACCCATCTACGCAGTGATATGTGATCTGCCTCGTGTCATGACCCCATGTAGACTGGGTGGAACAAGTCTACCCCAGTGAGAGTTATTTTACCTTCCAGACCTGATTGAGAGGTCAGAGGAAAGATGTATATATTAAATAATTGAGTAAACGTCAGTGAGTAACCTCAGGATACTAGCCGAGGATGGGCGTTGGTAATAAGTGACATGATATGAGATGTCGATACTTTAGGGGCGTGAAGTGAGGCTAGCAGGAGGTCGTGACCTCACTTGAGTCGCAGCTGTCGTCAGAGGTGGTTGTTCTTCGTTGATTCTCCCGTGATAAGGAAGAATATAGTTCCCTGTCTTAGTGCTGGAGTGAAGACTGCTTGTCTGCAAGTGTGAGGAGGCTGTTAGGGACATAGTACACCATTTCTCTGTGATTTTGTTGGGGGATAATTATGTTGATGTTTCTGGTGTTTCAGCCCGAGCTGAGTTTCATATACTTTTAGGGCTGAGGACACAGTATAGTTGTGACAGGATTTCAGCCCCGTTTAGTGAGGGAGTAGTAAGTGGTAAGCCAAGAGTTGGGCAGCCACTTGGTATGGACAGTTGGTGAAGCCAGGATATGATATTGGAATGCTACCGGGTTGTAGCTGGTTAGTGTTGTATAATAATATTCTATTTTATATGTCATGTTATGTATGTTTTGTATATTAAATGTATATTTTAGCTGGCTTTTGCTCTTGTCCTGGTGAGGTTTTCCAGAAAGCGGGAGAGAGAGAGAGAGAGAGAGAGGGTCACGGCTGAGGACAGGGTGGCAGAAGACACTAATTCGCGAAAGGGGGATTTAGGAGATCATTCCAAACAAGGAGAAAGTGTGGAGTCACGGCGGCTCGAGTAGGGTGTATACACATGACAACGAGATTCAGTGTTGGAGCCGCACCCCTAAATATATGATGCTGAACCCCTTCTCCAAGATAAAGAGGCATACAGGATAATCTCCCAGGTAAATTACCAGCACTCCAGGGTCCATTGTTGGTCGATCGAGGGTAGCAAGAGTGTGGCTGACGAGGTCGGTTGATTGTTCCTTCAGGGAGTAGTTGGGGACGTCTGCCTGTACGCAAATAACAGTCTGGTGCAACAAGCAGAGTTCTCTTTTGGAGGTATTAAGTCTCAAAATCCCCATCCCATTAGGACAGCACACTCGACACCATTAATGACCCAACCACACACCAGTCACCCAACCACACACCCACCACAGTCCACCACAACCATGGACATCTACCCTTGCTGCACCAGACTCTTAAGTCTAGTAATAATGGGCGTCACTGAGCCCATCGTCCATTAACAAAATTAAATCTATTTAGACCCGGAATTCCCTCTTGCGTCGCGCCTGTGACTGAATCACCGCCATTAACCGGGTAAACGAGGCTGTAATCGCTCTAATAACTTGTGGCAGGCTGCGAGTTTTCCCGTCCACTGGCTCTACTCTGCCCCTGGATAATGTAGTGAAAGATGGCTGTCTTTAAGTTGATAAATAAGATAATAATGCCTTGAGAAACTGATTAAGATAAGCTTCGTTTTTTGTCGCGATATTTTCTCTCTACAGTTTCCCTTCCTTTTTTGTGTATCTTTTCTTGTTGATTTGTTCTTTCTCCCGTTTGCTTGTTGTGATTGCTTTCGGTGTGTTCATCTCTGTTGCACATGGTGAAGTGGACGGGAATGATGTGCTTCAAATGCTTGTAGGTCAGAGAGCCAGCTCCTAAACTTCGTTTTCTTGTTTCAATATAAAAACAAAAGAACGTAATAGATTGATTGATGATGAAGATTAAGCCACCCAAAAGGTGGCACGGCATGAATAGCCCGTAAGTGGTGTCCTTTTAAGCCATTACCAGTATCAATAGATGATACTGGAGATCTGTGGAGGTGCGACTGCACCCTGCGTGACGGGAGGTGTCTCCCGTCAGAACGTAATAACATAACGTAATAACATAAGAACGTAAGAACATAAGAACTTAAGAACATAAGAATAGATGAGCCTGCAAGGGGCCTAGTGGCCCATTTAAAACTTCTCCTGTTTATAAATTATCACATTCATATATGTGTAATCTTTGCTTGAAGGACTCCAACGGTCCTCCAGTTGTCGTGTTCCTTGGTTAAAGGTTCCACAAACCATTGACCCCATTTCCAAACCTGTATTTACCCAGGTCTTTACTTAATCTAAACTTATCCAATTTGTATCCATTGTGTTCATTTCTATTTTATGCTGACTATGCAAAGCTTTATTTGCATATCCTTTCATTCACGTCCATATGTCATATTATATCACTTCGCCTTTAATACAAGCTTACTCACAATATATATATATATATATATATAATATATATATATATATATATATATATATATATATCTTCATATATCTTCATAAGTTTTCTTACTCTAGGGTTAATGTTTTCATCCTTTTCTGTTATTGATTGATGAAGGTCAGCCATCTAAGAGGTGGCACGGGCATGAATAACCCGTAACTTCTCCGTATACGTTTAAGTAAATTTATAGGGCTGCATCGTCTGAATGATCGACTAACATGGGCAAGAGAGATTTAGACGGTGAGGGCATTACTTCTTCGGTGAGGTGACGCCCTCTGGTTAATATTGACTGGTAAAATTGGTACTGACGGATTGTTGCCCAACCACTCCCTAGGTAACCTTCACTTTTATGACTGTTTGCGTAGGATTTCCTTTTATGCGTAGGATTTCCTTTATGTGTAGGATTTCCTTTTTATGCGTAGGATTTCCGTTTATACGTAGCATTTCCGTTTATGCGTAAGATTTCCTGTTATGCGCAGGATTTCCTTTTATGCGTAGGATTTCAGATGTGCAGATATCTTCCCCAAATCGGACTCAGTGACAAGAGGGCCACAGGAAAATAAGGATTTACTTTAATTGTTTTCTTGTTATTTCCCGTAAGGCTCTTGTGGGGGGTCACTATAGACCCACAGGTCTTCTCTTAGACCTTCTGATCCTGCTAGATGGCAGAGCCTTATCCCCTCTGGTTTGAATAGGTCCACATTCGACCAATCTCGGGGTGTAGTTTTCTAATGTGAAAAGATGAAGATAATCGAAAAGAATTTCACATGGTGTCATACCCACTCACACGGTGTCATTGCCTTGCTTATGACCATGCCACCCTAAAATTTATAAAACTTAGTTCCGGATTGATTTTCAGCAACTCTGGATCGAACGATATTATATATAATTTTGTATTAATCCTCGTGTTTACTTGATGATATTGTGGCCATGAGGTCTGCATGATCTGGAGCAGCAAGCCATGTCTGGGTAACCCGTTCTCTTAAAATAACGTCACTTTTCGCTCGTATGCGCGCTTTGGCCAAAAACTGACGTAATTTGAAATGAAATCGGCTCACGAAAGTCATATGCTGTCCCGTTTTCTGTTTGAGTCCTCTGGCTTACTCGGTTAGGTTAAAAGAGACAAAATTCAAATAACGTTTGTCATGACGTTTTGAAACCTTATGAGAACTTTTTGTCCTCTTTCCCTACCAAAGGACCCTTAACTTGCTGTTTTGGAAAAAAAAATATTTTCAATTATTTTTGAATTTTCAAATTTCGTCTATTTTCGGCAATAGGAGAAAACGGCCAAATTCAGACGGAATTTGTAAGAGGACAGGCTCCTGTAAGAGGACAGGGACGTGTAAGAGGACAGGGACGTGTAAGAGGACAGGGACGTGTAAGAGGACAGGGACGTGTAAGAGGACAGGGACGTGTAAGAGGACAGGCTCCTGTAAGAGGACAGGGACGTGTAAGAGGACAGGGACGTGTAAGAGGACAGGGACGTGTAAGAGGACAGGGACGTGTAAGAGGACAGGCTCCTGTAAGAGGACAGGGACGTGTAAGAGGACAGGCTCCTGTAAGAGGACAGGGACGTGTAAGAGGACAGGGTCTTGTAAGAGGACAGGGACGTGTAAGAGGACAGGGTCGTGTAAGAGGACAGGGACGTGTAAGAGGACAGGGACGTGTAAGAGGACAGGGACGTGTAAGAGGACAGGCTCCTGTAAGAGGACAGGGTCGTGTAAGAGGACAGGGACGTGTAAGAGGACAGGGTCGTGTAAGAGGACAGGGACGTGTAAGAGGACAGGGTCTTGTAAGAGGACAGGGTCGTGTAAGAGGACAGGGTCGTGTAAGAGGACAGGGACGTGTAAGAGGACAGGGTCGTGTAAGAGGACAGGGTCGTGTAAGAGGACAGGGTCGTGTAAGAGGACAGGGTCGTGTAAGAGGACAGGGTCGTGTAAGAGGACAGGGTCTTGTAAGAGGACAGGGTCATGTAAGAGGACAGGGTCTTGTAAGAGGACAGGGTCTATATCTACCAAACAGATACAGCTGTTTTGGAATTCCCAATCATGATCGTTCCAACGAGGCGGACCTCTCCTCTTATTTGTTATATTAAGGCTGCTCTACTCCCCAGTCGAAGCTAGCAGTGACATAACAGATATAAAACTCTCAATGAGACAGTTCTGCTGCTCATTTCTCCGAGCATTCGTGCAGGCAATTGGGAATTTGTATATTATCAAGTTCACCTTTAAGAAAACTCTTAAACTTATTTAGGTCAGCAACAAAAGCTCTCTGGAAGTTTGGGTGTGTTCTGGGGAGGAGGAGTCGTCCCCCCGCCAGCAGTAACTTGAGAATGAGGCATACTAAAGGCGGTCATAACAGGAAGGTGCCCCGGACAGGCTGTCACTATCGCTGAGGATAATTTAACTGCTAATTGGCTCGGATAAATCCTCATCGATGAGAACATTGTTAAAATGAGACTTTCCTCTCCAATCCCCATAACAAAAAAATAAAGTCAAATTGAAATTCGTCGCCGATAGTTTGATCATATAAACGTTCAGTTCCTATGAAAAGAAAAGTTCGTTCCTACGTTTTAAGAAAATTAGCTAATGCGATTTTGTCATATAAGATTACCATTAAAATGTCACCTTCCATTAAATGATTAACATCATGATATGAATTACCAAACTCAAAAATTTCAGGTAAGACATCATGCTATACCATACTGTAACATACTCATTAATGCTGGTGAAACAAGCCCCAACATGTGATCAAATATTGTCAAGCTCCGAGACATATTCGGCTTCATATGGCAGTCATAACGTAATCTTTTCAATATATATTGTTATACCACAGGATAGCAATTCCCCCATAGCAGCTCCCTCGCCCTGAGTAGTCATCAAACATTTCATTACCTTCATTGTACCAGGAGAGACTATTTCAACTTTACGCTCACGATTTAGATATCCTACTCTAAGGCATTAACGTGTCTCCATTCCTTTCCTCTGTCCAATCACAAATCCTTATCCTGACCCCTTCCAAGTGCTATAATGTCGTAGTGGTTGATAGTTTTCTTTCTTCCTGTTCACTTTACACCTCTTATGTTCAGCTTTATTGTAAACTTCTTTATGGCTTCACTACCATTGAATTATTTAGCTTTTGAGATTTTATGTTTCTCTTGTGTGGCAGAATTCACAGAGAGAAGTCCATTTGATTACTGAAATTCGTGACAATTTTCAGCATTCAGATTGCTCATATGTCCCTGGTGCACAGAGAGCTGACGTGCCCCGGGCCACAGACGGTTGACCTGCCTCGGGCCACAGAGGGCTGACCTGCCCCGGGGCACAGAGAGCTGGCCTGCCCCGGGGCACAGAGGGCTGACCTGCCCCGGGCCACAGACGGTTGACCTGCCTCGGGCCACAGAGGGCTGACCTGCCCCGGGCCACAGTGAGCTGACCTGCCCCGGGCCACAGAGCGATCATCTGAGAGCATAATGACACAAGCAAAAGCCGACATAGAAATAAACATAAACAGGTAATTAAATATGTAAATAATATGCAAATTTCATTTATATATTGCCTGATATATACAAATGTTCATAAGGTACTGGAAACAATAGTTTCCATAAGTAATTAGCTCAGGAATGTGGTTTATGGACTTTCAGAGCAATTAACATGAACTACTCATTGCATTATGAGTTCATTAACATAACGCATTGTGTGGCATTAGCATAGTTTTATGTATATAATGTGTATATGACCACACATTATATACATAAAAGTCTCTGTCACCTTAAAGAAGATGTTAAACCTTCGTTTAAATGGAGGTGAGATTTAGAAATATTTACTTAGTAGAATTTTTTTTAAACGAGGTTAAATGGTTGAGTGAAAATGTTGTGTTTTTACATGTTAATAACAGTCGTGCTAGTGTTGCCACCGCTGTCTGGTGGCAGTGTTGCCAGAAAGTAACACTCGACTTAAGAATGGTCCAGGACGGACCGAAACGTCGTCGTCCCTTCACCTTCTAGTGTGTGGTCTGGTCAACTTACTTTAGCCACGTTATTGTGACTCATCGCCTGCAGAAAGTAACACTTAGTGGGCCAGCCAGAGGCTTAGGGGCCCATGCAGGAATATATAAAAAAAAGTGTTGCCACCACTTCAATGGTAATCTTTGAATAGCCCTGACCAAAAATAGAGAGATTCAGCCTTCCTCGAGTTCTCAATACTATATCAGGGATGCAAATGAGGCACTGTTTTCTTCTGCAGTTTTCACTTGTCAGAGGTCACCATGCAGCTTCCGGTCCACCAAGAAGCAACATTTGTCTCCGCCACTATTGACCCCCGTCACAGCCTTCTCAATGTTGTCTTATTCGTCGAGACGAATTCACAAATCCTTTAACCCTTAAATGGTGCAATACATACATATACGTAGGGAGTAAATGTCACAGAATGGCGCACATCGTACATATACGATTGAGGGCCCCGCGCACGATTTTAATCTGGAAACATGGTATATAGGACCCTCAGAACCCCGCTGTGTGCAGCTTCAGAACCTTTGATACTTTTCTCTCAGGTTCTTGTCGTTGCGAACCTCAACAACCCAACAATTACAAAGGTTCTCACAGAACGCCATTGGCCATTGCTCACAGGAGTTGGACCTTAAGAGGGCGCCTGATATCATTAAGTCTGACGCATGGGCTTTCACTTCACGTTCTCGACCTCATCAATAATTGGTTGGCTTTTCACCTCTCGACCAATCACAACTCACGATAATACCACTCGTCTCCGTTAGCTTAGACTTGATATGTTAAAAACAATGGAAGTGTCATCAGAGTTTCATTGATCATTTACGGCACTAAAAATATAGATTTTGTTCACATAGAGGATACACCACTCATGATTTCGGAAGGAATTACATCCCCAACTAAGAAGAATGTTCCTTAGTGGCTACCTATGGTGGGTTGGGCAGAGGGAGTAGGTGTGGCAGGGAAGTTCTCTAAATCTGTCTCGTTCTCTACTTCTTCTGTCTCTGTCTCTACTACTTCTGTGTCGTTCTCTACTTCTCCCGTCTCACTCTTTCGTCTCACCACTCGCCTTGTAACCTCCCTTTTCCTTTCATTTTCCAAAATGAATTATGAACTAGCTTGCATTTCACTTTCTGCCAAACTTTATCTCATATTCGAATCATTTATTCTGTCTCTAAAGAACCAAATCCCTCCCCCCCCAGTCATTATTCTCCAAGAGTCATTATCACCGCAGAGTCATTATCCTCCAGAGTCATTATCACCCCAGAGTCATTATCCCCCAGGGTCATTACACAATCTCAGACTTTGGAGCTCCACAAAACACGTCCAGAATCAACAGTAGCGAAAGAGAAACTCCTGATACGATGACTTGTATAATTAATACGAATGTATTATTAATTTATTCTTATACAAGAGAATACAGTAGGTTGTGAGAGGAGTCTCCTCGCTAAGTCAGAAATAACATCCGTTTTTAATGTATTTTAAATTACAGTGTCAGCAGTCAATTTTAATCTGAGAAATATATCTAATGACTGAGGACTACAGTGAGAAATGTGAGTAATTTAAGAGTTAACATAATTACTGTAAATGAATAAATGTGGAATTTATTAATAATTGTGAAAGTTATAAAAAAATATACTCTTTTTCTAAATCACGTTTATTGATAGGGGTATAACCAAAATTTTAATCATTGATGGATAGAATATGTAGGATAAGAGGTCAATATTTACCTCTGGTCCTACGATTATCACATATTTACAGGTGTCACTCCTTATTAATCACAGGTATTCAGCCACACTCATTGAATCAATTGGTTATCACTGTTCCTACCTAAATCCCCCTTCTTGGATCTTTTATCATCTCAATGGGATCAGTTATCAACTATAACACTATGGGCTAAAATGCACCTCCTGTTTACTGTCCCAAATTGCAGTTTGTTGAGATTGTTGACTTTAATGCAACTTAATGAATACTTTGCAAAAGATGTTTAACTTCAGGGAAGTTAATATATCCTCATAAAGTAAGTTTGATGCACCATCAATTTTGCGTATAAGTTTAAGTATATTGTATAATATATGCAGTTTAAACATGGTGTATAATGCGATCCCTTCTGAAGATGTATTAATATACGAAAGTACTTAAGGAAATTTCTGTTTCAATTCTTCCTCCGTGGTCTGACACTGTCACATTTTTCATCACGTGTTAATTTTCACGATTTACACACACATAGTGTATAATATGTGCAGTTTAAGGATAGTGTATAGTATGTGCAGTTTAAGGATAGTGTATAATATGTGCAGTTTAAGCAAAGTGTATAACATAACAGGTACTGCTCAGAACGCATTCACTTTTAAAAACTCAAAGATCCTCATTGAGTTTCAGTCGAATGGGTGACTCCGTCGATTTTAGCATAGTGACTGTTGCCTGTGGTTTGGTATTAGCATATAAAGAGGAATTTGGGCTGTGTTCACATCGAATTCTGATGCGATATTTGGCTTCAATTACTGTAATGCTTGTTTTAAGTAGGCTTTCTACGATATAAAAGTTTATTTTATCGAGTTATTTTCTTTGGATTGGTCTGATTTGTTATTTTATGAATATTAGTTTCGGTTTAATTGTTTTTAATGAATAATGCATTGCAATCGTTAATTGGTTTCAATACGATTTATTCCTTCGGTTCAGTGACATTATGAGTTGATTTATTTTTGTTAATTTTGCCCCAATGGGCGAATTTATTGGGCAGCGTCACTCATCCTGTGAGTGGACACACCGCCATAGCATGTACAACCACTCCCCAATAGGAAGAAAACCCGCTGAGTTGTTCATCAGTGTCATGAATTGATGTTATCCGACATCAATTCATCTGAAATCTGTCCACAGAGATTCATTCATTTATTTGATGAGAATATTATGAGTTCACCCCCATTTCCACGTGAGTATCCCCCCCTTTTCATGTGAGTTTACCCCTCTTCCCAAGTGAGTCTTCCCCTTTCCAAATGTGTCCACCTCCTCCTCCTCTTCCTTACATGAGTCTCTCCCCGTCTCAACTTCTTCCATGCATCCTCGCTTCTCTAATCCTTGCTTCTTGAGGCGCCTTGCTTGCTGGCCTCCGGGAGGTGGTAATCCTCTCATTTCCGGTGCGAGGGAAAGTGTTCCTGCCGTAGTTGGAAAGAGAGAGAGAGAAAAAATAGAGAGACAGAGAGGCAGACAGAGACAGAGAGGCAGACAGAGACAGACAACTGATAGATAGACAGATAGACAGAGCGATGGTCGTGTGGGGGATTGAGGGAGCGTCATCACTGGAAAATAAAAACATGTTGATCAAAACAGTAAAAATAAATTAATACATTGTATAATATACCATTGTTAATATCGCTCGTTAGTTTATAATACAATTTACACTACTAGATTTTCAGTCATCACTTTGTGGTTATCCCACATGGCAATAACATTTGGTTATCGTACTGTTGGCCTATTTAACTCCTCACATTACCTATTACAGTCATTCCTCAACTCGCAGGTTCAGTAGCTATCTTATTCTCAAGGCTACCCCCAGAAAATATACATATTTTCCATGCTAACTTTCCGTCGCCAGCCGGAGTGGAGCAACAACAATGGCTTCACTCACTTTTCCAACTCGAGTTCCCCACAGAAACACCTTGAATGTTAATAAGTTATTTATTTTTCCCCCTTTCCACTATTCCTCTTTTCTCCCTTTCCATTTTGCAACACCATTCCTCATTTCCTCTCTTCACTGCCCAATCTTTCATTGTATACATGATTACTATCCTTCAATCCCGCCACCCTTCTATCCCCTTCATTCCTTCCCATCTATTCCTTCCCCCCTTTTCCACTATCCTCCCTTCCATCCCTTGTTCCAGCGTACCTGCCACAGTTCGTCCTGTGTGAAGCAGGAGAAGAATATTAGGTTAACAGGCGTCCTTCACAGTCGTTGTAGAGGCACAGAGTAGCGAGGGAACGGGCCATGTCGCCTGTTGTGTCTCGTACTGTGTCGTACTGTGTCGTCCTGTGTCGTACTATGTCGTCCTGTGTCGTACTGTGTCGTACTGTGTCGTACTGTGTCGTACTGTGTCGTACTGTGTCGTACTGTGTCGTCCTGTGTCGTACTGTGTCGTACTGTGTCGTACTGTGTCGTACTGTTGACTAGTGCGGAGTCCTGCTTGTCTTTCTTCTTTAATCCTCCTCCTTTTCCCCTAATTCCCTTCTTCCTCTTTTTTTTCTCTCCTTGTGTGTGTGTCCTTTCCCGTCTCATCCTATTCCTTCTTTCGTCTCCTTGTCGTCCTCCTGCTTCCTCGTCCTCCAGCTTCCTCGTCCTGCTAACCTAACCAATAATTGCTCGGAGGGAGAGGTTACAGAAGTAATGTTACTTTGCGTATGTGTGAAAGATATTGGAAAGGAGAGAGGGAGGAAGCGATGGAATGGAAGAGAGGGGAAGGAGTGCGGGAGGGAGTGATGGAGCGAGTGAGGGAGAGAGTGAGGGAAAGAGAGAGAGGGAGGGATAGAAGAGAGGAGTGAGAGGAGAAAAGGATTGAGTGAGGAAGAGCCCCCAGGCTACCATCCTAGTCTTTGGCTGTGAGTGTAGAGGAGACGGAGAAGAGACGGGTGACAGAAGAGAGAGAGAGGAGGAGGAGGAGGAGGAGGTAGAGGAATAGTGGCAAAGAGGAAGGGAAATAGTGAGAAGTTTCACACACTTATTTCCCCTTCTCCCTATCTCCCTTCAACTTCCTAATTAATTTCTTTTCTTGTTGCTTCTCTCCCTCCTTCCTTACCAGTCTCTCCTCTCCCTTCCCCTCTCTACCTAGATTATTTACCTCCCTCCTCCCCCACCATCTACAGCCTCTCTTATTTCTCTTATTTACTCCTTCATCGGGGACCTTATTTACCCCTTATTTACTTTCTCTACCCCTTCCTTCGCCTCGGCTGCCTCTTTCCTTCCCATCTCCCCCTTCCAGAACAGGAACTGGAAAAGAGCGAAACGAGAGAAGAATATTAGGTTTACTCAACGGCTCTCCCGACCTCTCACCAGGGAGAGGAGAGTGAGAGGCCTCACCCCAGGGAGAGGAGAGTGAGAGGCCTCACCCCAGAGAGTGGATGGGTTATGATAGTTGCTTTATTCCCCTTTTTGACTCTCCTTTTCCTTCCTGCTCTTCCTTCTCCATCTTCCTTTCCCTCATCTCCCAGCCTCCGGCTTCACTACATCTCATTAGCTCTAGATGGGTAGTTAAGGGCACGCTAATGGCAGCTGGTAGCGTGTTGCTTGTCGTACACTGGCTGGACTGGACTCGTGATGAACTCTCACTCTGTCTTGATGACTTGAAACATTGTTCTTGTTATACATCTTTGTCTCTCTGTCACGCCCCCTGTCACACTTCCCGTCATTTAACTCTCCTCCCCTGTCACACTCCTCACTTGCCTCTCTCTCACACTTCCTGCGGTGTCCCACTCTCCCTCTCCGCTCATTCCTCTCCCTCTCTCCCTCACAACTCGAGAGCCCCTAGTAGCAACTCTCCCTCACAAGGGACTGTAGTCAGTATGGGGCCTCGCCCGTGTTGATGAGGTAGGCAGGAGATACATTTACACAGAGGCAATGCTGACCTTTGTCTATATAATGAAATAAATGTTAATTTTAGCGTTTTGGTGTTTCCCATAACGTGTGAATATTCCTCAAAATGTCACGTTGTTGACATTTAAGGCGACGGTTTCGCTTCATGCAGGTCGGCGTTCAATTCCCGACCGTCTATAAGTGTTTGGGCACCATTCCTTTCCCACCGTCCCATTCCAAAATCCTTATCCTGACCTCATCCCAGTGTTACATAGTCGAGATGGCTAGGCGCTTTTCCCCTGATAGTTCCCTTCCCTGGCGACAGCGACAAAGCAATCTACATCAACTACAATTGATGTAGATTGATGATTGATGTAGTACATATTTTAATCATATTTATGTATTGTTAAATGGTTCTGTAATCTGATTTGAGTTGTAACTCTTAATATATTTGTTAGTGCAAATTGATTGGTGGTTGATATTATCTACATAACAATATAAGAAACTGTAGTTACCTATTGGCCCTTACGGGGCCCCTCCTATTTATATCCACCCGAACTTATTCATAAATATACGTCTAGCCTACGCTTGAAACAATCCATCAGTTCCACGTCTATTAGTATGTAACCAGGTAATTTCTTCAGCAAATCATACACACACGCACACACACACACACACACACACACACACACACACACACACACACACACACACACACACACACACACACACACACCAAGGTTGTAATGTACTCACCTAGTTGTGCTTGCGGGGGTTGAGCTCTGGGTCTTTGGTCCCGCCTCTCAACCGTCAATCAACAGGTGTACAGTTTCCTGAGCCTAATGGGCTCTATCATATCTACACTTGAAACTGTGTATGGAGTCAGCCTCCACCACATCGCTTCCTAATGCATTCCATTTGTCAACCACTCTGACACTAAAAAAGTTCTTTCTAATATCTCTGTGGCTCATTTGGGCACTCAGTTTCCACCTGTGTCCCCTAGTGCGTGTGCCCCTTGTGTTAAACAGCCTGTCTTTATCAACCCTGTCGATCAACCCTGTGTGTGTGTGTGTGTGTGTGTGTGTGAGTGTTGACATCAAAAGCAGCTCTCAATACATCCTGTGTGTCCTCTCACATCTCATGTTGTGGCAACACTGCAAATACCAATCCAACAGTGGATTAATTTGCGTCCAGATGTTGGTACTACTGCTCACCCCCCCCACTCACTCACTATTCCCTCTCCCACCCATCCCACATCTAGCAGACACCTTCCCTTGCTCCTCTCCCATTTGATTCCCCCTCACACCAGAGAAAAATAGGGCAATAATATAATTTATGGGTCGTGTTGTGCAATGCAATGATGCCAGGGAATAGGTTTCCCTTTGAGGTTGCAGACAAGGATGCATGCTTGCTCATGCAGGATAAATTATTCTTGCTGTTTTATGGACGATAATTTATATTTCAAGCTCTGACGTTCGCCACATTTGTGAGGATGGAAAAATTATATGCAGACGAGGAGTCACAATAACGTGGCTGAAAATGTTGACCAAACCCCACACTTGAAAGTGTATGGACGACGACGTTTCGGTCCGTCCTGGACCATTCTCAAGTCGAAATGTCGTCGTCCCTTCACTTTCTAGTGTGTGGTTTGGTCAACAGAAAATTATATGTTTCTTTGTTCTAGATGTGTACTCGCTTAGTTGTGCTTGCGGGGGGGTTGAGCTCTGGCTCTTTGGTCTCGCCTGTGTGTGTATGTGTCAGTGTTTGCGTATGTGTGCATATGAGTGTGTATGAACATCAAGATAAACACATGCACATACACAAACCCCCGCTCACCTATCTCACACACACACACACATACACAAACACACACACAGGACACGGCTCCTCAATCACACAGAGCTGGAGAAACTAACACAAAACCTATACACACTGCACCCATCAATTCTCCCTCCCTGTCACTACTCATATATCCCTTGTTGTCGCAGCTTTCTCATCACGCCATTACAGGGGCAAGATAACAACCCACAGAGAGACGCAGCACGTCAGGAGAGGCCACAGATGAAGATACGATAGCGGAGGAAGCAAATGTTTGGGTACACGTCCCAGATCAATAGAGCAGGAAGAGACATCATTCGCAATAACCTCCTATGGCAATATCAACAAGACATTATATACCACACAAAAATACAGATTCTCCATGCAAGGATTTTACAATGGCGTTAGATAAGTGAACCAACGGAATCAAAATATATCAAATGAGGTCCAAAGAAATGGTAACAACATGGAGATTTGGGAATAATAATTTAAGACGACCTGACCTTTAACTAACATAGCAAAGTTATCACCAGTCAGGAAAATAATTATAGGAACCTTTAACACTAGAGAGTTCACCTGCAGACGAGGAGTCACAATAACGTGGTTGAAGTATGTTGACCAGATCACACACTAAAAAGTGAAGGGACGACGACGTTTCGGTCCGTCTTGGACCATTCTCAAGTCGATTGTCCACCTCATTGCTCCATTTGAAGTTAAGTGCACTCATGCACTGTATGAATGATAGACGCCCACTACGGGCTCACAATAGTCCGTGTTACACAGAACGTTTTGTTCCGAGTACCTGAATCTGAAACAACAACAACATGAATGATAGTGATTTCCACTTCTGAAATNCAGGCAGAATGAAAGAGGAGATGGAATAGCAAGGATGTCAATCATCTATCCAAAGTTTTAAAATATTTTCAGGCAATTACTGTTAGGCAGTTTCCTCTCCGTGCTGGAGGTCACCCCACACATCTTCGAAGGCTCTCCCAAATGAGTCACTTTAAACAGCCCAGGCACGAGGTAAGGCTGTGTGTGTGTGGGGGGTAATAGTGGTGTACAGGGTGAACATACCCGCCAGCGCTGCCTATTGTTCATGGCCACTTTGAGACTCCAGCAAATTTGTGAGTTGTGTGGACTGAATTAGCCAGAGTTGGGAGCCATTATTTTTTTCTGCAAAGAACTGCGTAGAATGTCTTCGAGTTCTCCAGCCTCTATAGTCAGTCTGTTTATTTATTTTCTTTAGCGTTTTCGTTTCTTTATTGGTACAAAAAAAATGGTCATGGAAAATTTTGAGAATTTGGAGGTCTACCATTTGTAGTACTTGAAAATTTGAGTGCGAGTGCCATGTGAGTGTTTTTCCAGCACTCACTTACCTATTAGTGATTATGAAGACTTCCTTCACCACTACAAACACAGACTCCTCCCCACTACAAGATTCACTCTCAATGCCTACAATTCAACTAATACCATTAATAAGTCCACTACGGGCTCACCATAGCCCGTGCTACTTGGAACTTTTTTTCCCAGTACCGAAATCTTTAACAACAACAAACCATTAATATTTTGTTTCTTTAAACGTTTTCAAAATCTGTTTGGTCTATCGCAATGTTTACCTCTCGCCAGAACTCATAATAGAACATTTTCCCTACAAACTGGGTTATCTTGAGGTTGAGATGATTTCGGGGCTTTAGTGTCCCCGCGGCCCGGTCCTCGACCAAGCCTCCACCCCCAGGAAGCAGCCCGTGACAGCTGACTAACTCCCAGGTACCTATTTACTGCTAGGTAACAGGGGTATCAGCGTGAAAGAAACTCTGCCCATTGTTTCTCGCCGGCGCCCGGGATCGAACCCGGGACCAGAGGATCACGCGTCCAGTGTTCTGTCACTCAGCCACCGGCTCCCACCGGCACCGTCAGTTTATCCCCCCCATAATCTGTCTTGCTTGTTTTAGTGCACATTTCTGTGTGTTTACCTATTGGTACCTGCAGAATTATTCGTTAGCTCTTGGACCCCGCCTTTGAAACAGTCGGTTGTCTACTGTATTGACTCCCAACAGATTTCTCCGCCATATCTGATATATATTTTGTGAATACTCAAAATCAAACAAAATACTGAAACACACGACCTCTCTCGACGAATAGTTTGGCAGCTGGCAGCCCGAAAAATGTATATATTTTTCCCTCCTTCGAGGTACTATGTAAGATTACAATATATGTATTTCAAGACGGATTGAGTCTTGTCCACCGACTGAAAATGTTTTCTTGCTGCAGGAACCTCCGAGGGAGTGTATACACATCCCCACATAACAAAAAACAAACACAAAAACAGCGTGTTTGTTGATAAAGTTTTTGGCGCGAAAGAGATGCATGGACACAAGGAAGGCGGAGAGGTTTACATGTAACAAGGAAGTGAAGCGACAAGGGGAGAGAGAATGGGGCGAGGAGAAGAACAGAAAAGGAAAAGGGAGAGAAATCTGTAGTCTGAGAGGAAGGGAAGAAGACCTCTGAAGAGAGGGTAAGACAGAGATTGGTTAGTAGGTAAACGAGGTAGAAAGGTAGGTAGGTAAGTAGAAAGAGGAAGGTTGACGGTGTAGGGAAGTAGACGAGAGAGGAAATATTAACCTGAGTAAAACATTAATTTCCTGACAAAAAAAATCCTAACTGTCCTTAAACCGTTTTATCCAAGATATCCTATAGTCCAAACAGCGCGCTTTTGGCGTGAGAGTTCAACAACGACAACACCTCACAGGTGTAAATGGAATGCATTAGGCAGTGATGTAGTGGAGGCTGACTCCATACACAGTTTCAAATGTACATATGATAGAGCTCGAGAAATTCAAGAATCTGTACACCAGTAGATTGTCGGTTGAGAGGCGGGGACCAAAGAGCCGAAGCTCAACATATAACAACATATTTCCCCGCAAGCACAACTAGGTGAGTACAGGCGTGTGGGATCCCTAGACCCGTAGGACCTGGGGACAATAAAGAGCCCATCAGGGAGACTTTACACACCACTACCCTTACCCATCATCTTCACAACATCAGTCCCTAATACAGACCTCAAGACACCAATATAGATAAAAATATCTTACAAGTAAGAAGGCCTTCGATCATCAACTACCAATACTTACTTATCAACTGGGTGCCAAGTCATGTGGGAATAATAGGAAATGACATTGCAGACGAAGCTGCAAAACTTGCAATAAGGGAAGAAGTGTAGACATTTGAAAATTAAGCAATCATCCTATCCTTCCATCCAAAATGGAAGGTACAAAGGATCCTGATCCACTTAACAATCGAACACACCCATTACAACTACTTAAAGACCCACTTCCACTGTGTGACATGAAGCATAAACCTATTACCCATCCCATAACCCTATGCCAGACGACCACTCAAACAAGAATATCAACTCAAACCCGTCTCAAAATCCTGGATAACGAACAACATACAGCATTTCACAACAAATTTCTCTAAACGGATATGTCTTCGTGAACCTCTTAACTGAGAATCTGGAACGGCGCTGAATATTCTCAACAGCTGCGGCCCGGAGGCTTTTGGGAAAAAAAAAGTCATGGGAAAGAAGATGGAGCGAGCAATGGGAGGAAACTGTGAGGAAGGAAAGGGAAGGGGGCGTGAGGAGGGAAAGGAATTGGGGTTTTGGAGAAGGAAATAAAGAGGAGGGGGGGGGGGCTGTGATGAAGGATACAATTGGGACTGTGAAGAAGTAATGAGAGAGGACTGTGAAGAAGTAATGAGAGGGAGAACGATAATGAAGGAATAAGGAAGCCAGAAGAAATGAACGGAAGGAGTCCGCAAGAAAGAAAAGTAGGAGACCGTTGAAAGGAAAAATGAAGGTGTCGAAATGGAAGAAAAATGAAGGGGCCCCAATAGGAAAACGCAAAAGTGGGGCATGGAAAAGAAAATGGAAGGAAGGAAGCCGGCATAAAGGGAGGGAGAAACCCATCAAGAACAGAGAGTGCGGGCCGTATGAAACAAAAAAGATATCTTTCGAGTACAAATCTAAACAAAAATGAGGCCCAAATATAACCGGAATATAAAGGTTCCCTGTCATACCCCGGGATAAAATTGGATTATCGCGGCTCACAAAACAGAATCACTTCTAAAAGAAACAGAAGCTGACTCCAGCGTCAATACCACCACAACCGGCGCTTAACGGCCGACGAGTGGACGAGTGACCCGATAAAAGTCTTCGACGCACCGTGGTTGGCTGTGTGTAACAAGCCTCCAGTTAACGACCCAATTCCCAGGGAATACGCGCTCTTGCCACGTTGCTTTTTTGTGAAGCCGTCGTAGTGTTTATTGATACGGTTTATGAACATATTTACAGAGCTGCGGTATATTTTAGGGGCAGGTAATCTAATAATCCCACGCACATAATTGGCATTATATGCGCGAGAAGAGTCGTATCGTAAGGCTAATTGGATAGTTTATGTTTAGTGCTGCCATTATCATACGGGTTACGGCGTTGTGAACACAGGTCATGTCAACTTACTCTGCTCACCAACATTATATCCCAGCGGTGGAAACCAGCAGGAACATTACAATGTTTACGTTGGTACTGGCAGCCATAGGTACTGTGGCCCTGGTACTGGCGAGGTGGATAGTGGCAAGTGCTGGCTCTATGGGTCGAGGTGGATAGTGGCAAGTGCTGCTCTATGGGTGGAGGTGGATAGTTGCAAGTGCTAGTTCTATGGGTCGAGGTGGATAGTGGCAAGTGCTGCTCTACGGGTGGAGGTGGATAGTGGCAAGTGCTGCTCTATGAGTCAAGGTGGATAGTGGCAAGTGCTGCTCTACGGGTGGAGGTGGATAGTGGCAAGTGCTGCTCTACGGGTCGAGGTGGATAGTGGCAAGTGCTGCTCTATGGGTGGAGGAGGATAGTAGCAAGTGCTGCTCTACGGGTGGAGGAGGATAGTGGCAACTGCTGCTCTACGGATCATGGTCAACCTGACTGGTTTAGTAGGATTTGATAAGGCATGGCTGGCAGTAACGACCGGAGAAATGACCCAACGTTCGCAGAATGGGTGAGGTGAAGGGCTGTGACTCGCGTTTACTGCTGGTGTCTATGGACGCTGTGATTACTCTGCTGCTGTTAACCCCCTGGCCAGTGACGCCCCTGGCTCCCGTCCACTACCAAAATGTTGCCGTCGACGCGAGCCTGACGGCCATGTCGAAGTGTGTCGTCATTGGCGACGGGTTGATAGGAAACGATAAATGTCCTCCCGGCGATGTCACATGTGTGTGTTCTCGCGGTGAATGATACCTGCTTGATGGGGTTCTGGGAGTTCTGTTACTCCCCAAGCCCGGCCCGAGGCCAGACTTGACTTGTGGGAGCTTGGTCCACCAGGCTGTTGCTTGGAGCGGCCCGCTGGCCCACATATACCTACTTGATGGGGTTCTGGGAGTTCTTCTACTCCCCAAGCCCGGCCCGAGGCCAGACTTGACTTGTGAGAGTTTGGTCCAGCAGGCTGTTGCTTGGAGCGGCCCGCAGGCCCACATACCCATGTGTGTGTATATAGCACTGAGCTGCAGGTATGACACTCTCTTCCCTCTAAAGAGGTGATCAGGAACATGCTGTCTTTCACCTGTCTCCCTCACTCTCTCTACCTGTCTCCCTCACTCACTCTACTTGTCTCCCTCACTCACTCTACCTGTCTCCCTCACTCACTCTACCTGTCTCCCTCACTCACTCTACCTGTCTCCCTCACTCACTCTACCTGTCTCCCTCACTCTCTCTACCTGTCTCCCTCACTCTCTACCTGTCTGCTGCTATTGTCTGCCCTCCACCTGGGCGTCAGCACAAGACCACGTGATAATTGTGATTTTATAATGAATATTAATAATTCATTGTGTCTGGGGACAGGTAGCCAGTTTATATATACATTATTTGCTAGGCTTATAGCGAGGTTCCCCACCCCCCTAAGGTCGACCTCTCCCAGAATGCAGCCCCACAACAAGCTGACTTAACTCCTGGGGGCACCTGTTTACTGCTAGGTGGACAGGGACATTAGGTGATAAAAAACGTGCCCGATAGTTTCTGTCCTGCTCGGAATATGTATACGTGGATACTCTATCTGGTACATTGGAATGTAATAAACAAAGTTCTGCTTTCTGCAAGAGGATATATATACTCTATGTATACTCTATAACATATACACGAGAGAGGAGGTAATTCCTACCTTAATGTTTATCAGAAAACTGATAAGTATTTTTCAGTTTGATGAGGTCGACTTCATGCAGGTCGGCGTTCAATCCCCGACCGTCCAAGTGGTTGGGCATCATTCC
>WNGS01169498.1:25199852-25240501 GCA_020271785.1 Procambarus virginalis
GGTACTTGTGTAATGTTATTTGGTTATTTAGTGATTTTGAAAGTTTACACTGAAATCTGGGGGCTACCTGACGCTACCAATCTGGGAGCTACACGTGACCGGCGCTACCATCGGGGAGCTTACAACTGACGACCACCCATCTGGAGAAGCTACACTGGACGACTAGCCATCTGGGAGCTTACACTGACGACTAGCCATCTGGGAAAGCTACACTGACGGGGACTACCATTCTGGGGCAGCCTACACTGACGGAACCACCATCTGGGAGGCTCACACTGACGACCCCATCTGGGAGCTACACGACGACTACCATCTTGGAGCTACAGGCGGACGACTACCATCTTGGCTACGACTTACGATCGGATGCATCAACTGACGCCTACATACTGGGAGCTACACTGAGGAACTACCATCTGGGAGCTTACACTGGACGGACCTACAATCTGGGAGCTACACTGACGTCTTACCATTCTGGGGGGCTACACTGACGGACTACATCTGGGGAGCCTTACACTAGACGACTACCATCTGCGAGGCTTACACTGTACGACCTACCACTCTGGGGGCTACACTGACGGCTACCATCTGGGGGCTACACTGACCGACGTAACCATCTGGGAGCTACGACTGACGACTACCATCATGGGAGCTGACACTTGACCGACTAACCAATCTGGGGGGGGGGCTACACTGACGGAACCACCCATCTGGGGGCTACACTGACGACTACCATCTGGGAAGCTACACTGACGCCTACCATCTGGGGGCTACACTGGGGACGTCTACCATCTGGGAGCTACACTGAGGACTACCATCTGGGAGCTACACTGAGGACTACCATCTGGGGGGCTTACCACTGAACGTGTCCCTACCCTATGCCTGGGGGCCTACACTGACGGGACCCACACATCGGGGGACGCTTACACTGACGTCTTACCATCCTTGGGGGCCTTACAACTGGACGTACCCCACCAATCTGAGGAGCTACACTGACGACTTACCATGCTGGGGGCTACACTGACCCGGTCTACCATTCCTGGGGTGCTACACTGGACGACTCACCATCTGAGCCTTGAGCACTACACGCCGTCTACCCATCTTGGGAGCTACCACTGGATGCAATTTAAAGATAGTCACCATTTTGCCCAAGGAAATCGATTATTTATGGCATATAAACCAATGTTAAATCCCCAAATTACCAATTCCGTTTGGACTTGTCACGTGGGGACTGTCTTGTCCAATTAGGAAACAGTAATGGCATAGACGGCCCTCCTGATTGGTCACAATATGATAGAGATAAGAGTACGGAGTGCAATCAGGGGGAGAGAGAGGAATAGGAAATTTACTCTCACTTCCCTCTGGTCCTCAAAGTCCTCCTCCTCATCTCCTCTCTCTCTCTCTCTATCTCTCTCTCTCCTCTCTTCTCCTTGCTCCTGCCTTCCCCTCTCTCAGTCATATCACTCCCTCTCAGTCACCCATTGCTGTCACTCATTTCATGATGTAATCAACCTCGATTAGTGTTGACTCGACCGTGATTATTGCGAGTAAATGGTTTGATTTAAAGTCTATTCAATGTTATCGGTTTATGTTTTTGCCCCGGTGGGTGTGAGAGAGAAAATTGACGGAGATGAGAGAGAGAGAAATGGAGGGAGGAGGTAAGAGGAGGTGACCAGATGGAATGGAGGAGGGAGGGGAGGAAGAATGGGAAGAGGAGGATGATATGGGAGAGAGAAGATGAGAGAGAGAGAGAGAGAGGAGACAGTGGTAACTGGGCAGAGTGTGACTCACTCCCCGTCTCTCGCATATATATACTATATATATATATATATATATTATATATATATATATATATATATATAATAATATATAATAATATAATATAAATATACTATATATACTATATAATATATATATATATTCGTACCTAGTATGCCACGAACGCACTTCTCAGCCTACTATGCAAGGCCCCGATTGCCTAATAGGCCCAGTTTTTCATGAATTAGATTGGTTTGTCGCATCCTACCTACCTACCCCTAACCTAACCTAACTTTTCGGCTACCTACCTACCTAAGCAATAAAGATAGGATTAGGTTAGGTTAGGTAGGGTGTGGTTAGTTTGGCTCAATATTATCTATGTAATTTTAACTCCAATAAAAAAAAATTGCCCCTCGTACGTAATGTAAATGGGTAATTTTATCATTGCATAAAAAAAATTATGAGAAATATATATTAAGTCATGGAAAACTTGGCTTATTAGGGCAAATCGGCCTTGCATAAGTAGGTCAAAAAAGTGATGTTCTGTCTAGTCAGGTACGACATATATTATATATTATATGTATATATATATATATATATATATTATTATAATAGTATAATCGAATAATATAATATAGATATATATGATATATATATATATATTAAATATAGATATATTATATAATATGCAAGAATATTCCACTACAAACATGTCTAAGTATCCATTAGGGAAATGAAACTACAAGTTGCCGAGAGTTTGGCGTTTCAAACATCAGACAATACAAGATTTCCTTGATAATGATACACCTGCATTTGGTATATGTGTATCACGGTGATATTTGATACAGGTGTACACACCTGTATTTTAACATGTATTTGCTTGATAATGTGTTGAAACAGGAAAGCGTTCGGAACTTGCGTTTTTATTTTCATAGTGGATATTTACGCACGTAAAACATTTTAGAATATCCTTACTGTGTAAAAGGTTGGAAGTTCCTATGCTTGGGACCAGCCCTCACCCAATTTGGCAGGGGTGCAGTGGGTGTGTGGTATGGCGACGGGACAATGGCTGGACGTGTGTCGGTTCCCTATTGGTCCTATTACGAAGGGGTCGGCCCCAATAGTCATTCCGACCCCCCCCCCATTCCACCCAGCATAGTATGTTGAAACGTGGATGGCTCAGTCCCTAGATTTATTCATTAGGAAACGATGAACGGGAATTCTGTATTGCATTTCAGCAGAGAAACAGGACACATGGAGCAGACCCGAGCACCGCCGGGTCCCTCATGCTAGTTACAGATAAAAAACCCGGTTCCTAGGAGCTAACGCCCCATCCTGCAAACACAGCAACGTAAGGTAAACAAAAGGATTAGAAGTGCCCAAACTCGTCGGTTAGTGGACCTCATTATTTACCGGCGCATATTGTTTGTCAGAATAATATTAACATTGAGGCAAACTTTAGCAACGCGCATGTTTCAAGGTCCTCCTTAACTCACACACGAAAATCCACATGATAACCTTACGTAGTTTCAAAAACAAAATTAAAGTCCGCAGAAGAATTGTAAACTCCCATAGATATCTGTATCAATATGAATAATATCAGTATCAATATTGAATAATATCAGATCAATATGAATAATATCTGTATCAAATATGAATAATATCTGTATCAATATTGAATAATATCTGTATCAATATTGAATAATATCTGTATCTTGATAATATCTGTTCATATGAATATATCTGTATCAATCTATTGAATAATATCTGTATCAATACTTGAATAATATCTGTATCAATATGAATAATATCTGTATCAATATGAATAATATCTGTATCAATATTGAATACTTGTCCTTGAATAATATCTGTATCAATACTGAATAATATCTGTATCAATACTGAATAATATCTGTATCAATACTGAATAATATCTGTATCAATATTGAATGAATATCTGTATCAAATTGAATAAGTCAATCTGATACTGTAACCCTTTGATTATCAAATGCAATCAATAGCCAGATCTAGGGTAATGGCGCACACGCGCTCGTAATGAAGGCACGCGCGCGCTAGCCTCCCAACAGATACTCCACCAAACCTGGGAAGCAAGATAATGCTTCGCTGATAATGCAATAAAATGATAATATTGGAAAGGCGACGTGACTCTAGCTTTAGTTATGTGGCACGAACGCCATGCAATAGGGCATGCAGTAATGTATATTTCACACGCTTGCAGAACCCAGCTAACCAACGCAAAAAAAGCAGCTGGCCAACATCGTGATCTGGACGTAGTGAGTTCATACAGTTGCCAGCTGGAGGAGCTGATATATTAGAACTGTTGTGGTAATAAGCTTTTGTTCCCTAATTAAGCGTCGTTTTTATCTATAGGTAATTTTGTTTAGCATTAGATTTAAGCTCGAAATGGGATAAAAAGTAATAAGATGTTTATAGTGTATATATCATGTTTATACATTTAATGTTTATACTTATTTAGGAATATTTTTCTTATGGTCTCTTGCTAGTTACGTTGTTGCAAGCACAGTGCAGTAGCATTTTTTGTTTAGTTTTGAACAATAACATCATGTTATTGATGTTCCTCTGATTTTAATTGTATGATTTTTTAGTAATATAATTTAATATATCATGATTTTAATTATACCAGGAGAAACTAATTTCATAAATATAATCCCCTCCATATATATATATATTTCCAAGAGTAGTTCATGGACATAATGTACCGAGAGGTGAGAAAAATTGAGAAATATGGTCTATGTCAATAAGAATATTGAGAAATTCGCGTTTGAATTATTAATCTTACTGTTTCGGTTCATATTTTAAAACAACATAGTTTACAGAAAGATGCTCACCAAAATATACTAGTACCGAGAGGTAGTATTTACTGTTATACCCATAGTCTGCTTCTTCTGGGAGATACCCATCTGAGAGTTCACTTTAGTCCGGACAATGTTTCAAGACTAAAGTATACTGGGTGAGGTTGATAGGCCTATACTCAACACAAAAAAAGCAAACAAAAATTCGAAACTTTATTCATAATAAAAACGCCCTATGTATTTTTTTTTGGTAAATAACGTATACTATGATATACATATATATATATATATATAATTATAATCTAGTATATATATATATATATTATATATAGTATATCATATTATATATATCCACACTATTCTACCTAGGGCATTATATATATTTTTTCTTCCTCTTTATCTAGTATCAATAAATAAAAAAATAATGTAACCTATTATTCCTAGAAGCAATAGTTTAATATCTCTTTTTATACTCAAAGAATAATTACTGTATCAGTAATTGCCCTCTTCCCCATTTACTCTATTTACCCCATTTGGATTATTTATGATTAATAACTTGTCAGCAATAAAGGTACTTATAACGAAAATAATTAATTTACATTATTCACTTTTATTCCAAAGTGATTTACTTTATAAATAAATAATTCCATATATAACCCAGTTCATTGATGGCTAATATCGGTCATTCATTATATTCTTTATTCTGTATAATAGATTATGCGTTTGTAACAATCATTTATATATACAATATACACTGGAATCACAACTTTTTTTCCCCACACAACTAATAAACAATAATAAACTTATCAATAATTTTACCCTGATTACAAACTATTTCATTTAAGAATTCCTTTGTAGCAGAAAAATATTTATAATGCAAAACCTTCAAAACTCTATATAAAAGCTTCCAAATTTATTTTGTTATCCAACATTTTTCTTTAATTAATTCTTCTCTAAAAAAATAATTTCATGTATACAAAATTGTAAAATCTTGCGTTTAATAATATAATATTTTGTCATGTTATTCCTAAATATATATATATTTTGTTAATTGTTTTTATATTAGTTGATTATATCAGTTATATCCACATTCTACATTAGAGATAAGTTATCTAGGACCCAACTTGTCTGATGCATTGTTCAGGGATTATCCAGGACCTAACTCACCTTATACAGGGGGATCTAACACGCTAGTGTTAGGGACCAACTATTAACCTAAACTTGGCCTCATACTTATTACAGGGTTTACTAGGACCCATTTTTCTATTACACAAAATACCGGATTAACCAAGACGCCGAGAGAGGTGAGGAACAAGGAGGAAAAACACACAAAAGTCACTGTTCCGTTTAAGGAGTATGTAACGCTCCTTAAAACTCCAAAGATGTGCAACAGTCACCCCTGAATTCCGCTCCAAAATAGCACTCAGAGTCACATTTCCGATAGGAGTCGATTCTGAATCTGCTGGTCAGTTGGGCAACAAATATGCGTGTGCTACCAAAAATGATGGGGACTTGAACAACGGGTACACAAGGGGGGTGGTGACCAAAAGGGGTCACACACACACACACAACCACACACCCACACCACACAACACACACACACACACACACACACACACCACACACACACAACCATTGGGGACGAGAATAAGACGCAGAACCAAACAAGGAATGAAGGGAAGGGAACTATAAAAGGGGAAAGCGCCGAGCCATTACGATGTAAACAACACAGAATAAACAAGACCACAGGAAACATTTCAAGAAAGCTTTCAGTGAATAACAAAAAGTAATCAAAGGAAAACAAATACAACTTTACATACAAAAATATGAAAAAAAACACATTGGTGCTAATGAAGCATTACCCTTGGAGCAGAAACACAAAGGTGACCTAATATACATAAATATACACATATACACGAGCACTTTGAAAAGAATACACCAGAATAATTTATATGACCAATTCACCATAATTGAGTTATGCTAATAGATGACCAGACGTGAATTGATATTACCGGAATAGCTAATTATTCTAGATCACCGGACACGCAATTAATTTCATTCGCGTGATTGCTGTTATCTTTATTGTAAAGTTATAAACGAACTAATTTAGGAAGTATATTGATATGAAGGATGGAGCGAGAGAGAGAACAAGAGACGAAACACAGCGAGAAATAGAGAGAAAGCTCTCCTCTCTCTCTCTCTCTCTCTCTCTCTCTATCTCTTCCTCTCTCTCCTCCTCTCATCTCTCTCTCTCTCCTCTCTATCTCTCTCTCTCTCTCGTAATTGGTCCTCCAATATCGGTAGTTGCACTGGTGGTGAGGGGATTGTGGTTGGGTGTGGTAGTAGGTGTGACTCTGTGGTTGTGGGTTGTGGGGGGGGGGGGGTAGTAGTTGTGACTTTAGTGTTTAGGTTGTAACGAATTCTTTCTAATCCTTCTTGAATTCATTTTCTTCTGATCTAAATAACTGTTTGACTGAACAACAGTTATACTGTTTAAGCCAATCTATAGTGATCCATACTTTGTGGTTGTGGTAGTGTAACCTGTCAGTAAAGTGGGTGGTGGTGGTGGTTGTGTAGTGTAACCTGTCAGTAAAGGTGGGTGGTGGTGGTGGTTGTGGTAGTGTAACCTGTCAGTAAAGGTGGGTGGTGGTGGTGGTTGTGGTAGTGTAACCTGTCAGTAAAGGTGGGTGGTGGTATGAAGGACTATCAGTTGTGAGAAAGGTGTGTTAAATAGAGAGGGATGGCTATGCTACTGACAGTAGCTGTTGTAGGAGCTGTGAGTGGCTGTTGTGGGTGCTGTGAGTGGCTGTTGTGGGTGCTATAATTGGGGTGGGGGGGTAGAGTGAGCAGTCGGCGATAGTAGTGGAAGATGGTAAGGTGATATTATGGGGTGTGTGAGAGGCATAAGGTGGAAGCTGCATCTCTCAAGCATCAGTTCTCACGTCTCCTTAACCTGGAGCAGCCCCAGGGGACAAGTCTCTCTGGGGGAGACAGTCTGCTCCGAGGCCCTCAAGGCAGACCTGTCCAGGCAAGTGCCGACGAGGAATTACTGTGTTAGGTTAGGTTAGGTTAGGTGTCATGTGGTTTTCATGGAAATTATCGGTGAATACACTATTCCGATGACCAGTGTATTCACGTACGTCCACGCACACGGTACTCTCCCGCGTGTGCATACACTCTACCATACACACACACACACATATATCTGGAACTTTGCAACATGCACTCATAAATTGGGTGCAAAACATTACATCTAAACCCGTTCTTCTTACCCCCAACCAGTCACTTGCCATCGATACCCTTCCCACTCATCTCCCCTTCCCTCTCAGACCCTTTCCACCCACATTCTCAGAACACCATCCCACTTTACCACCTACTCCCTCTCTCAGGTCCCAAGCCTCCCATCTACTCCGTCACACCTCACTACACCACAATGCCCCACTCGTATACATTCTCTTGCTCTTTCGAAACTTCCATTTCCATTACTCTGGCCCCTTGTTCTCCCACACGAACTGCCTACCTCCTTCGGAGGCTAGAATGAAGTGTCTGAAGATCTCAGCACCAATACAGATGGACTGTCCAATAAAGTAGATAAACTTAAGGTCACTGGATACAAACCCTGATGTGATAGTTTTGAAGACCAACTTAACTGGAATAATCACTAATGCAATATAATGAAATAGATAATAAAAGATAATGAGGCGTGACACTGATAGTCAATATAAACGGGACTTCTGAAGAGATTTCCTTGTAGGAGGTAACAGCTGCGAGTACTCTGTGATGTGAAACATTTCAGCGATGATCAGTAACCCTCAAAAACCACAGATGAACGATTCAGGGTTAAGAAAACTCAATGACAGCTTGTGTAACTATCCCCTCAAGGGGTGAGTGAGATGAACCAGACTAATAGCTAAGTGGACAGTCTCATTCACGTCTAAATTGACTTAGCAACAGTTGACTCGAAACTGGAAGAAGGATAACTGAGAGAAACGTTTAGGTAAGGGGCAGAATGCGACCTTTTGAAGCAGCACTTCTGGGGAGAAGTGCTGCTTCAGAAGAGCCGCTCGGCCGACCGGCTCCCAAGTGTAGGTAGAGTGAACCACACGCCGCTCGGCCGACCGGCTCCCAAGTGTAGGTAGAGTGAACCACACGCCGCTCGGCCGACCGGCTCCCAAGTGTAGGTAGAGTGAACCACACGCCGCTCGGCCGACCGGCTCCCAAGTGTAGGTAGAGTGAACCACACGCCGCTCGGCCGACCGGCTCCCAAGTGTAGGTAGAGTGAACCACACGCCGCTCGGCCGACCGGCTCCCAAGTGTAGGTAGAGTGAACCACAAGCCGGGAAGGCAAAACAACGGCAACAAATTCCTGTAAACAAAACCACAGTAAAGAGATTTCAGAGGAAAATCAATACAAAATTTGACAGACAACATTATGAGCGAACACAAAAATGCTTAAAGGAAGATTCAAAGAAGGATAAGGGAACCAATATTAACATTTACTCGTGGTTGGACAAAGCAGAGTAATTAAATTAACAAATCCACAAGGGCCGTGACGAGGATTCGAACCTACGTCTGAGAGCATCCCAGACGCTGCCTTAATCGACTGAGCTACGACATGGTCAAAAGAGTTGAAAATTGTGTAACTAACTAAATTGCACGGAAGTAATCGAACAGAATAGTAGGAAATCATATTGTATTAGAACGGATGAGAAAAAGAGTGCAAAGAAATTGCGAAAGCAGCAGAGAAGCAACTCGAAAATCACATAACACCAAGATATGTTATTTTGGCAACATAAGAGATATACAATACTAGACTTTGTTATGAACTGGTTTCAAACCTTTGCTATGTTGTAACCCAAGAAAACTGAAGATTGAGACGTAAAAAAGGTTGCCAGATTGAGGTGATTCTGGTAAAAGCCTCATCTACTTAAAACAGAAAATCAATGGCTACAAGAATAACAGATTGACAAAGAAAAAACAGAAAGACAAACAGAAAAACAGCAAAATCACTCTTTCTCATAGTGGTACTGACTGACGTTCCCCAAACGGAACATTTGCGTATCTTAATTCACCTGTGTTCACATCAGCATATGTAGGGGGGGAACCTTCAAGACTCGGCTCTCAAGTTCAAATAAAGCGACTGGTTCCATGTTTAGTAATGTTTTACAAGTTACTAAAACCATGTGAGTATTTTCCCCTCGAGACAAAGAGGTCTGTTCATCAATATGGAAAATTATGCAGGTAACTTGAGTTTAAATAAGAATATTAGGCCGTGGAAGGGCAATTGTGTGGGTGTGTGTGTGTGTGTGTGTGTGTGTGTGTGTGTGTGTGTGTGTGTGTGTGTGTGTGTGTGTGTGTGTGTGTTTGGTAATACCTTCACGCGCAAAAAGTCACGCATATTGGTCGCTAGTTTACAGCAAGTGATGTATACCTTATCAACTCTGCGTCTACATTCGCGACTTAGTTGACAGACATCACCATTTCAGAAATCCCGCTTCGAATATATGACGACATATTCTATTTATAACATTATCATATTTATTAGTAATAATGTTATCTATAACATTATATTTATTCCATAAATTTTCTGCCCTTTTTTTGGCAAACAGGAATCTATGTATTGTCTTTTAAATCGAAAATGTTTTTAATTTAACACATTGTTTCACGCTCTGTTTTGACTTGAAATTGTTTGAAACTTTGTCACACACACACACACACACACACACACACACACACACACACACACACACACACACACACACACACACTCACACACTCACGCACACGCACGCACTAGGGGACACAGGTGGAAACTGAGTGCCCAAATGAGCCACAGAGATATTAGAAAGAACTTTTTAGTGTCAGAATGGTTAACAAATGGAATGCATTAGGCAGTAATGTTGTGGAGGCTGACTCCAAACACAGTTTCAAGTGTAGATGTGATATAGCCCAGTAGGCTCAGGAACCTGTACACCAGTTGACTGACAGTTGAGAGGCGGGACCAAAGAGCCAGAGCTCAACCCCAACAACCACAATCAGACGAGTACACACACACAATACACCCGTTTGTATCACACACACACACACATTATCCTCTCTGCCTCCCTCCAAAATTATTCAATCAAAAGCATTATATTCCAACGCAGTGTAATTTAAGCCACGTTGCAGCTAATGTTGATATGCAGCTTTAAATATGTTTTGAAGTGTTGTTCTGATTTTGGGAGGACTAGCGAATTTGCTGGGTGTAATTATCTAGCGAGAGAAGTGAATTATGTCACTCGAAAAAGTTTAGTTTTCAGAATTTATATCCTCGGTGAAATAAGTGCTTTCATGTAGCGTAATTATTCACTTGAATATAAGGATAATTTGAGAATAATGATTAATTTGAATATAATGTTTATTTTGAAAACAATAGAATTCTGAAAACCTTGCTGAAAGCTGAAAGAGTGTTTTTTAATCCAATTTTTATTTATTTTTTTGAGTCTGAAATATATATTAAATATTTAATTTGTAGTTTATGAGATTTATTTATACACATTCTTTGCATATATTGTATGTAAGTGACGGGATGGAATGATAATAATAAATAATTATTTCTTATCTGTAGTCGTCTAATTATTTATTACTTTATTAGAATATAAATTCTCAGAATTATGTTATAGGAAATTCATTCTCTTAACAGGCTTTTCGTACCGTACCAAACCTCGTGCGTACAAATATTATATATATATTATATATATATATATTATATATATATAATATTATATATATATATATATATATATCAGGCAGAATGAAAGAGGAGATGGAATAGCAAGGATGTCAATCATCTATCCAAAGTTTTAAAATATTTTTCAGGCAATTACTGTTAGTCCAATCTCCGTGCTGGAGGTCACCCCACACATCTTCGAAGGCTCTTCCAAATGAGTCACTTTAAACAGCCCCAGGCACGAGGTAAGGCTGTGTGTGGTGGGGGGTAATTAGTGGTGTACAGGTGAACATACCCGCCAGCGCTGCCTATTGTTCATGGCCACTTTGAGACTCCAGCAAATTTGTGAGTGTGTGGGACTGAATTAGCCAGAGTTGGGAGCCATTATTTTTTCTGCAAAGAACTGCGTAGAATGTCTTCGAGTTCTCCAGCCTCTATAGTCAGTCTGTTTATTTATTTTCTTTAGCGTTTTCGTTTCTTTATTGGTACAAAAAAAATGGTCATGGAAAATTTTGAGAATTTGGAGGTGTCTACCATTTGTAGTACTTGAAAATTTGAGTGCGAGTGCCATTGTGAGTGTTTTTTCCAGCACTCACTTACCTATTAGTGATTACGATGGACTTCCTTCACCACTACAAACACAGACTCCTCCCCACTACAAGATTCACTCTCAATGCAACTATACCATTATAAGTCCACTACGGGCTCACCATAGCCCGTGCTACTTGGAACTTTTTGTTCCAGTACCGAAATCTTTAACAACACACAACCATTATATATTTGTTTCTTTAAAACGTTTTCAAAATCTTGTTTGGTCTATCGCAATGTTTACCTCTCGCCAGAACTCATAATAGAACATTTTCCCTACAAACTGGGTTATCTGAGGTTGAGATGATTTCGGGGCTTTAGTATCCCCGCGGCCCGGTCCTCGACCAAGCCTCCACCCCCAGGAAGCAGCCCGTGACAGCTGACTAACTCCCAGGTACCTATTACTGCTAGGTAACAGGGGTATCAGCGTGAAAGAAACTCTGGACCATTGTTTCTCGCCGGCGCCCGGATCGAACCGGGACCAGAGGATCACGCGTCCAGTGTTCTGTCCGCTCAGCCCCGGCTACCCACCGGCACCGTCAGTTTATCCCCCCCATAATCTGTCTTGCTTGTTTTAGTGCACATTTCTGTGTGTTACCTATTGGTACCTGCAGAATCTATTCGTAGCTCTTGACCCCGCCTTTGAAACAGTCGGTGTCTCTACTGTATTGACTCCCAACAGATTTCTCCGCCATATCTGATATATATTTGTGAATACCAAATCAAACAAAATACTGAAACACACGACCTCTCTCGACGAATAGTTTGGCAGCTGGCAGCCCGAAAAATGTATAATTTTTCCCTCCTTCGAGGTACTATGTAAGATTACAATATATGTATTTCAAGACGGATTGAGTCTTGTCCACTGACTGAAAAATGTTTTTCTTGCTGCAGGAACCTCCGAGGGAGTGTATACACATCCCCACATAACAAAAAACAAACACAAAACAGCGTGTTTGTTGATAAAGTTTTTGGCGCGAANGGAGAGGGAAGGGGGACCTGCTGCTTGGGTAACAGCTTGTCCCACGTATCAATCTTCTCCTGAGACTGATGAATGCCTACACTACTAGTTATATGGTTTATGTTTATATACCTTATATGGTTATATACCGGGGTGGTGATGTGTTATGGCAAGTACTCTACTTTAGGGGAGTTATTGGCACTATACTCTGAGAACTGCATGTGGTGAGAGTAGTTGACTGTTGTATGTGGAGGGCACCACACCATGTAGGCCACTTGGTAGAAGTTGGATCCCTTGATTGTTTTAAGAGTAGGTTAGACATATATATGAATAAGATTGGGTGGTTATAAATAGGAGCTGCCTTCATAGCCTTCTGCAGTTACCTTCATGCTTATGTTGTTCTTATGTACTTGTAAGTTATACTGACCACTGTAAACATGTAACTGGTCAGTATGTTATACTTTCCAATATAACTTGCAAGTTATATTTTTGTGTTTGTTGCAACTATCATGTCTGATATGCTTACGAGGGTGTTGGGGAAATTATACAGGTTGTAGACTAGTTTACGAGGTAGAGTCAAAAAGGTGTGTGGGTGTGTGTGTTGTGTGTGTGAGTGTGTGGGTGTTGAGTGTGAGTGTGTGTGTGTATGAGTGTGTGTGGTGAGTGTGTGTGAGTGTGTGTTGTGTGTAGGTGTGAGTGTGTTAGAGATGATTGATAAGATTAAGCCACCCCAGAGGTGGCACGGGCATGAATAGCCCGTAAGTGGAGGCCCTTTTGAGCCATTACCAGTATCAAGAGCTGATACTGGAGATCTGTGGAGGTGCGACTGCACCCTGCGTGACGGCAGATGTCTCCCGTGGTGTTAGAGATATATTTTGTTAGATATAATGGAGTAAAAACAGATTGGTTAGAAAGGCGGGACCTAAGAGCTAAGAGCTCGATTCTGCAGACACAAATAGTAAATACAGAGAAGAGGGGTAAGACTTACCATGAGTTATAGTGAAGAAAAGTTCTCGGAATATTAAAGATTGCAACATATTTGCAGTTTTCAATTTAACCATATTATAAGGAACTTTGACCATAAATGAAAACAAGAGCTTTAACCTGTAGTTTGAAATTGTATTTTTCAAACTACAGGTCAATGAACATTTACAATATTAAGCTCGAGTGATATTTTTGACCGTAAATAAACGCGATTGCAACATATATCAAATTTTCCATTACGTCATTTTATAACGAAATATGACAAGGTGGCAGAGGCCAGGCGCCCATAACGCACTCAATAGCCCTGGCTCTCAACGCAACAGTAAACAGGTAAACAGGTAAACAGGTAAACAGGAGAATGATAAACACGCCACAAGAGGTTAAAAACAGGTGGAATAAACTCGCCAAGATGTTTACATAATCCAGGATAATGACCGAGAGTCACGCTACGGAGGATAGCTCTTGGATACTCTCAGTAAGGGTGTCCGCACTCTAGGGGTCGTCCGTCACTCTAGTACAGGTGTCGTCCGTCACTCTAGTACAGGGTCGTCCGTCACTCTAGTACAGTGGTCGTCCGTCACTCTAGTACAGGGGTCGTCCGTCACTCTAGTACAAGGGTCGTCCGTCACTCTAGTACAGTGGTCGTCCGTCACTCTAGTACAGTGGTCGTCCGTCACTCTAGTAAAGGGTCGTCCGTCACTCTAGTACAGGTGTCGTCCGTCACTCTAGTACAGTGGTCGTCGTCACTCTAGTACAGTGGTCGTCCGTCACTCTAGTACAGGGGTCGTCCGTCACTCTAGTACAGTGGTCGTCCGTCACTCTAGTACAGGGGTCGTCCGTCACTCTAGTACAAGGGTCGTCCGTCACTCTAGTACAAGGGGTCGTCCGTCACTCTAGTACAGGGGCCGTCCGTCACTCTAGTACAGGGTCGTCCGTCACTCTAGTACAGTGGTCGTCCGTCACTCTAGTACAGGGGTCGTCCGTCACACTAGTACAGGGGTCATCCGTCACACTAGTACAGTGGTCGTCCGTCACTCTAGTACAGTGGTCGTCCGTCACACTAGTACAGGGGTCATCCGTCACACTAGTACAGTGGTCGTCCGTCACTCTAGTACAGTGGTCTCCGTCACTAGTACAGTGGTCGTCCGTTACTCTAGTACAGGGGTCGTCCGTCACTCTAGTACAGTGGTCGTCCGTCACTCTAGTACAGGGGTCGCCGTCACTCTAGTACAGGGGTCGTCCGTCACTCTAGTACAGGGGTCGTCCGTCACTCTAGTACAGGGGTCGCCGTCACTCTAGTACAGTGGTCGTCCGTTACTCTAGTACAGGGGTCGTCCGTCACTCTAGTACAGGGGTCGCCGTCACTCTAGTACAGGGGTCGTCCGTCACTCTAGTACAGGGGTCGCCGTCACTCTAGTACAGGGTCGCCGTCACTCTAGTACAGGGGTCGTCCGTCACTCTAGTACAGGGGTCGTCCGTCACTCTAGTACAGTGGTCGTCCGTTACTCTAGTACAGTGGTCGTCCGTCACTCTAGTACAGTGGTCGTCCGTCACTCTAGTACAGGGGTCGTCCGTCACTCTAGTACAGGGGTCGCCGTCACTCTAGTACAGTGGTCGTCCGTCACTCTAGTACAGTGGTCGTCCGTCACTCTAGTACAGTGGTCGTCCCTCACTCTAGTACAGTGGTCGTCCGTCACTCTAGTACAGTGGTCGTCCGTCACTCTAGTACAGTGGTCGTCCGTCACTCTAGTACAGGGGTCGTACTAATGGCTTGATTTTACCTTACCTATGGGTAGATAGGGAAGGGAATTGTCATGGAGGGAAAGCGCCAAGCCATTACGACTATATAGCACTGGGAAGCGGTCAGGATAAGGATTTGGGATGGGACGGCGGAAAGGAATGGCGCCAAACCACTTGGTGGACGGTCGGGGGATTGAACGCCGACCTGCATGAAGCGAGACGTCGCTCTACCGCCCACCCCCCACAGTGGGTAGCTAGGAACAAATGTCTGATAGAAATAATCGACACCGGTGACAATTCTAATGAATCGACAACCTTTTGTTGACAAATTTTCAGAGATTGAGTCCCATGCTCCACATTATCTACCCCAGAGGCCCAAAAGGGCATGAATACCCCCCTTTCCCCCCCTGATTGAGATACCCAGTGCCAGTGGGGTGCCATAACCCTGAGTGAACAGCTGTCATGCTGGCCCTCGAGTCGGCACTTTGTTGTGGAGGTTAATGCCAGATGTTGGGTCTTAATATTCTGCAGTTGTTAATACAGTGAAGCATCTGCTACTCTCGCGAGGCAGCTGCATCGGTAATGATGTGGAACTACTGAAGCAGCTGTTTCAGCTGTGCTATGTGGTAGTTGTATATATATGACTGTATATATACAGTTATGACTGTATATATATATATATATATATATATATATACATGTGTGTGTGTGTGTGTGTTGGCAGTTATGGAGGAGGCGTGGGTAGCTGCCAGCAATTGTGCTGAAAAGTCTTAATTTTTCAAAATATTAATTAGCCTCTAAAATACCCGATTTTTTTTTTATAAATAGAGCACACCTGATTTTTTTTTCCTGAATGGCGAGAAAAAAAAATCAGGGTGGGTAAGACTTGCTTGAGTTCTTCATGGACGGTCATTAATATCCAACTTCAAAAGGCACTTGCTTAATTAGCAAAGTTAGAATTTTTGACTGGAGAATACGAACTTGCTATGCAAGCTGAAACTCGCCTCGGGCAAGATTTCCCGCAGACGATTCTGTGCTGTGATGTTTGCTCTTGGTGTCTAAGATGTATTTAGTTAGGATCTCTTAAAGACGCCAGGAATAGTGTCAAGATTAGTTAGGCTCTCTTAAAGACGTCATGGATATCTTCAAGAATAGTTAGGGTCTCTTAAAGACGTCATGGATATCTTCAAGAATAGTTAGGGTCTCTTAAAGACGCCATGGATATCTTCAAGATTAGTTAGAATCTTTTAAAGACGCCATGGATATCTTCAAGATTAGTTAGGCTCTCTTAAAGACGCCATGGATATCTTCAAGATTAGTTAGGCTCTCTTAAAGACGCCAGGGATATCTTCAAGATTAGTTAGGCTCTCTTAAAGACGCCATGGATATCTTCAAGATTAGTTAGGCTCTTTTAAAGACGCCATGGATATCTTCAAGATTAGTTAGGCTCTCTTAAAGACGCCATGGATATCTTCAAGATTAGTTAGGCTCTCTTAAAGACGCCAGGGATATCTTCAAGATTAGTTAGGCTCTCTTAAAGACGCCATGGATATCTTCAAGATTAGTTAGGCTCTCTTAAAGACGCCATGGATATCTTCAAGATTACTTAGGCTCTCTTAAAGACGCCATGGATATCTTCAAGATTAGTTAGGCTCTCTTAAAGACGCCATGGATATCTTCAAGATTAGTTAGGCTCTCTTAAAGACGCCATGGATATCTTCAAGATTAGTTAGGCTCTCTTAAAGACGCCATGGATATCTTCAAGATTAGTTAGGCTCTCTTAAAGACGTCATGGATATCTTCAAGATTAGTTAGGCTCTCTTAAAGACGCCATGGATAGCGTCAAGTCTTGAACTTAAAATGTACTTGATTTAGCATCTTTCATGACCTTAAGAAACCGTAGCATGTATATAATTTTGTAACTTGAGTATTTTATTTTGTAGCTTATTTCAGATATATATTTGTATTCTAGTGATACAACCGCAATACGGTGAGTACTGTGTATGTATTTGTTATTTAGTGATTTTGAAAGTCTACACTGATCTGGGGACTACACTGACGGCTACCATCTGGGGGCTTCACTGACGGCTACCATCTGGGGAGCTACACTGACGTCTACCATCTGGGGAGCTACACTGACGACTACCATCTGGGAGCTACACTGACGGCTACCATCTGGGGAGCTACACTGACGTCTACCATCTGGGGAGCTACACTGACGACTACCATCTGGGAGCTACACTGACGACTACCATCTGGGGGCTTCACTGACGGCTACCATCTGGGAGCTACACTGACGTCTACCATCTGGAGGCTACACTGACGACTACCATCTGGGAGCTACACTGACGACTACCATCTGGGGGGCTACACTGACGACTACCATCTGGGGGGCTACACTGACGACTACCATCTGGGGGCTACACTGACGACTACCATCTGGGGGGCTACACTGACGACTACCATCTGGGGGGCTACACTGACAACTACCATCTGGAGGCTACACTGACGACCACCATCTGGGAGCTACACTGACGACCACCATCTGGGAGCTACACTGACGTCTACCATCTGGGAGCTACACTGACGACCACCATCTGGGAGCTACACTGACGACTACCATCTGGGGGCTACACTGACGACTACCATCTGGGAGCTACACTGACGTCTACCATCTGGGAGCTACACTGACGGCTACCATCTGGAGGCTACACTGACGACTACCATCTGGGAGCTACACTGACGACTACCATCTGGAGGCTACACTGACGACTACCATCTGGGAGCTACACTGACGTCTACCATCTGGGGGCTACACTGACGTCTACCATCTGGGAGCTACACTGACGACTACCATCTGGAGGCTACACTGACGACTACCATCTGGGAGCTACACTGACGACCACCATCTGGGAGCTACACTGACGACTACCATCTGGAGGCTACACTGACGACTACCATCTGGAGGCTACACTGACGACTACCATCTGGGAGCTACACTGACGACTACCATCTGGGAGCTACACTGACGACTACCATCTGGGAGCTACACTGACGACTACCATCTGGGAGCTACACTGACGACCACCATCTGGGGGCTACACTGACGACTACCATCTGGGAGCTACACTGACGTCTACCATCTGGAGGCTACACTGACGACTACCATCTGGGAGCTACACTGACGACTACCATCTGGGAGCTACACTGACGACTACCATCTGGGGGCTACACTGACGGCTACCATCTGGGAGCTACACTGACGACTACCATCTGGGAGCTACACTGACGACCACCATCTGGGAGCTACACTGACGACTACCATCTGGGGGCTACACTGACGTCTACCATCTGGAGGCTACACTGACGTCTACCATCTGGGAGCTACACTGACGTCTACCATCTGGGGAGCTACACTGACGACTACCATCTGGGAGCTACACTGACGTCTACCATCTGGGGAGCTACACTGACGTCTACCATCTGGGAGCTACACTGATGCAATTAAAGAAGTCACATTTGCCAAGGAAATCGGATTATTTATGGCATATTAACCAATTTAATCAAATTAACAATTCGTGGACTTGTCACGTGACTGTCTTGTCCAATCAGGAAACAGTAATGCATGACGGCCTCTGATTGGTCACAATATGAGAGATAAGAGTAACGAGGCAATCAGGGAGGAGAGGAGGAATTACTCTCACTTCCCTCTGTTCTCATATCTCTCTCTCTCTCTGTCTCTCTCTCTCTCTCTCTCTCTCTCTCTCTCTCTCTCTCTCTCTCTCTCTCTCTCTCTCTCTCTCTTCTCTTGCTCTGCTCCCCTCTCTCAGTCTGTCATTCCCTCTCAGTCACTCATTGCTGTCACTCATTTCATGATGAATCAACCTCGATTATGTTGACTCGACGTTGATTATTGCAGATAATGTTGATTTAAAGTCTATTCAATGTTATTCGTTTATGTTTTGCCCGGTGTGTGAGAGAGAATGACGGAGATGGAGAGAGAGAATGGGAGGGGAGAGAGGGAGTGACAGATGGAAGGAGGGAGGGAGGAAGAATGGAAAGGAGGATGAATGGGAGAGAGAGAGAGAGAGGGTAACTGGCAGTGACTCACTCCCTCTCTCGCATATATATAATATATATATATATATATATATATATATATATATATATAATATATATATATATATATATATATATATATATATATATAATATATATATATAATATGCAAGAATATTCACTAAAACATGTCTAAGTATCCATTAGGAAATGAAACTAAAGTTCCGAGAGTTTTGGCGTTTCAAAACATCAAGAAAATACAAGATTTCCTTGATAATGATACACCTGCATTTGGTACAGGTGTATCACGTGTATTTAATACAGGTGTACAACCTGTATTTTAACATGTATTTGCTTGATAATGTGTTGAAACAGGAAAGCGTTCGGAACTTGCGTTTTTTTCATAGTGGATATTTACGCACATAAATACATTTTAGAATATCTACTTGTAAAAGGTTGGAAGCCTAATACTTGGGACCAGCCTCACCCAATTTGGCAGAGTGAGTGGTGTGTGGTATGGGACGGACATAGGCTGGACGTTGTCGGTCCTATTGGTCCTATTACGAAGGGGTCGGCCCCAATAGTCATTCCGACCCCCCCCATTCCCCCAGCATAGTATGTGAAACGTGGCTGGCCCAGTCCCTAGATTTATTCACTAGGAACGATGAACGGGAATTCTGTATTGCATTTTCAGAGAGAAACAGGACACAGGAGCAGACCCGAGCACCGCCGGGTCCTTCATCTAGTTACAGATAAAACCCGGGTCCTAGAGCTAACGCCCATCCCTGCAAACACAGCAACGTAAGGTAAACAAAAGATTAGAAGTTGCCCAAACTCGTCGGTTGGACCTCATTATTAACGCGGATATTGCTGTCAGAATAATATTACATTGAGGCAACTTACAACCAGCAGTTTCAAGTCTCCTTATCTCACACGAAATCCACATGATAACCTTACGTAGTTCAAAAACAAAATTGAAGTCCCAGAGAATTGTAAACTCCATAGATATCTGTATCAATATTGAATAATATCAGTATCAATATTGAATAATATCTGTATCAATATTGAATAATATCAGTATCAATATTGAATAATATCTGTATCAATATTGAATAATATCAGTATCAATATTGAATAATATCTGTATCAATATTGAATAATATCTGTATCAATATTGAATAATATCTGTATCAATATTGAATAATATCTGTATCAATATTGAATAATATCTGTATCAATATTGAATAATATCTGTATCAATATTGAATAATATCTGTATCAATATTGAATAATATCTGTATCAATATTGAATAATATCTGTATCAATATTGAATAATATCTGTATCAATATTGAATAATATCTGTATCAATATTGAATAATATCTGTATCAATATTGAATAATATCAGTATCAATATTGAATAATATCTGTATCAATATGAATAATATCTGTATCAATATTGAATAATATCAGTATCAATATTGAATAATATCTGTATTAACCTTTGATATCAAATGCAATCAATAGCCAGATCTAGGGTAATGGCGCACACGCGCTCGTAATGAAGGCACGCGCGCGCTAGCCTCACAGATACTCCACCAAACCTGGGAAGCAAGATAATGCTTCGCTGATAATGCAATAAAATGATAATATTGGAAAGGCGACGTGACTCTAGCTTTAGTTAGTGGCACGAACGCATGCAATAGGCATGCAGTAATGTATTCACACGCTTGCAGAACCCAGCTAACAAGCAAAAGCAGCTGTGCCAACATCGTGATCTGGCACCGTAGTGAGTTCATACAGTGCCAGCTGGGGACTGATATATTAGACTGTTGTGGCTAAGCTTTGTTCCTAATTAAGCTGTCGTTTTGATCTATAGTATTTGTTTGCATTAGATTAAGCTCGAAATGGGATAAAAGTTAATTAAGAATGTTTATCAGTTGTATATATAACTGTTTTACTACATTTAATTTTAGGGATATTAGTTTCTTTGTGTCTCTTGCTAGTTACTTTGTTGCAAGCACAGTGCAGTAGCATTTTTNGAGAGAGAGAGAGAGAGAGAGAGAGAGCCACGGTGGAAGGGGTAGCGAATTTCAGAACTGCATTAATAACAAAGCCTCGTGCAGTGGGCTGGTACATAAACCTTGCCTACTTGTCTTAAGGCAAATCTCTTAGTCTTGTAGACTGTCAAGTCCTCTGCATCACAATATTTATATTATGTTCAGGAGGGCGGGGCAAAGAGGCGCCATGCTCGACTTTATTATTAATTAAGCTGTGGAATTTATGTTCTATAGTCGAGAACATTGTCATTAATGCAGGCGATGAGTCACAATAATGTGGCTAAAGTATGTTGACCAGACCACACACTAGAAGGTGAAGGGACGACGACGTTTCGTCCGTCCTGGACCATTCTCAAGTCACAATCGACTTGAGAATGGTCCAGGACGGACCGAAACGTCGTCGTCCCTTCACTTTCTAGTGTGTGGTCTGGTCAACATTGTCATTAATGTTTAGATTATGTTTAAAAATTGTTTTCTCCACGTGTAGGGTGGAGATGGATGAGGGTGTCCTTATCATCCTGTGAAGATAAAGCTGTTTACATGTACGATGTCAATGTTTGCTGCCCTCCTCATGTTGTAAATGTTGTTTACACTTCAAATGGTAAATGTTGATCACATGTTATCATTGCTGTTTACATGTGTTAAGCGTTTTTTACGCGAATTATCAGAGGTGTTTACATATATTTTCAAGCCTATCTACGTGTGTTATGGCGGGTGTTTTAAACCTTCAGTATTGTAAACAACGCTGACATCTGTGCTCGAATCGCTCAATTTTAAACTTTAATTATCTTGGATGCAATGTTGCTGGCGTTGCCTGGAGTGCAGAGATTGCAAATCACGAGAAGTTCTGCTGGGAGTCTAATAGCTGGTTTGTTTCCTTGTGTGTTTTCTTTCAGAGTCTTTCCTTTGTTTTCTTTGTTGTTTATCTTTGTTTTGTTGTCTTAATTTCCAAGGGGCTAGTTATGGCATATTTATTTTTTTGCATGCAAATTTTACCTCACTATTGGGAGGAAAATAATGTGTTCTAAATGCACAAATTCATCAACCTGGCGACCTGGAGCTCATCAATCTGTGACCTGGTGGTCATCAACCTGGTGAGTTAGCAGTGAAAGCAGTGAAATTCACTTAGTAATGAAGGAAATGCTGGTTTCAGGGGGGAATGCATAGCAAGTATAGCATAAGAATTTAAGAGAGATTGCAGTTAAACAAGCTGATAGCAGTGAGAGACATTGGTGTCTCACTAGAGGGAGAGATGAGGGATGGAGAGATGAGGGATGGAGAGATGAGGGATGGAGAAGTGAGGGATGCTGGTTGAACACCTTTGGTTGACCTGACACATTACCTGGTTGATACCTGGTTGATGGGGTTCTGGGAGTTCTTCTACTCCCCAAGCCCGGCCCGAGGCCAGACTTGACTTGTGAGAGCTTGGTCCACCAGGCTGTTGCTTGGAGCGGCCCGCAGGCCCACATACCCACCACAGCCCGGTTGGTCCGGCACTCCTTGAAGGAAACAATCTAGTTTCCTCTTGAAGATGTCCACGGTTGTTCCTGTAGCATTTCTGGTGCTCGCTGGGAGGACGTTGAACAACCGTGGACCTCTGATGTTCATGCAGTGTTCTCTGTTAGTGCCCTTGGCACCTCTACTCTTCACTGGTTCTATTCTGCATTTTCTTCCACTAGGGGGGGGGGGGGCTGAGATGTAAACAAACATGGCAATGGTTGGTGCTTCAGAAAACGTTTCATGCTGTCCCAAAACATCAGTAAACAATATGTCGTTCTGTCATGAGTGATCTGAACTGCTGACAACTTCTGGCAATTTCAGTGACCATTGAGATCATAATTTTTTTACACGGTGGTACAAACATACACTTTGCCTTAAAACCTGCACACGTTTTATAGCGTTGCAGTCGTGTCAATACATTCCTTTGGAATATTGCAAGCCCATGGCCCTAGCAATCTGTGCAATATTCAACAGATTTCCTATACCCATGCAAATGCTGGTTCATACACGCGTGGATAAGTATACTTGTATAACTCGAGGGGGGTTGGGGGTGGGGGGTAGGGGGGAAGGATGATCGTGTGTTTACATCAAACGTGAGTGGATACGAGAGTGTATACTTGAGTGCAATTGTGGCACTGTAAATGTCTTTGAGTGTATAAGCAAGTCAATACACTGCTTCTCCTATGTATATTTAGGACCCCTGGTGTTGACCCTGGTACTGTAGATGCTACATATAATGATATATTATATATTATATATTTTTGTCTGCTTTCAGTAGCCTTGGCGGAGAAGTTATCCAGGTGTTCGAACCCCGGCTTCATGTCTGAAGTACCATATGTGGTTCCTAGAGACCACGTTACTGTCTGAAACTATGAGATTTTTCTCTTACTGGCTGCCCTCCGGTTAGTTTTAAATTGCCACGAATCCTTATTCGTATCCTCGTGATGCTCCACGATCTCTTCAAATTGGATAATACACGTTTAGAACAATGAATCTCCTTGCTGGTAGCTTCAGAACCACCGTGTCCATTTCCCCTTGAGCTCTATGCCCACACTCGATCAAAAACACGGGAACCACATACACAGACCCGGTTCAATCGTGTATCGTAGCCCCTTGATTAACTGGAAGAGAATTGCTGCCACAAAAGGTAGGATCCCGCACCAGGAGTCGACTCTGAGGTCATGAACGCTATATTGAAGCTTTGTGGCGAAGGAGAGGTAGAGTGACCAGATACAAACCTGAGGGTCCTTGGGGGATATATGTGTGTAGTTTGCTGGGAATTAACAAAGGGATATGGGTTATTGGCGCCGTGGAGAGGGAAGGGGGACCTGCTGCTTGGGTAACAGCTTCTCCCACGTATCCATCTTCTCCTGAGACTGATGAAGAGGGCATTAGATCCAAATATGCAAAAAATGAAAACTGGTTCGATTTCAATCAAACTTTTTTGAGGGGTTGTACATGAAAAGAGTTTCATCTGGTCCAAGTCTCAGCATCGTAGCATAAATAGGAAGGGAGAAAAAAATATTGAAGTAGGTGTCAAAATTATTCCAAAATGGTCAAAAACGAATATCAAACAAAAGTGTCAACTGGAATCATATCTATGACTCTTTGCTATCACAATAGCATACATTAAAAAACTATTATAATTAGTTTTATTAGAAAAAATTTAAGGTAATTTTTTTTTGCTTTTTTTTTTGCTTTTTTCTTGCTTTTTTTATCGGACGATTTGCATGAAACTTATACACCTGACTGCATGTATTCCTATCTGTAAGGGTGCCAATTTTGGAGAAAATTGGTTAAAGTCAACCTCAGCCACAGATTTTAGAAGTTACTACTATTTTCTTATGTATTTTCAACTAACATAAACGTTTGAATAACTTTTGTATTCAATTTACATTTTGTATTCAATTTACATGAAACTTACACCTTATATGTAAAATCTATGTCTCTAAACTTTCANATATATATTTCCCATTGGGTATAGGAGCCGGATTTAGACCTATATCAGGTCCCTCAAGGTCGAACTGTTGACCCAGATGCTCCTCACAACAGGTGACTAACTCCCGGTTACCTATTTACTGCTAGGTGAACAGAGGCATCAAAAGAAACGTGCACAAGTAATAATAAAATACCAACATTTCTCGTTTCTCTTTACCGATTTCTGATTGATGAAGATTAAGCCACCCAGAGGTGGCACGGGCATGAATAGCCCGTAATCTCTCTACCAGCATGCACATAATTATATTACCTGTTCATAGGGAGGTGAAGGCTAGATACTTACTACGCCTACGTAGGTGTTGCACTCTTCAGCAACAACGCCCTGGTCCTGGGCATAACGGCCGGCGATCAGGTAGTCGAAGCCCCCATCACATCCTTGAGCCAGATAGGAACACGACACCACGTCCTGATGGCGGAAGGTCACACCGGGGTCAAAGGTTAGGTTAGGTCACCTCCAGGTCACCTCACGAGGAGAGGAGAGGCAACCCTATGTGAGAGAAGCTAGATCAAGGCTATGTGAGAGAAGCTAGATCATCCACGATTTCAGACTTCGTGAAAATCACAGAGGACCGCTATAGATGCCGTTATTTCTTAAAGACTGGCACTGTGGCCGACACCAACTTGCCTATGACACTCAACACTCCCCCACCCCCTCATGTGTCATCTTGGAAAGTTAGGTGAAGCTAGCCCCAAAGAGTCTCATCTATTTCGAACAGAAAAATAGACAGACATTCTATTTTATAGATATTATTGCTCAAGTCTTGCCTGAGGGGAGAAGATATCTTGCCGCTCGTTGCGGGTGGCGATCCTCAACTGGGCTTCAAGATTGGCCATGGAGGCGAATGCAAAACAGGAGCCGCAGCCGCCCTGGTCCCTCACGGGTGACACATAATTCACACCATCCACGTCACGCCAGTCGAAGCTCTCCGGGAGAAGAGCAGCCCGAGCCTTCTGTTCTGCGGTAGCGGGGGCCGGACGAGGCCTCACGAAGCCGGGAGATCGCGGCCCCCCGGCCCGCCGCAGCATCTCCTCTCTCGTGTACCTGGAGCCACCAGCAGTTTTCTGATTCTAATCTAATTATTCATTTCAGTACATGTTATAAATGTTTAGATTTTTAAAATTGTCACTGATGCTTGAAGTTAAGCTGGAAAACAAGTAGCTATTCAATGCATAATCATGCTATGAGTGTATATGACAATATTGAAATAAACATTGACACTTTAAAGCAAGCACACTACTAACATCTCGAACTCGGGATACGCTTTAGCTGTCCACGAGCTTTGGGCGGCGTTGATCTGCTCGATGAGGCTGTGATCGTTGCTGAAAAAATGGTCGAGGTCTCTCTGTACGGGTCTCTGACTCACGCGAGGCGCCACCTGGAGAACAAGACGAACAATAGGTGGTGCCTTGCTTGAGACACACTGTCAAATTTTTGGCAATACAGCCATAGCTTTAAATTTCATAACAGGAACGATGCCCTTTGTTATGGGGCTGTAAAAAGGAAGATTTCAACTTAAATGTGTATAATACTACTACTGTGCTACTGCTACTAATAATAATAATAATTCCTATTTGGGCTCTTCATTGACCTGAGAAAGGCCTTCGATACTGTAAACCATAACTACCTTTTAAACGTCACCATTATGGAATCCGAGGCCTTGCGGTGAACTATGTTCGATCCTATCTTAGTGACAGACACCAATATGTAGCCCAGCAATGAGCCCTTTATATGTACACCACTTGCACAATCGTCACGACTAGTGTGAATGTACCTGTGTGTTCTTCTGGGCGGTGAAGCACGACCAGTTCCTGACTGTTCGGTCGCGCGACCAGCCATTGAAGGTGCGATCACAGTAAGAAGTTGCGGAGAAGAAGTCACCCTCGAAGTAGGAGAAGGCGAAGTACGACCGCTCGTTGATGTTCACCTGTTCGCAAGACAAGTGTAAGAAGGCGGACGGAAAATATTATTCACTGAGGAATGATTAAGAGCTTGGTGAACGGGATTACATGTAAGAGGAATTTATTCGTGTTCCTCTTTGTATCGCAATTTATTTTTCCCCGTTAAATAATATTTAATAAATGTAAAACATATGTTATAGAGGAGTGAGTGACCATACATGGTATTTTATGAAGTCTCTACTTCTCACTGACAGAAACTAAGGAACATATTTGCAGACGTGGCTGACATGTTAGCATAAATTTTAAAATATGAACAAATACTTCAAATCATTGAAACAAAATAATTTATTCTAATCCCATAACGAAAAAATAACAAGTGAATCAAGGGCTAAAAATTGCTCGTTTTTTCTCACAAACCACACTTGCTCTCTATCCTAATAATTGTTGATCTAACAATATGCATTACATTTTGTAACTAGCTTATCAAGACTGTATCTTGCTTAGCTAAAGGAATTTTCGGGGTCAGTCCCTGAGCCCAATATGTGTGTCTGTAACCTTTTCCTTTACCGTCTAAAGGATGTGTATGGGGGTGCATAATAAATAAACTAAAATAACAGTTTGTGACGCTGATTGGCCCTTGAAATCACATTATTTCCCTTAGATCATATAATATCATATAAGGTTATAACCTATATTACCGTCCCTTATTTCTATCTGTACAGCTTTCGAATAATATATATTTTCCCAAGCTCAGTACACCATATAAGTATGCATGAAATATTAGGCTTTATGCTTTACTTCGGGAAGAAAACAAGACTCAACGCAGGCGATGAGTCACAATAACGTGGTTAAAGTATGTTGACCAGACCACACACTAGAAGGTGAAGAGACGACGGACCGAAACGTCGTCGTCTCTTCACCTTCTAGTGTGTGGTCTGGTCAACAAAACAGGACTCACTCGAAGCCCTGGTTGTAGATCAGGGTCCAGGTTCCGTGGTTGCCCAGCTCATCCTTGACAGTGTTGGGGAAGCTGAGGGTGAAGGTCTTGGTGTGGACGATGGGGCCCAGCTCGTCACAGCTGATGGTGTTGTTCCCCGTCCGCTCCGTCTCCGAGAAGGTCCAAGTACCTTCGATGTCCTCAAACATGCAGTTCCCTGGAGTATCCGCCGAGCACAAGGCCGCAAGAGCCAGGAGGAAAATTGGCAACATCTGGAACATCACGCCATGCAGAAATCAGCATTCGTTATCATGACTTGTTGAATTATTGCTTTACAATCTTTCAAAGTATTTAAAATGTGAAATCTTGTGTATTAATGGCCAGTATACAAAAACTGTCCTGTTCTGCTGGCGCCAGAATATAATGATTAGATGGTAATTAGTGTTATGATGATATCAACTGAGGACGGGGAGAAAGGAATAGTGCCAAACCACTTGGACGGTCGGGGATTGAACGCCGACCTGCTGAAGCGAGACCGTCGCTCTACCGTCCAGCCCAAGTGGATAAGACAGAGGCAGATGTGTACTCACGGCGGCGGTCGAGAAGGCACTGTCACAGCCACCCTTCGCCTCTCCCCAGTTTATCATGATGCTCGACGCTCGAAATTGATAATTATGGGAAACTTTAAGTCACTAAATATTTCAAGCATCATCTTATTCAAATAATATTATGTTGAAAAGTTAATTATATACAAGAAGCTGAAATTAAAATGGATCTAAATAAAATGTATTTTTCTTGTTAAGATTAATATGACATAAGTAAAAAGATAATCAAAATCATTCACTGGGTAAATTCGAAGAACTTATTTAGATACTAAGGGATGGAAAACACTATATATCTCTCATATTTGGGATTTCTGTCAATAGTAGTTAGACTAAGTTCAAGACTAGGCTGCATGTCTAATAAAAATAATAGAAGAAATATGCCTAATAGTCTGTGTGTGTATTTACCAATGTCAGAGTATTGCAAACCCACCATTTAGCTTATCAACAAGTAAATAAAATACCAAAAATAAATAAACCACCAACCAAAAGATGCGATGTGACAAACCAAGGAAATCCCAGTAAAAAAAAATAATAATGATTATGATAACGATGATAATATTAATAATGAAATTCATGATGATAATAGAATGGTTATCACAATAATATCCCAGCAGGTGAGCCTGCATGGTTCCCACGGCTCTCAGACGCCCCTGACACCGTACTGTCACACTCACACACCCTTATCTCCTCCTCCCTCACAACTTCTCCCATCCCTTAAATTACGTTTCAGGGAAAACTTAAGTAACTAGCTAATATCCATTATACTTAGTAAGTCTTCAACTTGAGTTCAACGATATTATAGCCAATGCTAATTAAGATTATAATTGAGTGTATTGATTTTTTATATTTATATATTTTATTATATAGGGAGTACCACTTCTGGCTGGAAGAAGGGGGACCCTTAGCCTTGGAGGAAACCACACATAACGCATTAGAGGGAATGTTTAGGTCCCTTCCAATACTGTTTCTGTGTGTTTTTCTCCTACCACCCCCTTCCTTTTGATATATTTTATTTATATATACAAGAGTTCTTACATTCTTGTAAAGCTACTAGCACGCATAGCGTCTCAGGCAAGTCCTTAATCCTCATATTCCCCGGAATACGACCCGCCAAATAGTTTAACTTTACTGTTGGGTAAACAGAGGCTACAGTTAAGAATTGGTGCCCAGTAAATCCTCCCCGGCCAGGATACGAACCCAGGCCAAAACGCTCGCGATACGCCAGGCTAGTGTCTTACCACTACGCCAAAGTGGGCATCACACCCACTACGCCAAAGTGGGCATCACACCCACTTTGGTAAAGTGGGCATCACACCAACGACCGGCATCATGATATACAAGCCAACGGTCTCTAGCGTTATTTTTGAGCCTAATTATGGCTTATTGCATATATTTGGAGTTTTAAATTACGACTTTTGATACCGAAAATATGAAAAATGATTAAAAAACGGCGATTGGTTATATTTGCCCATATTGACCTGCAGTTTTACAAAATACGAAGCCTGTCGGGAATATGACTCTTGAGCGTTATTTTTAAGACTTAACTTGGTTATGTCAAACTGCAAATGATTGCAGTATCAAATTTGAATTTGAATTGGGTGAAGCATTTACAGGTGCACTTCGAAGAGAGCTAAGCTAAGCTAAGCACTTTACGGTAATGTTACTCACGTTGTGTTTTCCAAGCCCACGTCCCTCCCTAAATACTTCAGCCATTTTATTTTAACGCATTTGATTCAACAAGTCCTCCTCCTTGACGACTTTCTTGACGTCCTCGTAAGTAATGATAGGCTGCTCATCCAAGCTTCCACCGACCTCAAAAACACATTCGTTAATATTAATGTACTTGGTAACTAAAAACAGTGTTTTCGCGAATAGAAATTTTAACATTTATGTATATTATAATTTTGTGCATAATTAGGCCTATGATATTCTTGGTTAGGTGTTTTGGTTCTATAGGTAATATGTATTTGTAATACGTGGGGTGGGGGGGGGGTGGAGCCATTGGCAACCCATCGTTCAGTGTTGCCCTTTCCAGGTCTGGCCGCCCCCAAAACGCATTTAGCAAGTTTATAACGAGTTGTGTATTACAAATTGGGAGTTTCTCAAGTATATTACAAATTTATTATATAATCATGTGTAAAGCGTTTTGCACTCATAAGTTTTGTGAGTTAGATTAACGAACTTTTGTTCCTTGATTTTTGGGATGAGATGTTGTGTCGTGCGCTTTGAAAATATGAGGTAAACGAAGCATTTGACAATGTTTTCACAACGCCTCATCAAAATAAAGGCCCGCAGGTTCACAACACATAAGTCATATACTGACTCTGTTTAAATCTACATAAGTCAGTGCTTAACTTAGAGCTTGGGCCTGAAGAATGGGTTGTATTTTCAGGCTAGGCTGTGATGAAACACCTGCTTCGAGCGGGTTCATTCGAAACTCGAAAGTAGACCTTTTGAACCCTTTCCTTTTGCATTTCAGTTTAATACAATTGTGTACTGGTGGAGGATCAGCTGTGCTGAGTGTGATGGAAACGTGAAATATTAAGACGCTAATAATGAATTTAAACACTTCTGCTGGAAAATGAAAAGTTTTGTAAATATTCAGTTACTGAAAGCTGAAGTGGTGATGTAATATTGACAAATTGTTGAAGTGTTGTGACTAGTTGACGTGAAATTAAGTATTTTTTTAATATGGGTGGCGGTACTTAAACTATTCGTACTTACTTAAGACGCATTGTGTTATCAGTGAGGAATAATTGATATATATATCAGGACAGAAAACGCGGTTTCTGCTGTACGTTACTAAGTGTTTTGACTCTTTTTGGGATACTTTAGTGTTTTACAAGACACGTACGAACACAGGCGTTAACTGCTGTTGACAAATGACACTCGTGTCGGTACGTCTAATTCTTTGTGCAGTGTTTCTCGTCATGTGCTGAAATATTATTTCGTTTTGGTGAGTTTGTGTGTGTGTCGCAGGCAATGGTGGGTCAACCACTTGACCCAGCCTGACCTCACTAGACGAGGTACTCCGACGAGGTACGTCGTCCTCGATGACGTGGTACTCCAGCCCGCTCGTCTGTTAAGGTAAGCAACACCTCGATGATCAAGCGTCACCTTAACATGGGGGGGAGGGGGTAGAAATAGCCTAAGCTACTCTATCCCTTTGAGATGTATTTTTTTAATGTCTCAATAAACATACTTGAACTTGAACCATTACCTGCGCTGCTTATATACGATAATTTAATTATTAGTCATGCAGTATATAAAGATTTTTATTATAAAAAACATGTACAAAATAATATAAATAATGATTTTTCATGACATTTCAGGTAATTGCTCATTAGCTCATCGTGGGACAGAAATTCACCAATTTTCAAGGTACGTAAAAATTTTTCCGCCTCTGGCTACTGTAGACGACGTAAGCCTAATGTTAAAGTGGTCTGCCACTTCTCTAACCTCGTCCTCAGTGGAGCTCTCGAGCACACGTTCGTGTCGCGACTCAATAAATTCAATCACCTTGTTCACTCTCCTATGTTGTCTGAGTAAATACTGAACAAAATTTACACTAGACCAGGAACCTCAGTAGGTATCCTGGCGGTCGCAAATTATATGGCGCGAACTCTGATTCTTGAGTTGATGTGCTACTAGAGAACTCGACGTATGTATTTCCTCTAGTGCCGCGGTACTCTCGCTCTCTTAGAGCTCCTCTTCTTTGGGTCTTACTCCTTGGGTTTTGGTGCCACTGTCCACCTAAGACAGTGGCTACCGACCAGCTCCTCACAGTACTTCCTCGGAAGTCGACGGAACCTCTTCATTGAGCTCGAAAGCTGCTGGAGATTTCAGTCACTGGAGGCCTATATCGCTCCAGATCTGGGGACCTCTGATCGGCTTCACCCCTGGTAGCAAGTGACAGTAGATTTCCTGCCACTACCGCGGGGCGCCTGACGTCCCGCTACGTCACAACCGGGTCGCTACGTGATTGGTCTAACTGGCCAGGCTCCTGCCACTGACCAATCAAGCAGCACCTGGCACTGTACCCACAATGCTCTGGGGGTCTCCTCGAGCGGGAAAGCTCTCTTCCCTCCCGAGTTGCACCGGCATTATATGATGGAGCCGGCCTGAAGCCTCTTCCCCAACATAGATTTCTTCTTCTTGGGATCTCGCCTCCTTTACAGAGCTTTAAAACGAAATTAAGATTTCCTTTGTGTATTTACAAGGCTGGGAGCCTCGTTACAAAGCTGGGCACCGTAACAGTATATATCTCATTTGGCCAGCATCAAAATAAGCTCATGTATGAAAACGGCTCGAAGCTCACAGTATACAGTAATTTTATTGGCAATTATCGGAAACTCTAGTCTTAGTTAAAACAGATGGTGGGTGGGGATAATTATGAGGGAGAAGAAATGTCGGTGAGAAAGGTAAGGAGAGAGGCAGGGTGTGGAATGGGGGAGAGGATGGGGGGTGGTAGTAGGGGGAGGGGAGGGGGTGCAAGTAATGGATATCATACGTCAAATTAATCATTTAATAATCAACAGAAACCATCGTTTATTCCGTCCTCCATTAATTACGAGGCTCAGATGATGTAGCGACAGCCACGCTCCAGTAATCTCTGTTCGGAAGCGATCCGTCAAGAGGGTGGTATTAGTTTGGCAATAAACGACAATAGAAGGGGACACGAGAGGCTGCGACAGCACTCGGCCAGTCTAATTTGAATGGTTGTTCGCCTCCGTTTAACGAGGCCGTTTAACGAATGTTTAACGAGGCATTAACGTACGAGTCTGAATAATTCGTGTATTTTACGAGGCTGTGTGGAAATAGGTCGTATAACTGGTTTGTTTTATGATGTAGAAATATAATAGGTTGAAAAACTAGTGTGTTTTATGAGGCAATGAGGTAATAGTTTGTATAACTTTGTGTGTTTTGTGAAGCAGGTATGCAATAGGTTGGTATATATATAATATATATATATATATATATATAATATATATATATATTTATATATATATATATATATATATATATATATATATATATATATATATATATATATATATAATAGTCGCTCTCCGTCTTGCTGCCCCTATCCACACTGTTCATAGGTGTATTTGCGGCGAGGCAGATGCTGACGAATATGGATTGCATGGCCTGCACTGTGGAAAATCTGGTGGTTGGCACACTAGACACGACGAAGTCAATGACATCATTAAAAGAAGCCTTGCCTCTGCTCAGTGTCCAGCGGAGAGAGAGCCCCGCAACCTACTGAACCGTGACTCTGTTAGCTTTGCCGGCCGACCAGACGGAATCACACTGCGTCCGTGGAAGGGTGGCAGACAGTTGGTATGGGACTATACTTGCGTATCCACCCTGGAAACCACATACATCAACCTCTCTGTTGGCCAAGCAGGAGCCGCGGCGACACACAGAGAAAGAGACAAGTCATCCAAGTACAGGCAATTAGATCATCGGTACAACTTCGTTCCAATAGGGTCTGAGACCCTAGGCCCATGGGGAGAGAGTGCAAGAAGGTTTCTTAAGGATCTTGGTTCCAAGCTCATTGACACCACAAGAGACCCTAGAGCGGCAAGTTTTCTCTTTCAGCGCCTCAGTGTCGCGATCCAGAGGGGGAATGCTCGCTGCATCCTCGGTTCCTGCCCAACGTCGGAGGAGTTCGAGGAAATCTACAGCCTCTAGGAAGCGAACTTTTTTTTGTGTCCTCTTAATGCTCATTTTTTGTATACAATCAGATATGTAACTGTATAACCTTGCTTAATAAAGTGTACACCATAAAAAGGGGGGTGGTAGGAGAAGCGAACACCCTCATGTATTCAGAGTTAAATGGCAAGTTTTTCCCTGAATGCTCTGTGTTCCCTTCTCTGAGGCTGTGGGTCCCTATAATTGCACCAGAGGTGGTACCCCCCTATAATATAACCGGCGGTGCCCGGGTGCCCTCCTCTCGTCAATAACACTCTTTCCATCTTCCCTTCCCCTCGTCTTCCTTCCTTCATCCCCCCCCCCCTTTCCAACCTTCATTCGTCCCCCACTCACACCCCTGCCCCTTTCCCTCCCCCCATCAGTCCCTCTCCCTTGTGCTTCCCTTCACCTTTCCCACTTGCTTGGTCCCTCTTCCTTTTCATAAAATATAATATTAGGGAGCAATGAAGCTATTGTATTTTGGATTTTTTTTATGACTGAAAAACTCTTCGGGAATCTCGACCAATATTTCATGCTTGACCAGAATCGAATCCACGAAAGTCGGACGGGGGTGTGGGGGAGCGCGAATATTTACTAATATTTCCTAAATCATTTAACTTAGGACTACCCCAACCAGCCTGTGTCCGTCCAGTACCATAGACCATTTCCCCTACAAATTTGGGTGAGGCTAGCCCCAAGCGTCTGGCCTCCAACTTTGGACAAACAAAAAAAAAAAAAACATTCAGGAGAGATCCTAAAGTTAACGCAGAATTTAAAAATCAAAAGATGAAGCAGTCAGCCTTTAACAACAAATAAATATAGCGACAGGTAAATGGCAGAATTTGAGTTTACGTAATTACCACGTTAATAGAAAGTGGTGACACTAAGAAGTTAAATTTGATGTAGTTATATTTCTAGACAGTACAGTACTAGGTGTGTGTAAGTGGCCCAAGGCAGAATACTTTGGTGCTGAAATTAGGTACTTTATTGTTCTACTTTTTAATGACGTGTATTTATTTTTTTTACCTATTTTATTATATATATACAAGAGTTCTTATATTCTTGTAAAGCCACCAGCACGCATTGCGTTACTGGTAGGTCTTAATCCTAATTTTCGTATCCTCTCCGAGCAGGATACGAACCCAGGCCAAAGCGCTTCCAAAACGCTTGGCGAGTTACATACGTACGGGGACTGTACGTATTTTATTTTATTTATTTTATTTATAAATATACAAGAAGGTACATTGGGATTGTGAGGATATATAGCATAGTAATTACATTCTTGTAAAGCCACTAGTACGCGCAGCGTTTCGGGCAGGTCCTTAATCTTAAGAAACTTATAAGTAGGTAAACACTTAGAAGTAGGTAACTTACCTACTTATAAGTAGGTAAACATAGAAGGGAGTTCCACAAATATCCGTCATTCCAGGTGTTCATCACAATCTTTTACATCACATTAAAGACAAGGAGTGAAAGTCTACATGTTAGTGTCACGTTAATTTCACACCAATGCACTCTATTAAAAAATAATAACTGTGCAATCTGCATGTTAGTGTCACGTTAATTTCACACCAATGCACTCTATTAAAAATAATAACTGTGCAATCTGCTTATTGAAAAAGCTAAAGTTTACCCAAGAAACTCATTCTAAAACAATGTCCATTTTCTTTACTTATTGAGAGAAAACGGTTTATTCGCTGAGATCATTAACGTCAATAAATATATTTATGTAAAAATCGTAATAAAAATCATTTATCTAAAAACCATTCATATTGTAACTTCGCGATTTCATAGATCTTGGCCATTTCCTTGTCAGTAAATTCTGGAATACACACTCTTAAGTCTCTGAGAAACACTGAGGAGAATACTTCGATGTGATAACTATAGAGATAAAATAATGGACAAACGAGTAAATATATTAGTAGCCTTCATGTAAACATTGAACTTAAAGGGTCTACCTGTTCTATATATCTTTATATCCAGAAATGGCAAAGCTCCATTTACTTCCTCTTTAATGGTAAACTTGATCTAAGGAACTAAATTGTCGAGTCTACCGAGAAATGTTTGAGAAATTCCCGACTACTGAATTAAGCAAAGATTTAGCGCCATAAGTGTGTTACTTTTTGGGGGTGTCCGTAGTGGGAGGCCTTCGTTATCGTGACGCAGGAAGAACACCGGCAGGATATAACGACCAGACTTTATCTTATCGTTATGTCTGCAGCATAAGACTTGCAGACTATTGCTTCAGAATTCAAATTCAATTCAAATTCAAGACTTGGTCTGGAGCAATAGGCTTCACAGGAGCAGGGACCAGAGTCATGCTCCTGGGTGTATATTCCCTATTGTTACTGGAGTATTCAGAAGTCACAATAACGGACCTGAAGTTATGATGACAAACCACACATCAGAAAGTGAAGACATGAAGTTTCGGTCTCTCCTGGACCATTATCAAACGGCTTGATAATGGTCCAGGACGGACCGAAACGTCGTCATTGCTTCACTTTCTGATGTTTTGGTCATCTTGTTGGTGTCTGTGTGCGCGCGCCCGCATGCGAGATTTCTCCGGCACTCCATTGGTTCGATAAAGAAGAGCTTCACTTTAAAAATATATTGAACTACCGTTATCCTATATGGGTATCTTAAGTGACAATTATCATAATTGTGTAACTGAATGCGATCTTGATCGGGTTGACAGTCAAGAACGGCTTCCAGAGTCTTGGCGCCCTTAGATTTGTACAGCTCATCGTTGTAAATTATTCAATTGTCATTGTTAAAGAATTAGTACCAGATCTGCTTTACATTGCTGTCCATAGCTAATATCATATCTATCATTATTTTAACCCTAGTTCTGGGGTTTCAACCCCCTAGTGAGGATATTCCGGCCATTTTTCCTTTTAATTTTTCATAGTAATCACTCTAATTTGCCGCTATAAACACTTTCAGGCTTTAACAGATTTCATATGAACTTTATTTCCGTTATCTTTAGCTCTGTACTTATCAGTAAATATTCAGTAGCATTGTCTTTGGGTTTCTTCTCCTAAAAATAGACATGCTACAAGGAGCTGGCACTACTTGGATATTGGTCTTAGAGACTTTAACCCTTAAACTGCGCAACATATCAATAGCTGAGGTGAGTAACTGTCGCGGAATTGCGCACCACAGTTATTGATGTGTTGGAGTACTGCGCAAGATTAAACATAACTGGTAAATAATTGACTGGTGTGCATTATATTATATGAACCGTGGGTCTTATGGAGAGAGTGTGGATGTTGATTTTGCTGCTATAGTGAACACGTTTTGCAACGGTTGCAAAACAAACTAAATTCTCAAGACTATCAATTAGATGGATAAGAGAGAATAATAAGTCCAAGTGGTAGGCCATCTTGGACTGGTCAGTAGAGCAATGGCCTCGCTTTTCTGCAAGTTGCAATTACTGTTCATCTTTTGTGGTTGGGCACCATTCCCTCCCTCCGTCCTATCCCAAATTCCTACTATCACATCCATTCCAAGAGCTATATAGTCGTAATGGTTTTTCTTTCTCCTGATAAGTATCTTCTCTTCTTCAGTTTTTAAAACGTTATTACAAGAAGAAAATGGGAAGGGAGTTAATACACAGTAAAGTCAACAGAAAGTAGGTGAATCATAGGGGACACAGGTGGAAATTGAGTGCCCAAATGAACCATAGAGACACTAGAAAGAACGTTTGTTTAGTGTCTGAGAAGTTAACAAATGGAATGCACTAGGCAGTGATGTGGTGGAGGGAGACTTTATACAGGAGTTTCAATGTAGATATAATAGAACCCAATAGGCTCAGGCACATGTACACCAGTCGAGACAGTTGAGAGTCGGGGACCAAAGAGCCGAAGCTCAACCCCCGCAAGCACACCGAGGTGAGTACCCACAGGAAGAGAAACAGACACAAACTTCGAGCAAATTGTAGCAAACATCAGAGTTGTGGGAGGAACTTCGTGACGGGCATCTTCCCGGAAGGTTATTATGGTAAGCGAGACCAATTAAGATGCCTCGCCCTCTCCATAATTAATGTCGAACCCGCCGCGGCTCCAGCGAGCCCTCGACGTCGAGGGAACTGAAGCGCTTTGTCAAACCCAATTAATTATGGAGAACAAAAATTCCTGTGTCAGCAGGAGGGTGGACTCTGATCCTTCAGGGTCTCTGAGGGCAATGTTGTGGTGTCTTGGAGTCCTCCTGCCTCGCCCTGGGTAACAGGACGACTGTTCCTGCCTCGCCTTGGGTAACAGGAGACTGTTCCTGCCTCGCCTTGGGTAACAGGAGACGGTTCCTGCCTCGCCCTGGGTAACAGGTGACGGTTCCTGCCTCGCCCTGGGTAACACGAGACTGTTCCTGCCTCGCCTTGGGTAACAGGACACAGCTCCTGCCTCGCCCTGGGTAACAGGACACAGCTCCTGCCTCGCCTTGGGTAACAGGAGACAATGGCTCTCTCTTCCCATTGCTGTTAGTAACATATATCTATTTTCCCTTTCGCTTTGTCTCTGTGATGGGGAAGGTAGATAAATCCACGTTGTTTCTTTGAGATGGAAAGGAAGGGAAAGATTCAGGAAGCGAGAGAAGAGAGTGAGGAGGGAAGAGAGGAAGAGAAAGGGGAGAGATGAGGCAATCTCTCATGGAAGGGAGTGGAAGGAGAATGAAATAGGAAAGGAATGTAGGACTCGCTAGTGACTCGTGGCCCTATTTTCTAATAGAAAAATAGGGCTGTGGGCTGCTAGGGCCTTAGGGCCGTAGCAGCTCCCCATGCAGGTGACTTTCTATTAGCAAGCTGAATGTATCACACCGCAGGCCCCCTGAATTGCAGTGGCCGACAGGTCTGACCAACATAACCTGCTCTGCCAAAGCACAAGGGGATGTCACTCAAGATACAGTGAAGTCAATGACATCATTAAAAGGAACCTTACCACAGCTGGTTGTCCAGCATAGAGAGAGAACCCCATTACCTAATATGCCGCAACTCTGACGAGCTTGTTGGTCGCCTAGAAGGGATCACAGTGAACCCCTAGAAGAACAGTAGACAGTTGATGTGGGACTGCACGAGCACTTCAACCTTGGCTAACACCAATGGTAACTTCAGTGTTGCACATATAGTACTGTCATCCACAGGGAAACAGGCAAGTTTCATAAATACATTGAGAGGTAGAGAGAGGTAGAGAGAGGAAAGAGAGAGAGAGAGAGAGAGAGAGAGAGAGAGAGAGCCACGGTGGAAGGGGTAGCGAATTTCAGAACTGCATTAATAACAAAGCCTCGTGCAGTGGGCTGGTACATAAACCTCGCCTACTTGTCTTAAGGCAAATCTCTTAGTCTTGTAGACTGTCAAGGTCCTCTGCATCACAATATTTATATTATGTTCAGGAGGGCGGGGCAAAGAGGCGCCATGCTCGACTTTATTATTAATTAAGCTGTGGAATTTATGTTCTATAGTCGAGAACATGTCAATAATGCAGGCGATGAGTCACAATAACGTGGCTAAAGTATGTTGACCAGACCACACACTAGAAGGTGAAATGACGTTTCGGTCCGTCCTGGACCATTCTCAAGTCACAATCGACTTGAGAATGGTCCAGGACGGACCGAAACGTCGTCGTCCCTTTACCTTCTAGTGTGTGGTCTGGTCAACATTGTCATTAATGTTTAGATTATGTTTAGAAATTGTTTTCTCCACGTGTAGGGTGGAGATGGATGAGGGCGTCCTTATCATCCTGTGAAGATAAAGCTGTTTACATGTACGATGTTTGCTGCCCTCCTCATGATGTAAATGTTGTTTACACTTCAAATGGTGAATGTTGATCACATGTTATCATTGCTATTTACACGTGTTAAGCGTTTTTTTTACACGAATTATCAGAGGTGTTTACATATATTTTCAAGCCTATCTACGTGTGTTATCGCGGGTGTTTTAAACCTTCAGTATTGTAAACAACGCTGACATCTGTGCTCGAATCGCTCAATTTTAAACTTTAATTATCTTGGATGCAATGTTGCTGGCGTTGCCTGGAGTGCAGAGATTGCAAATCACGAGAAGTTCTGCTGGGAGTCTAATTAACTGGTTTGTTTCCTTGTGTGTTTTCTTTGAGTCTTTCTTTTGTTTTCTTTGTTGTTTATCTTTGTTTTGTTGTCTTAATTTCCAAGGGCTAGTTATGGCATATTTTTTTTTTTGCATGCAAATTTTACCTCACTATTGGGAGGAAAATAATGTGTTCTAAATGCACAAATTCATCAACCTGGCGACCTGGAGCTCATCAATCTGTGACCTGGTGGTCATCAACCTGGTGAGTTAGCAGTGAAAGCAGTGAAAT
>WNGS01169498.1:25266255-25377168 GCA_020271785.1 Procambarus virginalis
CTACTGGATACGCTCGCTGTATCGTCCTCATCGATGCTGTATCACTTGTCTCCAACCTCTTGTGTTGGGTCCTTATTGTGCCTAGCTTCATCAATATCATAACCCTTATGTTCTTCAAACAATAGGTCTGAATTTCACTGACTGAGAGCGATCTTTCAACACCACGTCCGACAGGGAATTGGGAGCCACAGGGACGTGCACCACCCATGGTTGCTCATTCAGACTGATCCAGCCAGTAGCCCTAGGGATATCTGGAAATTCTTTTCAAGATGGCTGCCTCTCACTGGAGGTCCCAGGAGTCCCAACCTACCGCACCTGAGTTTTAAATGGTTTGAAATCTTAAAATCATGTTTCTCGGCCTGCGCTTTTTTCCACCACGAGTACTGTCAGCCGGCGTAATCCAGTGGTTAATTAGGCTGCAAAGCAAATCATGTAAAGCTACTTAATAAAGACTAAACTACTGTACTCATACTGGACCCATAAACTAGGAAAGTTTAATACTTACATCGTACTCTGAGACGAATATTAAAGCCAGTTTTTGCCTCAATGCCAACACAGGACTCCTTATATATATCCAGTTTGAATGTTCGTAGCCGCCAGGATAAAATGACAGCCATGATGCTTCCTGGTGCTCTTGTCTAACAACTGAGGAGTTTGGTCCTTCAAAGTGATGAAATTATCCCCGACAATATCCAGGTGAAGCTTTAAAGAAACAAATATTTAATTTACACGCATTTCAATTTTATTGTCAGTACAATGTTATAGCATAATCACTACCATTTGCAATTTTTACATTTACAGCAGGGGAAACACACAGGGGTAGCAATCAGCAGGATAGATGTAATGCCATGAAAGGAAAATTTACTAATAACCCGTCATACTAGAACATAAGCTGCAGATGCTGGAAAACTGCAAACAGTGGGAGCAGGCTCAGAGAAACACTCCATAATGCTCCCAGAACAAGATGTGCAGGGTAACACCCTGTGAAAAACCAGCTGGGAGGCTGAGTGCTGGTGAATAGACTGTGATTTAAGCCAATCCCAAATGAAGGGAGGTGTAAATTGCCACCGAAGCAATTTGCACCGAAGAGCAGAAATGAATCCACAGCATGCCACAATAAGAGAAACAAGACCCCATTCCACCCAGCATGTCCGCTTACCTTCCTCCCTCCCTCCCTCCCTGCGTCACTCGCTAGTTTCCACCTCCACTAACTGCTTCTCTCCTTCCCCTCCTTACTTCATGCCTGAATCACATCCATCACTCACTCACTGCTGCCTGCCTCCCTCCCTCCCTTCCTTCATCACTCACTGTCCTCCCTCATCCCTCACTCACTGTCTCCCTCATCCCTCACTCACTGCCTCCCTCCCATCCCTCACTCACTGCTCCTCCCTCCCTTCCTTCATCACTCACTGTCTCCCTCATCCCTCACTCACTGCCTCCCTCCCATCCCTCACTCACTGCCTCCCTCCATCCCTCACTCACTGCCTCTCTCCCATCCCTCACTCACTGCCTCTCTCCCATCCCTCACTACACTGCCTCCCATCCTTGGTAGCCCAATGATATAAGAGGCAGCATTAATAAATACAAATAGTGACTCAAGAGGAGTCCAGCAAGCTATACAGTATTCCTTTTTTAATGTAAACATGAATATGATTCATTACTGTACAGTAGCATAGTATTCTATGACAATGTATTTTTCACCCTTCTGAAGGCATCACCAGTTACAACAAATCTCTGGCTGCAATCATTCAGCCCTGGTTCAATCTTAACCGAATTGAAGTTGCACAGTATATTTGGTAGATTGTTTTTAGCTCTGTTTTGAAACTACAAAAAAACGAATTGAAGTTGCACAGTATATGTGATAGATTGCTTTTATCTCTGCTTCGAAACTACAAAAAATAAGCTTAAAATTATGTAGTGTTTAGCAGGATCCTGATAGTACAGTCGGGTTCGTTCTCGACTCACAATCGGGAATTCTGGGTTCAAATCACAAGAGAGACAGAAATAGTTAAGTGCATTTCCCCCATTCACCTAGCAGTAAATAGGTACCCAGAAATTAGTCAGCTTGTTGAGGAATTGCATCCTAGAATGGATCAGTAATTCTACCTGAAAGTGGAGGGAACTCAACATAAGCCTAACCTAACATGTATATATATCCACTATCCCCTGACAATGAATTATTATATTAATTACAATACACAAATTACCATGTTAACAATAGCAAAACAAACATCAACAGAACAAAGTAATTTTAAGATGCACTGGGGGGGGGGGGATGATTTAAAAGCTAAAGTATTTCATTAGTAACTAACCTCTATGGTTTTAAAGAGTGTCGTCAGAGTTTTTGGCTCTCCTTTGTAACAGAAGATATGCAACTTGTTCTTCCCATCTTCTCTCACACTCAACTCTCGTCCAGCATGCATTAAATGAAAATCTGGAGAACATACAATAATACATTATTATGCTGTAGTCTGAAAATAGCAAATGCAGATGGATATGATGAAAAGAATTTGAGTTCAAGTCTATCAATACAAATATTGAAGTTATTTATATAAAATCAAATGAATATTAGTGAAAGGGTGCCTGTAAATATTTCCCAAACCTTACACATGATCAAACAAAATTCACAAAATTCAAACTTTCAGGCTACCAGATTGTATCGTGTGACTTAATTACTGTCATGTTCAAACTAACTGTAATGTAACTAAATGTGAACCTAAATAAAGAGGAGCTCATCTTATCTTGGTTGCTACCTTGAAGATATTCAGTGGAGCTAGGCTTTGGAGGCATGGTTCCTGATCCAGGTTTTTACTTCCACCAACATTACTAGGAACATCTGAAAAATTAATCATAAATAAATAAAATGCCTAATTTTTAATGAACTAAATGTAACCACCACATAAACACACATTAGTCTTATGAGCTTTTTCAATAAAAACTATCTTGATTTGCTATGATTTTATATTATTCAGCTTTTGCATTTGTTTAAATATAACCCTAGCACTTTACACCCCATCTATGAAATAATATTGTTGAGAATGTTTTTCCTGAAGTAAGATGGTACAGTACTCCCTTGAAACTCCAAATTATTTCGTTCCAAACACGATCCCGATTTGTGTGAAATCTTTATTTCTGAAAACTGCCCTTTTTTGTGCTATTTATCACCAAATCTTCTGGATTTTCCTTATAGCAAGTGAAATACAGTAACACATGTTTTAGCATATTTAGACATTATATTAATATATAAATGATTTTATATGCTTATAAATAATAATTATGCACAAATCTAAATACACTACAGGCAAGAAGATCACAATGATATAGTTACATCAGAATCAGATTTAATAGTACCAAATTTGTTCCATCTAGTAAATCAGAGAATGAGTGCAGCATCGCACAGCTTCATGCCATGTTACTATGTCCTTGCTGTCTCGGTCTGACATCCCTTACTGGTACAGAAGACTGGTTCATCTTCTGGAGGATATTATTCAGGATTCTAAAATCGATAAAGCCCACAATAATATTGTTTTCGTCAAATTTAATATCTTGTGGCAAAATTTTATTCCACTTGACATTACATTTCTCTAAAGCCATAATCATGCGCAATGATTACCAACACTCATTGATTCTCTCTTCCCCCCCTTGGGTAGGAGTGACCACGTCCTTTTGGAAATAAAATATGCAATGCGTTATAATCTACAAGAGAATTAGGAAAATGAAGCAATTGAAAAACTTGATTTCAGGGGAGGACACTATGGAGAACTTAAGAAGTTCTTTAATGAATTTGATTGGGAAGAATTGTTGTTAGGCAAGGAAGTAAATAAGATGTATGCCAAGTTTTGTAAATATGAGAGGACAAAAGCATTTATACCAAAACAGAGATGCAGAACTAGAAAACAGGACAGGTTCAACAGAAATTGTGAGAGGGCCCAGAGAACAAAATGTGAAAAAATGGAATCAATATGGGAAGAGGCCAAACCCTCAAACATAATAATAGCAATACAGTACAATGAAGCAAGAAATGACTACACTGCAGTGAGAGGAGAGGCAGGAAGCCATTTTGATAAAGGGATTGTGGATAAATGTAAAACAGACCTAGGCCTACTCTATAAATTCAATAAATGCAAATTGCAGGTACAAGATTTCTGAGACTGAAAATGGGGAACAGATTCACAAACGAAAAGGATATATGTGAATCACTAAATGAACAGTTCCAAAGTGTATTTGTGCAAAATGAGGTTTTTGGAAAACCAGACACAATGTCAAAGAGTACACAGAGGGGCCTCAAGACAATGTGGACAAATTACTCAAGGAGCTACAAAGAAATAAAGCGTTGGACCAAATGGAGTTTCACCTTGGGTTCTGACAGAATGTGCACCTGAACTGAGCATTCCACTTCAATTTATTCCAGACATCTTTGTGTACGGGAATCTTAGCAGATATATGGAAAAAGGCATAGTTCCAATCTATAAAAATGGCAGCAGAGAAGACCTATGTCATTGACAAGTGTGGTAGTCAAAACACTAGAAATAATAGTTAAAGCCAAATGGATAGATTACCTGGAGAGAAATGATATAGCAACAGACAGACGGACAGTATGGTTTTCGAGCAGGAAGATCATGTGTAACAAATCTACTTAGATTTTATAATAGAGCCACAGAGATTCTACAGTATGAGATAGAGATAGTCAGAGGTAAGAGATAGCTAGGTTGACTGTTTATCTAGACCTAAAAAAAAAAAAAAAAAAAGGTCTTTAACAGAGTCCCACACAAGAGGCTGTTTTGGAATCTGGAACATGCTGGAGGGGTGACAGGGAGATTATATGACATGACTGGAAACTTTTCTAACTGCCAGAAAGATGAGAGCAGTAATCAGAGGTAATGTGCAGACGATGAGTCACAATAACATGGCCGAAGACATGATGACCAAACCACACACCAGAAAATGAGGAGACGACGACGTTTCGGTCCATCCTGGCCCATTATCAAATCGAATGTAGTGGTGGTCCACAATCAACTTGATAATGGTCCAGGATGAACCGAAATGTCGTCATCTCTTCATCTTTTGGTGTGTGGCTTGGTCATCAGAGGTCATGTATCTGACTGGAGAAGTGTTACTAACAGAGTATATATCACAGGGTTCAGTTTTTGCACTAGTGATGTTCATCGTCTATATAAAGACCTACCAGAAGGAATACAAAATTAAATGAACATGTTTGCTAATGATGCTAAGCAACTAGGAAAGATCAGAGACCTAGATGACTGTCATGCCCTTCAAAATGACCAGAACAAAATAAATGAATGGAGCAACATCTGGCAAATAGAATTTAATGTGAATAAATGCAATGCTGTAGAATAGAAAATATGTCACATACACCCTACAAATGATGTGAAAGAGCTTTAAAGAATTCTGATAAAAGGAAAGATCTAGGGTCGTTCTAGATAGAAAACTGTCCCCTGAGGACTATATAAAGAACATTTTGCAAGAAGCCTATGCTACACTTTCAAATTTCATAATTGCTTTGAAATACATGGATGCTGAAATATTAAAGAAATTATTGATGACCTTGGTGAGACCAAAGGTGGAATATGCAGCTGTTGTATGGTACCCCTATCTCAAAAAGCACATCAATGAATGGGAAAAGGAGCAAAGACATGCAACAAAATGGCTTCCAGAACCTAGAGACAAGGGCTACAAGGAGAGATTAGAGGTGTTTAATAAGCCAGTTAGAAAATAGAAGAAAAAGAGGCAATATGATCACTATGTACAAAATAGTAAAGAAGAATTCTTGAAACCTAGAACCTCAAGAACAAGAGATCACAGATTTAAGCAGACTAAACAAAGTTGCTGAAAGAACATTAAAAAGTTCAGTTTTGCAAACAGTGGTAGACAATTGGAATACATTAAGTGAGAAGTGGTGAAGAACACAACTGTCTGTAGTTTCAAAGCATAATACGGCAAAGTGCGGGAAAGACGGGAAACCATGAGCATGGCTCTCATCCTGTAACTATACCTAATTTTTTTTAATTACCAGGGGGGGGGGGAAGCACCAAGCCATTACAACTTTATAGCACTGGGACGGTGGTTAGGATAAGGATTTGGGATGGAACTGGAGGAAGGAATGGTGCCCAACCACTTGGAAGGTCGGGGATTGAACGCCGACCTTCACGAAACAAGACTATCATTCTACCGTCCAGTCAAAATGGCTGGGTGTAACTACACTTAGGTAATTACTTATACGCTAAGCTTATTTCAAAGTCCCCTGAAGGTCGAACTACTAACGTTCAAGAGGATGCCACCCCACAACATAAATCCAAGGTACCTATTTACTGCTAGGTCAACAGAAGCATTAGGGAAAAGGAAATGTGCCTAATCATTTCTGTCCTACCTGGGAATCAAATCCTCATCTACAATTGACTCAAGAACGAAGAGAACTGTACTACAAATTGAAAGATATTAATCCAGACTACTTTCTTCAAATGTCCAGTGTAACATATACAATGGGGAAACAGCTTCAAGTTTAACAGGTTACAATGTAGGACAAAAGCAGGAGATGCCTGTTCAAACAGGTTGAGGCCTTGTCAACCATGGTTTAATAAATTAAACTATTTGCCTACCGAAGCCATAATTGCCAAGATAATACTTCAGTTTAAAATTTAGCTGGCTTTCTGTGCCCATCGAGTCCACTTAAGACGATGGACCTTAAGCAAATTGTTGGATCTTTTAGGGTAAATCCAAAGATCCTAAACTGGTCTGAAACGTTAGTTAACATATTTTCTTCTACCTGTCATATACAATAAAATAACACGTATTGATCAACTCACTAATACCAGGAACTTCATCTTGTGCGAGTCCTGGGGTAAAATACAGTAAACTAAGGAAGAGGAAGCGACAAAATAAGGATGAAAACGGCGTGGACACGTTTGTTATGAGCGCCATCTTGGGCCTGAGTGTTTGACTTGACCCACGAGCCTATGGCGGCTCTCGCCCCACCTGCCTAAACCTTTCTCATTCCCCTTTACAATATCGAGCATCAACGCACATATATCCTCTTTACGATTGTAACTCAATTCCCACATATCTATAAAAAAGTAAACTTATCAGGAAATCCTAAATGGAATCCATATCGTGGCTTAAACAATTTCCTGTTGCCACCAGGGGCGGTTATATTAATTGTGCTCATCAACTCATCCTGTACTCACCTATTTGTCCTCGCAAAGGCCAATTGGGCTCAGTCATATCTATAATTGAAACTGTGTATGGAGTCAGCCTCCACCACATCTCTTCCTAATGCATTCCATTTGTCAACCACTCTTGACACTAAAGAAATTCTTTCTAATATCTCTGTGGCTCATTTGGGCACTCAGTTTCCACCTGTGTTCCTTGTGTTAAATAGCCTGTCTTTATCTACTAGTGTTACTGGCGTAAATTTAAGTACAGTAAATTATCCTGCAAGCGGTAGCTTATTGTGCACACCATTCTCATCCTGAGAGTGGTAGTTGACCAGAGTTTACCAGTTTACCCGAGAGCCACTAACACTATTGGCATTGACGAGGCCAAGCAGCCAGTGGCTTGTCAAACGTCCCCCCCCACCCCCCAACTCTTTGCCTTGATCTTTTCCAGATGTACTTTAAGAGTTGTTTTGGCATTTACAGCTTCAGCGGTAAGCGGTTCCGTGGGTTTATAACCCTGTGGGTGAAAAAGCATCTCCTGTTCTCAGTCCTACATTGTAGCTTCAGTTTGAAACAGTTACTCCTTTTTTGTAAGGAGCAACGTTTTATGTGAAGGATGCCACCGTCATTATTGGCCTCGACAGGGATAGGAAGCCAGCAACTTGTCAAAGCTCCTCACATTGTTCCAATTTTTTTCCAGTTGAATTTTAAACTAAAGTAATGTCTTGCAGGGTTGAGGTTCTAAAGGATTGCTACTAATTGTGTTATTGATGTCCATAGCCGGCAAGTTTGTGCTTTGTCTAGTTCTCAGCCATTAGTCAGAAGAGAGGCTTCACTAGTCACACTCAACTGTCCTTAGAATTAGGATCAGTACAGCACAAAAGCCCTCAATGCCACAACAAGACAATACCAATGTAAGAGGAAATGGAAAAAAAAAAAAGACATACCTACAAATAATCATATATGTGTACAAATGATACGTTAACAGAAATGCAGTATAAAATTACTATTGATATATTTATTTATCATTCAACTTGTTGGTTTACAGATATTTGTGTGCATCATCCTGCACACTTGCATTACAGCAATTAGAACTACTGATCCGACTACTATATTTTGCATAAAAATCTATCACATAATGTTACAGGTGCTGGTGATGACTACTCTCACCAACATTTACTTCAGCTACAGCAGCTCATAAGTCATGATACAAATCACCTCCCATTATTTAAATCTATGTACAAGCACAGACCTTTATCTATATGCACAAATTGGCAAACAAAAATATTAACATTCATAGTGATATATTTCATAATAATCTTCAGAAACTATCAAATCAAGTTTCCATGAATTAAAGCAGTTGGTTTATAACCCCTCTCCATACATCAGAATTAAACTAATACTGTTTCTTGCATACACATTCAATCAACCTATACTTTGGTTTTTCTTTAGGATAAACATATATCTACACATACTTCTTTCAACCTCCTTTCACTGCCTACAATGAATATATATCCTATTTGAATATATTTATTAACAGGCATATATAATCTATAAAATATACAATATCTTAGATATCCTAAGCTCAATGATTCATACAAAACCTACTCAAGCAGGCTGATAAAGACTTTCATACTTTGTAGATCTAAAAGGTATTGCAATTATCACTCATGGTGCTGCAGGTGACACACTGTTGATGCTGAAGTTATCACTTTATTGTCGTTGCAGCTGTCAGTCTGCTGCATCGCAGCCATCAGTCTGCTGCCGTCGCAGCCGCCAGTCTGCTGCCGTCGCAGCCGTTATTCTGCTGCCGTCGCAGCCGTCATTCTGCTGTTGTCACAGCTGTCAGTCTGCTAGTGCCGCAGGTGTCACTTTGTTGCTTGTAGTTGTCTTTGATTAAATCAATTAACACAAAATACTTAAAAGTTATATACTAGTGTATATAATAGGGAAAGTATAAATATGGAATAAGAAAAACAGAAAAGTAGGGAAATATTAATAATGCATATATTTTTAAAGCACAATTTTGAGCTTGAAAATGTAAGGCAAACATTTGGTATGATAAATGTGATAAGTTGTCTTTCCAATAAAAGAAACTGTATACAGTACCTATGAGAGCTCCTGTCTAAGTCTTTGCCATGTTAACAATGCTAAGAGAGAGGCCACGAAAATATCTAATGTCAATTAAATTAACAAAGTGTTTATATTCTGCTTTTCAACAATCTACACTTACTTCAAATCTAATTTCATTATTAAGAATTAATCTTGTGTCTAATTATACCTACATTTTGGAAAAAAAAAATCCCCATCAACTATATTACAGAACAGTATACAAATTGCTTGATACTTTGTAATGGTCAGTAATTTATGAACCAAGCAAGAGTATCTTGAATATACCGCTTAGTCAATGAATTATTTCCTTACAAATTTTACAACTCTTCCCGTTTTTCCCTCTTTCTAAGTCCATAGTAAAATTCCCAGTCAATCTAGTTTCTTTTTAATAGTCCATCTTGCCTTATCACCTAAATGTTTCAGCTGCCATGCTCACTTGCAACTCATACACCAATACTTATGTATACAACTCAACACTAAACATTCACTTAATCCTAGCATCACTGTAGACACATTGTGTTACAGAGCATTATGGAGATCACACAATAAGTATAACAAAATATCAATGTATAAAAAGTAAGAGTGAAGAACGTATGTTGACCAAACCACACACTACAAAGTGAAGGGACGACGGCGTTTCGGTCCGTCCTGGACCATTCTCAAGTCGATTGTGAGAATCGTCTTGAGAATGGTCCAGGACGGACCGAAACGTCGTCGTCCCTTCACTTTCTAGTGTGTGGTTTGGTCAACATATTTCAGCCACGTTATTGTGACTCCTCGTCTGTATGTGAAGAACATACATTATATACAGCCCAGGACAGTTGAATTTAAGACATGCTCATGCCAAGCGAACATCATAATCTTTAGCCACTAGTGTCATCAGGGGTTATGGCACAACCATTTTATTACATTTTCTATATAATATGCCAAAGTGAGTAGTATCATTCATCAGTATAAAAGTTATTATTGTACCTCAGTAACATCTTTTGCATCGTTTGATAAAGCACACTATATTATACAATATAAAATGTAATTAAAAATATTACTGACAAGCATTATTTCATGTTATTTTAAAGAGAGCATCAAAATTACAAACTAATATTACAGCTAAGAACACTGAAGTATATTTTATAAAAAGAAAAATAAATATGAATAAAGATATAATTTTGTTGTAATGTAAACTAAATATCTTGCTGCATCCCAATCATTTTTTGTTTATTTGACAGATGAAATAACTTTTCACATTTCCACATAAAGCCCATCCAGAACACACACTGTATAAGAATAACAAAAGAAGTGTGATGATAAAAGTGTCCCCCAGTGTGTGTTCTTAAGTGTTCTTCAGTGTGGATTCCCAGTAGTGTTCTTCAATGTAGGTTCCTTAATGTGGGCTCCCAGTAGTGTTCTTCAGTGTAGATTCCATAATGTGAGCTTCCAGGAGTGTTCTTCAGTGTAGATTCCATAATGTGAGCTTCCAGGAGTGTTCTTTAGTGTAGGTTCCCCAGTGTAGGTTCCTTAGTGTGGGTTCTTGGCACATACACAACTATGTAAATTACCCAGTAGTCTACTACGCAAGAAAAAATTACCAAATAGAACCTGCCTGTAAATTCTTCTTACCAAGTTGCTTAAAATATGCCAGAGTGGTTTTAAAGTTCTCAGCATAACAAAACCTATCATATGACCCACACAACACTGGCAATATGTGGCTGCTGCTATGCCTTTGGCACACACGAGCACAAATTAACAAAATATAAATGCAACTTTCCTTTTGTCTGTCTAGAGCATATTTTGTACCAGTGTCATCAAGTCTTCAAGATATATATACATCTCACCAGGGGTATTTTTTCAAATATTATACACAAATTAATGACAAGGCAAAATTTTGAATATATAATTGGTAAGGTTTAAAAATATTTATGTAACAAAAAATACAATAAAATAGGTTTCTATATTAAATTACATATATTTTACACAATAAAAAATAAAATGAACTTTAAATATCAAGTAAAAAAAAATTAAGTATTGAATGTAATACATACTTTTTCTCTGGTGGGCCCTCTGTAGCTCCATATGATTTATACTATAAAGCCAAACCTTGAGAAATGCCCCAGGCCTCTGAGCTGACCTACAGGTAGCCACGACCAGAATCTGGTCCTTTCTATGAGGCAAGGGGAGTTTGGGAAGAAAGGCCCAAGAAAACAAACTACAGTGCTGTCGGAATAAATAGTCTGAAGCAAACATGGCAAACAATTGTTCATGCGGATGAACAATACTAACATTGATGCATCCTGTAACTAAATGTACGTAAGTAATTACCCGACCACGACATGGTGGCTTAGGTCACTCATGGTCCAGGACAGCCACATACTTCACTGACAAGCTGTAGGTACTAAGCCACACAAGAGCACAGGCCTATAGCCCCTGCAAGAAAGGTATAGGCCAGCAGTCACAGGCAAGGGTCAGTTCTAAATCCAACAGGTGAAAAGGCAGTGGCTTCAGAAAGAACCTGTAGCATCCAAGAACGTTAAATCACAACCCGTAAAGCTGCAAACAACAACCTACACATCCCTGCCAATTGAGAACACAAGGTAAGCAAACTTGGAAGTAATGGGTACTGGCTGCCAGGACTAATATACAAACAGTAAGGTATGACAGGCACAAGGGAAGCATGTATAATAATCACATACCTAACCCTGCCCTAACCCATGGCTTCATACACTTTTTCAAGGTGTATGTAGCCATGGCTAAAGAATGATTATCTACATGATCCAAGCAAACACCAGGCCAAAGTACAAAGTATTATTAAAATACACAGGAATCAGGACCAGGTACTATTTATGCACAAGGTCAAAGCTAACTACCATCACCACCTCAAAAAACAGGCCTTTATGTCAGGACCGCATAACCCAATAGGCCAGGTTGGCCATGGCATAGGGCCCACTAGCTGTCTACATGCACATCTTAAGTCTTTGAGTAGCTACACTGACCAGAGGGGTGATGCCCATTTAGGTGTTTTGGTTAAGGGCCTATAAACAAATCTGGCCCTGCTCCACGTGGAAAGCAAGTCCCGTATACTACCTGGAGGCAAGAAGATTCAAGAGCAGCCAGCTCCTCAGAGCAGGTATCTCATGTGCAGCGGGAAAAAACTCAAGATCAGTGAAGAGAGTACTGTTATATAGTCAGAGGGGACATAGAGAGCAGGGAACATGCAATATGGATGAAAGCAAACATAATAGTGAAATTTTAATGGAAGAAAAAATAAATTAATATGCTTCCATAAAACTGCTATTCTAGGGACTGCCACATACTTCACCAGATTCAGATTCTGTTGAAGGGACTTTAGAGCTAGTTCATCAACAAGAGGAACAGATGAAGGCACCTCAGGTAAGCTTGTTTCAAATCCAAATTATCTGTCTTGGGCGCTGAATGAAGACATCATCAGTCTCTTAATTCCTGCATTCAATAATTTCAGCTAAACTTATATATAGTTATTTGTGTTTTCAAGTCCTTAGTGTATGGGGTTCTAACTGATCATACAGTGTTGCTGATATCCTTAGTATGGGGATGGTCAGTAGTTGAAATGAGGGTGGTTGATAATGTGCGAAGATAATGTTCGATGCATTAAACTTGGTGATCATAGTGAATGGTTAAAGGGTGTGAATCTCTTGGAGCTACTCTGATTCCGAACTGAAACTGAGAATACAGAAAGAATAATTTTCTTTCAGCATTTAGGTGAAAGAAAAGCAGCTTGAAGAATCTGAGCAGAGTGATGCATTCTCAACTTGCATCAAGCGAATGAGTGAGGTGAGTGGCTGAAAAGGACCCCTGATGACATGGGCCACTATTTGGCAACTGTCGAGCATATTACATCAAGGTTGGTGCTATTCATCTGCAGCAACGATCTTGGGCCAGATTCACGTAGCAGTTACGCAAGTACTTACGAACGTGTACATCGTTCCTCAATCTTTGACGGTTTTGGTTACATTTATTAAACAGTTTACAAGCATGAAAACTTCCCAATCAACTGTTGTTATTGTTATAAACAGCCTCCTGGTGCTTCGGAGCTCATTAACTGTTTAATAATTGTAAACAAAGCTGCCAAAGATTAAGAAAAGATGTACAGGTTCGTAAGTACTCGCGTAACTACTTTGTGAATCTGACCCCTTGTGATTAAGAATTTATACATTTCCTTGGGGCAGTAGTTTGTGTTGTTTTGCCTAGCATCAAGATTCTGGTCCTGGCTCCCAGTAGGTCAACACGAGTCTCGAAGTCCAGGTACACTTTTCAAGGCTTGGCTTCACCAAAGTGCAAGCAACAGTGCTACCAAAGGGGCCTTCCAGAAAAAGAAATAAAACCTTTGAAACAGTTTAGTTTAAAAGTATTTTATGCCTTCAAAACATAAGAAAAACTTAAATATATTTTTGTTCATTGAAACAGCCTTACTCTACCTCACTACTCATCTTAATCATGGGAAGATGCTTTTCACTTCATCTTTCCCAAGGAAGTACAGCATTTTACACCCTTGTACTAATGTACAGTAAATAAATAGTCCTGCTTATAATACAATACAGTACAGTATACGTAATATAAATTGAGTAAGCATAATTGTATGTTTCTTTTTTCCTTATCAACAGTCAAACTCCAACTTGATCTTGGTTTCTTCCTGTGCCAGCTTCACCAGTGACTTCTTTACTCGGAGTGCTGTCAGACGCACACTAGGGTTTTGGTGCCAACATTCTCGAATTATTTTGGACATTCCTGCTAATACCTAAAGGAAAAAAAAAATGGATTACTGTATATAAATTCAATTAACATTAAATGTTACCAAAATGTATTATCAACTCTACTGTAGTTCTGTATAATACACCTATCGCTAACTGTGGGCACAATACCACTATTATTATCAGAATCCTATTCACTAAATCGAGATTATGAATCATTTTGCATAATTAAGTTTATTTCCTAAAGGAACATGTATTATCATTTCATCATACTTAAATGTACCAAACAATGGCATAGTGCTGTGGCTATCTGCTTCATGCTGTGATCATCATAAACAGCATTGTGTTCACTTGTATCTGAACATTGTACATAGTCTATCACAGTCAGGATCTTCTATGATACTATCAATGCAAAATAATCACAGTTACTTATACACTGTAAATTTTAAGTGATGCTGTGGACACACGCTAAACAGCAGTGCTGTTCGCTTGTGCTTCATACACCAGCCTTGGCTGCTTAATACCGAGGCCTTCACACCCAGGAACAATGTCTATCGATTTTTTTTTTTAAAGATAGCATCTGTTTACTGGAGGCCTGAGAAAGTCGATGTGAGCCCTGTGTACCTGCAGGAGTTTGAAATCTTATGCAATAATCTAAATCATTCCTGTATGATTTTCGTAGTGCAGCGAGTTAGGCCAAAAGCATACGTGTATGATTTGCACAGTGAAAGGGTTGAAAATGGTCCTAAAATCTGCCAAAAGGGGCTACGTGGCCAAGTAACAATTGGAACCCTCCTTGCATAATCATACATATGCCTTATAAGTTTCAAAATAATATATGAAAGTGTTCTCTTAAGACAGAGGTGGGGAACTGGTGGCCTTTTAAGGTACTCTATGCAGCCTTCAAATGCAACTTTAATTAACAAAACAGACAGGGGGTGTCTTCTCGGGGGGTGTGTAACAAAAAGGAGGCCTGGTCGAGGACCGGGCCACGGGGACGCTAAGCCCCAAAATTATCTCAAGATAACCTCAAGATGGTCTAAGATTAATTGCGACATATTTAAATGAATACAGTGCATAATGCAATGTGCAGCTTGGTTTCCCCACCTGTCCTACGACATTACAAAGATGCCAAACTTTTGTAATAAAAATGTTGGTAAAAACTACAAGGTATTCCTTTATGAGTTGCCCACTTATCTACCAATATTTTATATTCTTTATTGTCCTCGGGTGAGAACTTTCACCATCAACACCACACTTCCTTAATTTGGCTTAATATACTTTTCATCTGCAAGTATGACCCATCTTGAATAATGCATTAATTTTGAATGATAGTTTGTTACTGATAAACTAGCTAAGAGAAGTCTTACATGATGCTTCAACTGGCAGAGTATTCTAATTCTGAAACTGTTGCATAAAATAAAAACATTTCTAATATCACTGAACAGAATCTAGACTAGACTAGACTATGAACATTACAAACCTCTGTTTGCAGCATTTGAGATGGAGAAACAAGTGATTATTCCAGGATTCTTTACCTTGTTAGAAAACTTTTCCAGGATTGACCAAATAAGTAGGCTATTATTCACATTCTCGACATAACCCTACTTTTTCTATACATAACCTGTATTAAAAGTTGCCTGTGTGCACATTCACTTTGCATAAGGGTTTTTCATGAATGTATCCTTACACTTGTTAAAATCTAAAGTGTGCCAGAACATTTTATATTTTTCTCTGCAATATTTCTGTGTAGTATAGTTACAGAAACACAAACTACTGTATATGAAGACTCTTGCATACTTACTGGATCACTAGTCCACCTGTTTGGGATCATGGGGCGATACTGGTCAACACATACAACTTTCTTCATGTCATCAAAACTGGGATCATTTGGAACAACATCATGAAAAGGAGGTTTATATTCATCCACAATTCCATTTGAAACACATCTTCGGCACACTTCCCACACAACCAGCCCCAAGGCATAGATGTCCACTTTACGGAATGATTCAAAAACACTCATGTTTATTCTGAAAAGATGTATACAAATTAGTTATATATGATTACCGTGCCTTTCAGAGTAAATTACATTGTTGTAAATCTTCAAAACTACAATCAACATCACAGTATATGTACAGTACAGGTATAATGATATTTTTAAACCAAGTCCTAGGAAAACACAATTTGCTGCACCTTATATCTAAAAATGTGGGGAGATAGAGACTATTCTGGGCTCCACCAGGTACCCCTCTAGTATTTTATAAGGTACAGTACTTGCCATTTTGTTTAAATTTGACTCATCAGTATTATGAATGATTTGAACGTGTTAAAGCATATGAAAATTTAGTTTACAATATAAATAATAAAAGTCAATGTGTTTTCATTAGAATTATCAATAATCGTGTTGATTTTCCAAATATTTCAATGTATTACACTTGCTTCAATCCCCAACCTGTGAAAATGGGGCCTTGGCTTGGGTTGATCTAGTATCCCCAGACTTCCTTTGCCCCCGAGTGTACCAGATTCGGCTTCTAGTCACTAGTAGGGGATTACCACTCACAGAGCCAGAAGGCACAAGAATGACAGCACCATAGCACATCATGTGCATGAGTAAGTGGGGTAGCTTCCCCAGACACTAGGGATGCTGGGGTTGCCATCTGGGGAAGACAGGGTGAGGATGTGGAGCTAATAATGACTGGACCTTGACAATGAGTGTGTAAAAAAGTTAAAATCAGAGTTGTAAATGTTGTCCATATAGTTGCTCTTTTTGCCGTGTTCTACCTTTCTGGTGGGTTTCCCTTTGGAAATGTGGTTGATCTAGTATCACCACTCCCTTATGCCTTCATTCTGGAGGCCAGATTTTTGTCCTCGGCCTGTGATTCAATAGTCTGCTGTGGTACCTGGATTTGGAGGATTTCAGGCAAGAAGCTTATGAAGATACAAAAGAAATCCCTTCCAGGAGAGCAAATGCTGTTTGCAGGATAATTCCCTACATTTAAAAGGGGTATCATATGTTTGTGAATTATTTCTTTAAGTGTAGGCATGACCTACATGCCTACCAGTAGGTCAGGCAGCAGGGTGCAACTAGTGTGAGGATATACACTTAATACTTGTTTACACTATTTCCTTACAACACAATTTAGCTATCAATATTAGCATCTTGCTGTGCCACAGTTCACAACCATACAAATTGAGACACTGACAATTAAATAATTATACTCTCGGCAAGGTGATAAGAAGACCAAATTCACTAATGATATTTGTTTAGATTTTCAGGTCTCTGAAAGCATTGGAAAGATTGATAACAAGCAAGCTCTTCGAAGAATATATTATGATCCAGTTTAAATTTTGTAATATTGTTCATAAGACAGGTAGAATAAATTACAAGACTGGGTAGTATGGACTAACACCACTGGAATCTTCAAACCTCTATAGCTACACTTACAGTAGGTTATTACAAATAACCCAACCTAACATGAAAAAGAAACCGAGGACATTTTGGTCCCTCCTCGACACTTATCAAGTCACAACTGATAGAAGACAGGCAGACACACACTTATGAGGCAAGAGAGGAAGTGAGGTGTAAGTGGATAAAGGAAGCCATGAATATTGAGCAAAAAGCAACTGTCTACGAAAAGAAAGGAAAACTAAAATAAAGCAAGCAGAGAAGGGAAGGAGAGTAAATGCAAAACATAAACAAAGGAAAAGATGAAATAAAAGAGCTAGGATAGTGATACAAAGAGGTTAGGACAGAAGAGATACAAGATGAGTGCAAAGGGGCAGATAACCAAGTCAAATCACACATTCTCAAAAGATTAGACCATTTAGCCATGCACTGAGAAAAGCATGAATCAACAACAACAAAACAATGACAAAGGTTCCTGTTGAGTATGTTATGTGTAAAAGTTAATTTAACAATACACCATCTCCCTTGCCTTCAAATGGTTTCTTCCTTTATCTGATAAGGGTCCAAGATGGACTGAACATTTCCACTTCGTAAGCGTGCATTAGATTATTTGTTTGTAGCAATGTTATTGTTGCTTATGCAGAGAATAAGCAATTACACATATGTAATTACAAGAAATAGAAAACTCACGACTCGTTTAGGACTTCTGGGCTCATGTATCGCTTTGTTCCCACTCGAGGATTATTGCTGATATTAATTTCCCCTGTAGTTTGTGTGTGCATCACTGCTAATCCAAAATCAGCAATCACACAGGCTCCATTTAACTGCAAGGAAGAACTGAATTATTAAACAAGTACCGGTATAAATTGTAGAAATTATAAAATCTGGCAGATGGAATTCATTGTAAATAGATGTCACATAATGCTCCACATCCTCCTGTTTAGGTAATACTTGTAGTAACAATGAAGACCATCATACATACATTGACATGTAAGGCAATTAGAAAGTAGATATTGGTACTATTGAATTTAGACAAACTGGAAAAGTTTTTGTACTGATGGTGCAAAAAAATCTTAACCTAACTTAACCTTCTTAGACATAAAATATGCTATCTGAGGTTTAATATAAGACATATGTGCTATACTAGGCCTAGGAATATTTAAGTTTGCTTTTTAGTTTTTCAAATTAAAAGTGAATAATACCAAATTCTTCTATCTTATTGTTTACTACGTCTATGTATATACAATAGTTGACAGTTACAAAAAGTACTATCTAAACAGGAAGTTGGGTTTCATAATGGAAGTTGACCAGACCACACACTAGAAGGTGAAGGGACGACGACGTTTCGGTCCGTCCTGGACCATTCTCCCAATCGACTTGAGAATGGTCCAGGACGAACCGAAACGTCGTCATCCCTTCACCTTCTAGTGTGTGGTCTGGTCAACTTACTTTAGCCACGTTATTGTGACTCATCACTTGCATAATGGAATGTGGAATAGGGAAGAACAGGCCACACAACCTACAAATTATATGAAAAGATATTAAAAACTTCTGTCAAGGATGAAGCTCCATAGTAGCTTAGATTTGCTTGCTGTTGTGTTTTGTTTCACTCTACCCCTCTGGTGGATGACTTCTCAGTGAGGGTGATCAAGAAACCCCATGCTCTCTGCATCTTGTACAGGGTATCAGATTTTGATCGGGGGCCTGGTAAGGCTTTCAGTAACTTGCAAGGGCTTTGTATGACTTGACATGTGTGGAGCTAACCAAAGCCACTAGTAACAGGGAGCCACCAAGTGGCCCCCTCTAGAAATAGCAGACTGTTGGACAGCATCCCAAAGAATGCTACACCGCTTCTACCAACAAGAGAGTCCAACCACTTGGACTCGTTGGTACAGTGAAGGTCTCCTGTCTTGCATGTTGGTATTCAATCCCAGATGGTCCAAGTGATTGGCCACCGTTCCTTCCTTTTGTCCTATCCCAGCTCCCGATCTTCATATCCCATCCAAGTGCTATATAGTCACACTGGCCTAGTGCATTCTCCTTATAATTTCCTTACTTTATTTATCTAGAAAATAGAAGTCTAGGTCCCCACTGAGGCAAAGGCTGGAACATCAAAACTGGTCCCAGGTGCATGAGAGCTGGCCAACAGGACCTCCAGGTGACTACCACCTGATGGTGTGCATGGTAATTACCACAGTTGTTATTTTCCATTGCAAACTAGTTTGGTTTTCTTCATTTTCTCATTATCATGAAGATTCATGGTACGGGTTTCTTCACTTTTACTTTATGGTCAATATTGGATCAATTTCCGATTTCCATGCTTCCCTCTTCTCGACAAGTGCATCAGATTCTGTTCTTGGTGTTTAGCAGACCTGCAAAAACCTAGAAGCCTGGAAGTGTTGTGGGTGTACCTGTGGTACTAGCAAGAGTCTAATGCACAGGGAAGCTACTGGGGGGGCCCGGCACTGAAATTTGAATACAGTACCAGTAATATACAATAATAAAAGCTGTTTCAATTGGAAGATATTTTACATGAAGCAGCAAAGAGGTCAGATTATTGCTCAAAACTACAGACCATTCTTACCTTAACAAGAATGTTTTTAGACTTGATATCTCTGTGGGCAATGGCAGGCTTTCCTTGTGTGCCAAAGATTTCAGTATGTAGATGAAGCAGACCATTGATGGTAGAGAGCACTGTAGTCATAAGTGCTGTATGATCTAGGGTGTGAGCATTAAGGTAGTCAAACAAAGAGCCATGTGGATGATAATGGGTGACTAGCCAGAGCTGTGTGCAGGATCCACGAGATGTCATATCTGAACCATAAAAGCCCAGAATGTTTTCATGTCGCAGAAGCACAGTGCTGGCAAATACACACTAATTAATTATGATATAAATCTATAACTATAATACAATAGCATAAATGCCAACAAATTATAATGTAGTCAAAACAACTGAAAATAGTGTTAAACAGATGGTCAGCATTCTAAAAACTTCCTCTTATATTACTTGGTACTAAAATGATGAGCAAAAATGTATTTTGCAAAATGTAAAAAGGTCTAATATATAATATTTACCTATATATTTCCGTTTCTCTTGCCCATGATGCTTCATCACGTGAGAAAAATATCTTGACTGCCACTTTCTCCCCATGCCACACCCCACACCACACTTCACCATATCGGCCCTGGGAAAAAACAAAACAATAATTATAACCTACTTTATAGTACGTGAATTATAATCCATGTATAATACATGGATTATAAAACTCCAGCATTGAATGTTCCTTTCTGGGTGGCCCCAGTAGCTTCCTTGTTCACCTTGACCAAAATTTAGTGTGGTTCAAGTGGCACGTGGAGAACAAGGATATCAGAGATAGATCCAAAACTGAAAAACCCACCCAGAAAGCACAGGCTGTAACACGAGAACATTAGAACAGGGTAACAATAGAACAGATCTGGTTGCGGCAACAAGTAGTCCATCAGCAGACAATGAGAAATCACACCTCCTGTTCATGTTCACAACATTGCCAGATCAGGTCAAGTCAAAAGCATAGGAAATAATGATGATGTCAGATATGTTGCAGCTTTACTAATCCACTTGAGATTACCAGTCGAGATCAAATGATACCGCAGGACTTCACACAGCCCGCAACAGCTGTATAAAAGATTGGGCGACAGACTGTGATGACCATGTAGCTTGGGGGGTGTTGCATGGGCCTGCGAGGGTTGAAAATCAGAACTTCGTGCAGAGTAGTGTTCACTGTGGCTGTAAATACTGCTCTCTTGTCCTAGTCACATAAATTTTATTGCCTCAAATAGGGAACCATAGTCAGGGTATCTTATTTAAGTAATTCAATAAACAAATAGATTTTAAACTTTGGCTCCTTTATGGGTTAATAATATTCAATGTACTAGTGGGCTGACCATCCATTGTCCTGTTGCTTAATGTGCCTAACTGTCATTTATTTCTCCCCCAAGTGAGTCAAGGTCAATGAATTATTACTAAAGTGTCCAGAGCTTACTATTCCATTCATCCCCCCACCCCTTCACAGTGAAAACTATATGGGTGAGAGTAGTTTAAGGAGAGCAGGTCTTCTTGGGGACTTTGCTGCAGCAACAGATGCAGTTTTGCAGCTGTTTACTGCGCTTGTCACTTTCCCTCCTGTTCACTACCCCATTTTCTCCTCTCTTTTTCTCCAGAAAGAAGGTGCTATGGGTTTTGGTGGCAGCGAATGCAGTTTTTCAGCCCCTCAGCCAGGTATGTTGGCTGCGGCGCCCAGAGCTATTTTCTCAGCAATCCAGCGTCTGTTTTTCTTGGACTTTTAGCTCTTAGCTGAAGTAGGAGCTCTGGTTGCCCAGAGACATGCAGTTTTTCATCTGCATACTTCGCCTCCAGTTCAAAGAACTTTCTTTATGCTTGCCAAGGTCTAGCATAGGCCCTCAAGGGCATAGCATAGCATAGCATGGTCCAAAACAGCAGCAATAGGAGGAATTTGAATATACTCTGCATTCAGAGCCAGGGAACTAAAAGAAACAAATCATCAGCCATTGACAACATTAACAAAATATGAAATGTTTGCGACACAAGGGCAGTGGCCAAGCAGCCGCCCAGAGAAATGATTACAGAATCAAAATCAAGATTGTCATTGTGGAATGTAATGTCTTTATTCACAAAATACAAAAAGTTATAGATAGGATCAATATTCAAGTACTGTACACTGATGGACATGTACATGCACAAAAACACGATAAACTGGTAAGCATAAAAAGGGACTTTTTTTTTTCCTGGTTGGCATTCATTCTGATTGGCTTGTAATGGACTCCCCACTGGATGAGAGGCATAAATATGAATAACCCCTTAAATTTCGGACCCCTCACGCCTACATAACGAGTCAGCAATCTATGTATAAACATGTCCACAGACCCAATGACACCTATACAGCTTCCTCCCAATTTGTGCGAAACCAGAAAATACTTTGATATGAGAGTTTTTCTATTTTTGTACTTTTTGAATGCAAAGTATTATTTTATAGGATATTTGTTTGTTCTCTGTGCATAGGCAGAATGATACTTTTAATGATAGCTACAAGTTAAGGGTTAAATTAAAAAAAGTGTGCATACTAAAACCCTAAGATATTCCCTACAAGGAATACCTAGTGACTGGCAGAAGAGATCCTGCATAACTAAATGGCTCTTTTTGGACTAGCTTGAACTTGGCAGCTTTGTCAAACTTCATATTACTTAATGCAAGACATTATACCTTCAGCAAAATGCTGGAGCTATTATATAAAAACCAGTTAAAGTTATCAACATTTGTTTACTTACACAAATTCTATAAATTCTTATGTGACAAACTCACACAAAAACAACAAGTCAGAAAAGTGCAGCTGGGCAGGCAAGAACATTATCAAATCATACTATAAAATATTTGTTTACCTTCCCAATAACCTCTGCTAGCCAGATCTGCTTGGCAAGGGTGCGCTGGATCAGTAAAGGCAGACCCGATCCACTTCCAGATGTGATGGAGTCATTGAAGATTTCCTGTGCATCAAATATAAGAAAAGTGTATACAGAACTGTACTTTACAAATATTATAGCATAAAGTCTTTTCCTAAAGTTCATGCAATTTTAATTAGTTTATTTATTATGTTATTTATGTTCATTTATTATGTTATTTATGTTCATTTATTATTATTTATTATGTTATTTATGTTCATTTATTATTATTTATTATGTTAGTTATGTTCATTTATTATTATTTACTAACATATATTAATTTTAAAATTTTCTTTCAATATATTTTCCCCTTTTGTATCAATACTGAGCCCACATAGTAATGCCTAATAATAATGTCTGAATATATATGTATTATCATTAACCTCCTTTTCCCCCTACAATTACCTTTCATCCATTTTAGTCAAGTATAACACAAGGCAATGTGGGGATATGAAGTCATGTTGATAACTCACCCGTAAAGTTGAATCTCCTGCAGCAGTTACTCTAAGTTCATCTCTGTACAGAGCATGATGTGGTGGCAATGCAGAAGACACAGCTGCTGCTGCATATTCCCGCATCCTGCGATTATGGGCGCGACGTAGCAGGAGGATTACAACAGTGGCAATTACAATAACTACCATGACAGGAACCACATGAATCACAAATATCCTTAATGCTCGTGATTCGTTATCTTTCACTGTAAGAAAATTTATTTTCTTTAAGTACTGTACTGTATATCTTTCTAATACTGCAAAATACAGCTCTACAAATTTTGTAAGAAATGTTTATATGATAGATTATTATATTTTCATATGAATAATACAAATTGGGGCACTCTCTCATTCTCCATCATTTTCTTTCACATATACAAACAATTATACAATACAGTGCTTATTCTCCATTCACTTTGCCTTTTTTTATTTATTGCAGCTTAGAAAAATTCTTGCCTTTAATGGATACAACAACTGTAGCAATGTATTCAAAACTGTACTCAAGGGTCAGCAAACCTGACTCACAATGAAGAACTTTCAAGAGGAAATCTTTCTCCTACTAATTCTTCCTATAAAATATATGGCTCTCACCTTGAAGTTAACATTTTTAACCACACTTATTGGCTTGAGGTAATGCTGTAGATGCTGCTGTATTTGACTGTATAATAATATATTTACTGAACAGTCTGTTAAACAAACACCAAGCTGCACCCACAAATAAACAGAAAGAGGCAAACGACAATCACTGCTACTATCATCATGAAGCATCAACATAGTTATCAGATTTAACTCTTCGGTAGCAGAACTTGCCCAAAATGTTTTGCTCCAACTAAAAAAAAAATTGAAATGTAGCTAAATATTTATATTTTTCGTTTTGCATTTTTATTACATTTCAAGTAACAAAAAGACCCACTCATTCAATCTATACTATTAACCTTTAAAACTGCACAGGCTTGAGGTTATCTTGAGTTATCTTGAGATGATTTCGGGGCTTTAGTGTCCCCGCGGCCCGGTCCTCGACCAGGCCTCCACCCCCAGGAAGCAGCCCGTGACAGCTGACTAACTCCCAGGTACCTATTTTACTGCTAGGTCACAGGGGCATAGGGTAAAAGAAACTCTGCCCATTGTTTCTCGCCGGCGCCTGGGATCGAACCCAAGACCACAGGATCACAAGTCCCGCGTGCTGTCAGCTCGGCCAACCGGCTCCTATATATAGCCTATATTGATGTACTGACTGTTATGAGCAAGAACAATTCTGAATTTATTTTTACCTTTGACATTATTAATTACCATCTAGGAAGCAAGAAAATACATTTAAAAAGTCTCTACCCATCATGGTTTAGCTGTAGTAAACCGGAAAGTTGTGTTTTTTCAGCAGTACTGTAATGAGGTGGTGCCACATAAGAATAACTTTGTTCATTTATTTATTTATTTATTTCCTGCTCACATTTTGTATTGATGTGTCAATGGTGGAATTCATTATGTATAACTTTGGAAATATATGTATGTACAGATATAGGTACTGTATAAATATATATATATATATATATATATATATATATATATATATATATATATATATATATATATATATATATATATATATATATATATATATATATATATATATATATATATATATATATATATATATACAGTATACATATACAGTACAGTATATGCACACCCTGTATTCATTCAAATCAATACTGTATATAAATACAATGGGACCTCGACTTATGATGCTAATCCGTTCCCAGAGACGGACGTAAGTCGAAATATCGTAAGTCGAAGCGATTTTTCCCATAAGAAATAAAGGGATTTGAGTTAATCCGTTCCCCACCCTCCAAAATATTAACATACAAATACATTTTATACTGAATACAATGTTTTTTCCTAACTACAATACAGTACCTAAGTTTATCTTACCTTTATGGAGGGCTCTTGATGGCATATGGAAGATGGTGATGAGGGGAGAGGAGGAGAGTTGTTACTGTTTAGAAGGGGAGTCCCCTTCCATTATCACATCAGGCAGTGATGTTTTCTCTGGGGTACTCTCTCTCCTACATTTTGCCTGAATACCACTGGAACCTGGTTGTGGTTCAGTGCTTGTTTGTCTCGCTAAAAATTTGTCATGATACATTTGTTTTTCCCTTCGTTTTAACATTTGTCTGTAATGATGCATCACTTTAGCACCCATAATGTCCTTTTTCTTAGCCAGTATGGTGGATATCGTTGACTGAGATTTGTTGTACTGCCTAGCCAGTCCAACAACCCACACACCATCTTCATATTTATGAATGATCTCTCGTTTCTGCTCTATGGTCATCCTTACATGGGATCTCATATGTTGAGCCTTACTACTGACTTTCCTGGGACTCATGGCATGATATATAATAATTACTTTAATGTTCAAAATGCAAAAAATCACCACAAAAGCGAAATTTCTTATAGACATGATCGTCACTAAGCAGGCAGCTGTAGTAAACTGAGGCAGATCTGCCGAGTGACCGGGAACCACGCACTCGGTCGACCCGAACGTGTACCAACAAATATCACAAGTCGACGACACCATCGGATGTCGAGTCACATTTTTCGATGAAATTTACATCGTAACTCGAAATTATCGTAAGTAGGGGCAATCGTAAGTCGAGGTGCCACGGTAAACCTAAATCTTGTAAATACACATTGCACATAGTACAATATTTGCATTTTACATACAAATATTGACATGTTTATCATTCATTTGCTGGTTTAAAAAATTTAATGTTTCCTAGCATGGCTGCAGTGCGTGTTCAGTCACTGGATGGTGATGCACCAGACATGGTCCGCATCTTTTTACCTGGGCCCTAGAAGGAGGCTAAGGGACTTGGAATTTTTTTCCAAACATGGCAAACGATTGACAGAAGTCTCCTAGTGTTAAATGATGCTCCCCCCCCTTATAATTGATAGTTATTTCTCTAATAAAATAGGGCACCTTAAATCATCTCCAGGCAATTGGAGCACATGGACCAATTGCTCTCAAGTGATTGGAGCAATGTAAGGGTTAAAAAGCTATATTGCATTTTTACAATAACAAATTAAAGATTGAATGTAATAGAATGTTTCTGGTGGATCCTCCAGTAGTTTTCCAAGCTTAAACATTGGTACTACCAAGCCTGAGGAAAGCACAGCCATACTCTGAAATTTACCATAGCTTACCTGGAGCAAAACTAAAATCTGACTATTTGTTGAAGGCACCTGGAATTTGAGAAATCCAAACCCAAGAAAAATTCCAAACATCAGCAGCCACAAAGGTGATGGTAAACAAGAAACAATAATAAATTCTCTAAAAGTAGTCATGGGAAGGTGTTTAGGACAACTAGCAAGAAGGGGCCAGGAACCAGGACTGAACCTGTCACATAGATGCCAGAAAAGTACGTGGCCCATAAAGGTCTCCAATCCTAAACTGGAAGCAGCAGCTGATATGGAGGGAAGAGATAAAGAAAACACCAGTGTCTCCAATCCAGGCAAAATACATCACCACAAAAGCTTGCCATCTGATAATGGCATTTCACAGACTGAAAGCTGCTGGTTTCACAAGCAAGCAAATAGGTTCACAGGAGAGGGAAAGAAAGGGAGGATTTTTGGAAGAGGGAAAGAAAGGGGAGAAAGGTGGAGAGGGTGGGAGAGAGTGGAGAGGGGCTAGGGAAAGAAAGGGGGGGGGGGGAGAGGTAAAAGAGGGCACTGAAGGTAAAAAGAGGGAAATGGGGGGAGAGCAAGGAAGCAGTTACAGCTCCGCTCCTGTGCCAGATAAGTCCACTATGGGCTCACCATAGCCCGTGCTACTTGGAACTTTCTGTTCCCAGTAGCTGAATCTTAAACAATAAACAACAGAGGGAGCAAGACTTGAGCACCACTGGGTACCCTATCTAATGGTGTATATAATACACATGTGTATACTGACTGTACTGGTGAAACTCCTTTTAAAAATGGGTAATATAACTACCTGTAGAGACTGATGGATGTCTACTACTAGTTTAACCCTTAACATGCTCGGGGTCTAATATCCTGCTATCCGCACAGGCGCATGTCATTTTGAAAAAAAAAAAATATTTTTTCTTCCTAACCTGTTAATTTGTGTTCACTGATCACGGGAAAAATAATAAAAAATCGTAAGTGCCATATATTGCCCGCTATAGGGCGGGGAAGTCTGGCAAATTATAGGCGCTGACTCAGCATGCGTCCCAGGCGGTCTGTTGCTCGCCAGCTGTCAGGCCAGAGTTGCCACAAAGAGATAATTACCTAATTATTTCAATGTCTCTGATTGATGTTTCATAGTTTTTTTGCTGTAATATTATTCAATAGTGTGTAGTTTGATATATTTATATAATAAAATGAGTGAATCATTGCTGTACTCAAAAATATGGTGTGCATATTGTTGATTCAGTTATGTTCATCAATCAGTGAACAAATACTTTGTCGGTTATTACACTATAAGCACAGGTTATATATAAGTATCTGCATGTTTTGTTCACTATAACGAACCACTAAGTAGCTATTATGAGTCAAAAAGTAACGAGGAGTGACCGCCGTGTACCAGCCAGCCACTCCCGCCCTCCCTCCAGTCATCTGACTCGCCCACATTCTCCTCCCACAATACTGTTTTTGCTATAATTCACTATATACAGACGGTATATATAAGTATCTACATGTTTTGTTCACCATAACTGTACATCTAAGCTTGTATGGTGAGTAAAGTCACAAAGACATAGGACCTAACACAGTCAGCTGATGGCTGCCTCCCTCAAGGCCACACGCACTTAATATTTCTCCTCCAACAATACTGTGTGGTGTTATTACATTATATACACACATTATAAATAAATATCTACCTGTTTTATTCACCATACTTGTACAAATAAACTGGTATGGTGCCCATAGACCATCGTGGCAACCAGTAAACAACACCGTCGTCTGCACGGTGGCGTCGTGCAGACGACGCCACCGCCCTCACCAAAATGGCGGCTCCAAACCTTCTCTTGCTGTTTATACCCTCTATACACACGTTATATATAAGTATCTACATTTGTGTTCACTATAGCGAACCACTAAGCTGGTATGCTGAGTGCAGTCAATAAAAGGTGGCCACACACAGTCAGAAAACATCGCCACCACCCTCCCTCCCACAGCATTACTCCTCCCTCCATGGCGCACAGCGCTAAATATCATCGCAATCCTGCTATTATCAGAACCCTGGTCACTTTTATCACAGTCAGGGGTCTTCTGTAATAATATCATCGCTACATAATAGCATGAACAAGTATATTATGGCATTTTTAGGCGATGCTGTGGTCACAAGCTGAACAGCAGTGCTGTGAGCTCATGCTGCGTGCGTCAGGCTTGGTAGCTTACGCGATACTGAGGCCCCTAACACCCGGGAGTTTGGCCCACGATTTTTTTTAAAAATGGCGTCTGTTTACAAGAGCCCTGATGAAGGTGTGGTGAACCCCGTGTATCCGCGGGCCGTTTAAATCTTGCGTAGTGCTCCAACACTTCATATGAAGTGAAGAGCAGTCGACTGGTAAAACGCCTAGCACTTCATATGAAGTGATGAGCACTTTAAGGGTTAATTATCAGAGCAGTCAGTTCAGCCTGATATTCTGTCCTCAATAATGAACATAAGAAGAAAGGTAACTGCAGAAGGCCTATTAACCTGTTTGATGGGGTTCTGGGAGTTCTTCTACTCCTCAAGCCCAGCCCGAGGCCAGGCATGACTTCTGAGAGTTTGGTCCACTAGGACCAAACTATTGGCCCATACGAGACAGCTCCGATTTATAACCACCCAATCTCATTCATATATACTGTATGTCTAACCCACGCCTGAAACAATCAAGGGATCCTACTTCTATTACGTTACACAGTTATTGGTTTCACAAATCAACAACCGTTACAAAACCAGTATTTACCCAGGTCTTTCCTAAATATAAACTTATCCAATTTATACCCATTGTTTTGTGTTCTGTCTTGTGTTGATACTTTTAATACCCTATTAATATCCCCTTTGTTATGTCCATTCATCCACTTGTACACCTCTATCATGTCACCCCTAATTCTTTGCCTTTCTAGAGAATGTAATTTAAGCTTTGTCAATCTTTCTTCATATGACAGTTTTCTAATTTGGGGGATTAGTTTTGTCATCCTACACTAGACGCATTCTAGTGAATTTATATCCATTCTATAGTATGGCGACCCAAACTGAACTGCAACCAAAACAATGGGAATCATGTCAGCACTGAGGTGGTCAGATGCCCAACACTTTACATAATTCCAACCACCCATAAATTTTGGTTAATATCTGGTATAATTTTATAGATCATTTAGTTTTTCAATTCATACCAAGAGTTTTGCTACTAATGTAATGTAATATTTACATTCTACTTAAATAGCAATAATTTTTTAAGGAACCAGATAAAGGTGCTTATACCCTACTGCATAAGAAGTCATGTCTACACACAAAATCTGTTACTAAATTACCTAACATCTGATGCATCACTGAAAATATTTCCCTAAACATACTTGGATCTGTAGATGGTAGAACTGGGAAACTACCATTGTTACAGTAGCTAGTTCGGCAGCATTCAATTTTGAGCGGTGTACGAGGATTTTCTTTAATACCACATTGCATAGACACATGATCAGGGTTGGCAATACAACCTCGAGCCTCTTGTACTTCACCAACTTCATTGCGGGTGCGAGCTTTCCAACACTATGCAAAGACACCAAAACAGAGTACAATATACATATCAAGTGATTTAGGAACATCATAGCTAATGAGCATACAAAAAACTGAATAATACTGCACTGTATTAATTTCTGTAATCACTAGATTAATCTGACATTCTTCAAAATTTATACTAATACTGTACAGTATACAAAGAAAAGTGATTTTTTTTTAATATATTATGCATAAATATATTTACATTTATACAGACTCAGGAGTTACCATAATTGCATTGTGGCATTCGGTGAGACTGTAACAGTGTGGCTGGTTGCATTTGATACAAGATATTCTTGTGTATCTATCAAATTCTTCTGGTTTGACTTCCACACTGTTACCAGGGGATTCATTTACTGCAGTAACTCCAGGGGATGTATTTTGTAACAAATCCAACAAACCAGAATTCATATAATCCAATTCATCTCTGTTCAGCTGAAATGTACACAACATACATATTAATTACAAACACAAGAGACATCTTGGTACATATAGTACCTTAATTTATATTGTTTCTAAATGCTAAGAACATTTACAAAAAATTCTTTGCAAGTAATTTTCTTTAAAAATATATGTACACACACTTAATATAAATCCTCTTTTGATGTAGTTATGTGACCTTCTGTGCCCAGCCTCCCAGCCAATCACCTCCAGTCAGTGTTGGTGTTTCCGCACAGGTTTCATGTATTCTGGGATTGGAGCGAACTTCCCTCTGAGCAAACCACTGCTGTGCATGGTTTTTCCCGAGTGCTATGCAGTTACAGCAATAATTATCCCTTTTGTCTCTACCATTCCAAATGTTGGCCTGATGATTGTTTTAATCCCTCAGTTTCAACCTAATCTTTCCAAGACATCCCCTGTTTTCGCTTTTAGCTGCCATGGTCTGGCTTGAATGAGCTGAACTTTGGTGCCTCTTCTATTTTTTGACAAGATGAAGCATTTAGTTATTGCAGACATGTTAAAACAAATGTTTGCTCCTCCTCCTTGCTGCCCTGTAGTTTGGGAAATGCTGGTGTAGTGCACCCAGCCACTTTCTTTCTCTCCTGGTCCAAGCTCTGAAGCATTTGGGGCTTTCAGAATTTTGGCTCCTTTTGGTTCGAGGACAGTTGAGCCAGAATTTCACATCATTGATTCTTTGCCTTCTGTTCTAAAGGGAGGAAAAGGGGGGGGGGTCCTTATTGACTCGGATGCTCCCATGGGAAAGGGACGCTTGTCGATCTTCTCTGGCATTTGATGGGGAAATCTAGTTCTTCCCTGAGGCCCTCTATACAAATTGGTGGGCATCTGGAGTTGTTAGGGGAAGCCTAAGATGGATCTATACATGCCATTCAACCCTTATGATCTCTTCTGTCTGGTTCTGAGAGTTTTCACTTAGCACAGAGAATTTTATATATACCCCAACTGAAGTTTGAGCTCTATGTCGCTCTATGTGTCGCTCCTCTGTGGCATTTCAGAGTGCTGGTAGGACTTTGGGATCCATCATTTTTTTTGCATGTTTCTGCTGTAAGATTAGGGCCTCACCTTATTAATGTAGCCTGCCTCTGAGTTTGGGTTTGATTCTTTCTTTTAGTTGAGGTTTGAGGTGCCATCTTTACCTTTGCTTACAAATGGTTCCCTTTTATCTCTGTGGCTTGGCACAGTTTCAGTCATACCCAGACCCAAGAATGGCATAAGGTTGAGTTGGTGTTCCAGGTGTTTCTGGACAGTTCATCTTTTGAGACGCTTCGGTGTCAGTTCTGGTGATCCTGTCTTTCTTGCCTACTTGTTGACTGTTGTTTAATGCCTAATATTGCTTCCTGTCAGCTTCCGTGGAACCTCTTTTGTTAGCTTTAAGCATCAACATTTTGTCTTTGCCATTTTACAAGTTCTTTTGCTTCCCCCCCCCCACCTCCAGCTTGTTAATTTTCTTGCTAAGCTTGCTTTGTCTTTGGATCATGTGCTTTTTCTTTCTTTTTCTCATTTTACTATGTCCCTCTCTCTTTTCTAGGATTTTTTCTTTAAGATGGTCTTTTCGTTGGCCCTCACTTCTGGCTATTGAGTTGGGGAGCTTTATGCCCTCCTCAGGAAGAAGGGATTTTGTTTCTTTGATGTTTGGAGTTGGTTCCTTCATCTGTAGCCATCTTCTTTCTTGGCTAAGAAACAGATGGCATAGGTTGCCATATGACAACCAGCAAGCTAAATTTTGGATTGATCTTAGTCAGTTGTATGTGAGGAGGAACTATTGCTATAAACCAGAGAACCCTGGATTTGGGGGAGGTGCTGCAACTTGTTGATGATAAGGCAGAGAAAGGTTGTTTGTAAATGGTGGACTAGATTAATTTAGGATTCCCATTATCATTCTCAAATATTCTCAAATGTAATGTCACTAAGGGTTCTGGGAAAACTTGTGCTTGTGAAGAGACAATGGGATCATCAGTTTATTCTGGCCAGATGACATCTCCAGTGACTTCGAGAGCACCATACACGACCCTTCAGGGATGCTGTAGTCTCTGTGGTACTGGTGCAATACACAGCTTGCCAGACTGTAGATGGCATGCCTTAGGACATTCAGGATATAGGAGAACCAGAATGGCAGATCATAAAAATATATTTACTTACCTGTGAAACATTTTGCATATTGACTTGACTAGAGACACTGTCAGTCATTGAGCCCACTTCATAGTTCTTGAAATCCTCCCTCACTACTTCAAATTTGTTGTTAATATTGACAAATGCATTTTCTCCTCCTCCTGTCCAAATCTCATCTTCCTGTATTTTGCCACTTTCACTTTCCATAATGCCTAAAGGGAAAATAAACAAATATATTATTACATTGGCATCCCAAGAATGACCAATTAGTGCCCTTACAACATTCTGGATGCCCCATCTGCCCACTAGTCTTCACTAGACTACCAACATGCAGGGGGAAGGGCATTAGGAAGCAAGGTATGGGTGAAGAGTAGTAGGGGTAAGGGCAGAGTAGGCAGCAAAGGAGGGCAGAAAGGTCAGTAGCAGCAAAGGAGGCCAGAAAGGACAGAGTAGCAGGAACACAGGGACCAGGAAGAGAAGAGAATTACTAGGAGAAAGTGCCAAGCAATTATGACTACTGTATATTACACTTGGAAATGATCAGGATTTGGGATGGGATAGGATGGAAAGGGGGTGAAAGGAATGGTACCCAACCACTTAGACAGTCGTGGATTGAATGTCAACCTGCATGAAGCAAGACCATCGCTCTACCATCCAGCCCAAGTAAGGGCAGGCATTAGAGGCAATACACCATGGAAAGGGTCAGCTCAGCAGTGACAGAGCACCAGGGGCAGAGTGGCAAGGGCAAGACAACTGAGACCATGCAGCAAGGTAGGAATAACAGGGACAGAGCAGCAGGAACAGTGATAAAGGCAGGTTAGCAGTGGAGAGTCAGATGGGTAGAGTAACTCGGGCAGGACAATAGCATAACAGTGGTAGGGTTGAAGAGTCAGAGCAGTAGGTTGAGAGCAACAGGGACAGGTAATGTAAGAGAATTTACATTCTGTGCAACACCATGTTGAAAGTGGAGATTACATATAGTAGTGTAATGCATGTATTTGTCATATGTTATTAAATCATTGCCCATGTGAAAAAAATCAGCAAACTACAACTTATCTCTCNCCCCCCAACACATTTCCCATGCGTAGGTTCCCCCCCAACACATTTCCCATGTGTAGGTTCCCCCCAACACATTTCCCATGTGTAGGTCCCCCAAAACTCTCTCCCCATGGGTAGAATCCCCACCCCTCCTCCTCCCCTATGGGGGGAGGAGGAGGGTGGGTCTCTCCTCTAATTTATATTTACATATGACAAATTGTAGTTGTGTATAATATTGTTTACTTGTTTAATTAAGTACCAGTACCTGCATTGTGATTTTTATCATTAACATTTTTCACGTTGTTGTACAATACTGAACCATATTTGAATATGGTATCTTAAGTACTGTATATTTTAATAAAATTAACTGGAATAAATTAAGTGCCATGGTATATTTATGTGAATTCCTAAAGATGGGTTAGTGATTATTCCTTTAGTCAATAAATTATAAACAGACATGTACAGTATTCAAATTTGAGTAATACTGACAATCCCTCCCCCCTTCACTTAAGAAAGGAAGAAGACTAGTAGTACTGTACTCAATTAGGCATAGGAAATTAAATGGTCACAAAGAAGTAATGCCATGATTGAGCTTCCTAATACTGTATTCTGACAAACAGCATTGTACAATAACACTCACATTTTTACTAAGCAAAGTGTCCATCTCTTTTGTTATTGAGCGTGCATGCTTTAACTGTTAACCTTTAGAATTTATTCAAATTAACAACACACTTTTCAAAGAACGGAATACAGTATTATTAGTCTTAAGCCAATTTGCAAGTAATCTCTGATATAGAACATTCCTAATTGTATTGCAATTTGAAGCATTGAGAATATTTTCACTTTTCAATTTGATAATGTACAGTTCTGAGTACAAAACATAAATTTGCTTGCATATATTTATGAACAGATAATAAAGGTCAAACGAACATTTCAATCAGCTATGGTACACCAAAGCTTCTAGAGCAACAAACTAGTCACTTAGTTCACTCTCACTTATAAGAACCCCTACCTCAAGTGTGATAAGAACAATGAAGTACCGTACTGTACTGCAGGAAGCCAATGCATAGTCAAATTATACTGACCAGTGAAGTTAATGGTAAAAACATAAAATTTAGGAATCTATTGCAATAGTAGTCATTTATATGTAAGCAGAAACTACAAAAAGATTGGTTGTAAAGTAGCAGTGACAACTGTATATTCTAGATGTATAACAAAGTGTGGATTAGAAAGCACTAAAAGTTGTATGTTTAACCAGTTTTGTAAAGGTCACAGTGCAGTACTTCTGTGTTAAAATTATTTTGAGTAACATTACCAAATGAGGTTTAAAACAAGTGCTTATGATTCTACATGGTTTCATTGTAGTAGTTGACATATAGGAGCTGGAAAAAAATAATTTTATTACAGAACCTAAAATAGTTGATCTAGGTTGCTAACTCTAAACAATATAATGCCTACAAACAATTTTATAATTAACAGGTGGAGGATGCCATCAAAGCACTTGTTTTCCTACTCTCTCACTGTACTCAGGCGGCCACTTCAGAGTCGGAATTCCAAGAACTTACCATTTCACTGGGCTTCAATGAAGCTGCAGTCAGTGTGTTGACTGATGTTTACACTCAACATGAAGTGGAATTAAAGGATTATTTAAAAACAATGGGAGTCAAGGTAAATTAATATTTTGATGGGCTTTGTTTATTCAAAGATCATTAAAATTTAGCTGACTTTTTGTGTTCTTACTTACCCAGGTACTGTATTTTTAGTTACTGTACATGTAGAGTGCTGTGTTTTTGGTGTCCCATCTTCCTTATAATCAGCCCATCCTCCTTACAGGTATGACCTATTTCCAATTACTTCTGGAACTCTTCTTTATCCTCATATACATTTACAAACTTGTGTATGTGATTCTTCTAATTTGGGCATGTTTAGAGCTATAGTTATTACATATATATAATATCTCTTAATCACGGAGCTCATTTTGTGCCTTTTCTTTGAACTTTTTGTTAATAAGTATATTCTTAAGTTTTGGTCTGACATACATTATATATAATTTATTTTAATCTTTCTCAATCCACATACAGTACTTGTGCTATTCTAAATTTTACCAAATTTGCACAAAGTGCACACTCACAATTGTGGTTCACTGATAATAAAGTATTACTTATGATTAACCATGAGTACTTTTCTTTATACAATGCCCATTTAATTTTCTCAAATAATCCATCGTTCTTATGAGCCTATTCTACTCCCCTATATGACATTTGCCAGTACAGTATTATATTTAAATCATCCATTTTCTTATTTGTCCAAATCTAACTGAAGACTTAACAGTCATTCTGATTACTTTGCTCAAAAGATTTGCATTCTGTTTACATATTCATACAAATTAGGTACTGTATTCCTTACAAATTCAAGTTTCTGAGTAGGTCCCTTCAGTAGCTCCCCTCTGCTTACACACTGGCACATACCGGACATGCTTGCCTTGGAGAGAATTTTGACCCACTGAAGACAAGGGCCTTTCCAAATCTGTTGCCCACTATGTGGAGCAAGAAGCACACTGGATCAGATAGCAACCCAGTACCCAAGTATCAAAATGATGTCACAAAACACACAACCTTTCTATGAGAAATGTTTGACAATTACTGAACTGTAAAAACTAGTCAATGATAACTGAGTCCCACTGCCACCAGGAGGTGGCGTGACCCAGTCAGGGGGAACATGTGAAATCACTCTACAAAGGTCCACAGCTGTACAATACTCTCCCAGTAAGCATTAGAAATTAAGCCGCCTCTAGACAAGGAGGCATTCTAGTCCGTATAATGGACACAGCCTATGAGTGTACTCGCCTAATTGTGCTTGCGGGGGTTGAGCTTTGGCCCCGCCTCTCAACTGTCAATCAACTGGTGTACAGATTCCTGAGCCTACTGGGCTCTATCATATCTACATTTGAAACTGTGTATGGAGTCAGCCTCCACCACATCACTTCCTAGTGCAATCCATTTATTAACTACTCTGACACTGAAAAAATTCTTTCTAACGTCTCTGTGGCTCATCTGGGTACTAAGTTTCCCCCTGTGTCCCCTTGTTCGTGTCCCACCCGTGCTGAAGAGTTTGTCTTTGTCCACCCTGTCAATTCCCCTGAGAATTTTGTAGGTGGTTATCATGTCTCCCCTTACTCTTCTGTTTTCCAGGGATGTGAGGTTCAGCTCCTTTAGCCTTTCCTCGTAGCTCAATCCTCTCAGTTCTGGGACGAGCCTGGTGGCATACCGCTGAATTTTCTCTAACTTTGTGTGTGTGTGTGTATGTTCCACATGTCTGTGATTTAAACACTGTACTGTCAGCCAACACAGTACATTGAACATGCACATTAATCCTACCCCTCTAATGTACTACATGAGAGCGACACGACTAGGAATCTTCTTCACTAGCAATCAAAATTTGATGACGCCAACAAGATTTCACTGCTTGATCAGAGCAGACCTTTTAACAATACTGTACTGTATAGGAAGACAAAATAAGTTATGAAGTTATGAGAGATACATAATTTACACATGGAAAATATTAGAGGGGCTGGTCCCAAACCTGCACACAGAAATAACATCACATGAGACCAGAAGACATGGCAGGATGTGCAGAATACCCCCGTTGAAAAACAGAGGTGCAACTGGTACTCTGAGAGAGAACTCTTATCAACATCAGGGGCCCGAGACTGTTCAACACGCTCCCGCTACACATAAGGGGCATAACTGGCAAACCCCTCACAGTGTTCAAGAGAGAACTGGATAAGCACCTCCAAAGGATACCTGATCAACCAGGCTGTGACTCATACGTCAGGCTGCGAGCAGCCGCGTCCAACAGCCTGGTTGATCAGTCCAGCAACCAGGAGGCCTGGTCGATGACCGGGCCGCGGGGACGCTAAGCCCCGGAAGCACCTCAAGGTAAGGTAACCCCCACCCCCACACACACACACACACAAAATGCTTCCTGTAATGCTTGTGCAGTTCAGGGGGGTTAAATGTTGAAAATGATCATTAATGCCAGATATTTGCTATCAGGCTAGGCGGCAAAACATACAGAGCTGGCTCTCAATTCCCTATAATCACTGCTCACCAGCATCTAAATTATAATGAAACATGTTACTCGTTTTAACTAATTACTAATGGACTCTAATCTGTTACCAATCACACCCAGCTCAAGATTAAGCTCCAATTCTCCAGAATGCAAATTAATGCATGAAACCAGTATAGTAAATTTTATAAATTTGGTGACAGTTGTAGATTATTTCAGTATCAAATATAAAGAAGGAAAAAGAGGTCAAGAAGGTGGAAGCTGAGAATCATAAAGGAGTCAATAAACATGAGAAAATACTTGTACCCTGCTCTGGTGGTCAATGAGTGAAATGCTATGGAATACACGTCCACCCCACAAGCACCTTCTCACCTGCCTCCTAAGAATATTTATATTATTGTAATCAGAGATATGCAAAGCATAGAAACCTAGAATACCTACATTGATCACCACCACCACTAAATATATGAGTAACTTAATACACTTTGGCAAGTTTTGAGTGCATGATGACAATTGAGAATAGTATCCCCAGGCTGGAAGGAGTGTAATAAGTGCAGTTTAAGCTCTGGTGTAAGGAACACAGGCTGGACAAGGAGGTAGATGAGAGTGCATGAGATAGACCAGTTAACATAGGTGTACTGGTGGGGGGATAAGATTGCCATGCTTCAACATGTCTACACTCTATCATACTCAGACCACTGGAACATTATCTAACACAGTGCAGAGTTACAAACCCATTAAGATTTCAACTTAGATTCAACAGAGCAGAAGTTGTTGTTAAACACGTGGGACAAAATCTTACTGAAGCAACCATACGAGTCATAAATACTCATACTCCGCCCAAGTAAAACAGAAACAAGCAACACTTAGTGGGCCAGCCAGAGGCTTAGGGCCCACGCAGGAATATCCCGACAAAACAAAAACAACAACATATACTCTATCAGCTCTATACATATTACTCTTTATATGCCATAATCTTGCCAAAAGACTTAATATAATTATGGTTATTTAAACAACACTAAAGTAGAGTATATACAAGATATGGCTCCAAATTTGAATCAAGTACATTATCTTTATTCTTTCATGTGATTAAAAACATAAATAATACAAGTTCTTAAATCAATGACCAGGGCATTTATATTTCTCAATAACAATAATGACTGTCCTTACACCATTAAACAGAAGTCTTTAATGTTTCAAGCCAATAAGCAAAAGCATTTTTCAAATGTAGGAATAACCTATAAATAAATAAAATATATACTGTATAGTATAATATAATTACTGTATATAATTTGAACTATTTTGTCTTCAGATACTACAGTACCACAATTTAGAGTGGAGGTTTGACATCCTAGTTGGCTCTCGAACGCTTAGTCACATAGCTGAACCTCTCATCACACTAGAGCTCTCCTTGGACCCAAATAGTCTTTCAGGTAAGTCGAAAGCTTTCAAAATAACTTTCATTGATACAGCAAGCTTTTATCATATTCTCAAGAAATCATCAAAGGTATAGTTTCAACAGTATGGTTAAGTTCCAGATTTCTGGACACTTGAAAGGGAGGTACTGATATTCATTGTGGCATAAAAAAAAAAATAAAAATTTGTATTAAGCTTATTGCAAAAATTATATTGATGAATAGACTCTGGAATGGATACTTTTCCTATAATATCCATGAAGATATAAGTGGTGTCCAGAGATTCTTTGCTAAACCAAGTCTTCAGTTGCTTTAATTCTGGTCTCCAAACCCATTTGTAAGGAACTTTTTGGCAGTATATAACAATATATATTATAACTCACTCTTAAGAGTATGGAAAGGGGAGGAACTAAGCTGGTGCCCTAATGTTCAGTTTATTGCGTGTCCAGAGACTCGTATTCAAGGGTGAAGGTGCCAGGTATCTAAATATTTGGTGACTATCTCATTTCCAAGAATGGTGGAAATGAGTTAGAAATTTCATTCTTGGCAACTGGTGGGTATGAACATCTCAAATGAGTCATGGCAACATGGGGGTACCTGTTCTTTTTTTTATTTTGTATTTTTTTTACTTCATATAAATATAAAGTAAAATAAATATTTTTTTTTTACTTCATATAGCAATATGTGAAAAAGGGCAGACAAATGGCAATGCTAGAAAACACTGGAGACTTAGATCTAAAAAAAAAAGGAGTGAGCAAGTCGAAGTTCTTGAAATAATAATGTAATAAGACTTGACATTTAGAAAGCACCACAAAGCAAACATAAAATCAGGGAAATAATAGGGTAATCTTCACAGGCACTAGCTTTACTTTGAATGGAATATCAGTGCTCACCTCTCCTTTCATGGCAGGTGAGATGGCAGACCTAGAAAATAGTATGAGAGCCTTACTGTACTATAAGTAAAGCACTTGATAATGATCCAGGACAGATCAAAATTTCATCAATTCTTTTTATTTATAATAGGATGAATTATCCCTAAGGCTGTTATAGAATACAGTGTCATCAAGCAAGAGGATAGCTAATGACTCCAGGAAAATTTGGGGCATTCCCCCATAAGGAAGATCCCATTTCCACCTGAGCTCTCCAGCCAGTGTTACCAACTCACCAACCAACTCACAAGACAGCAAAATAAAACTCACAAGACAGCAAAATACAAAATATGCCAAACAACTATATACTTTGTGCCTCGAGCCAACCACATACAGGATAAAGGCAAGGCAGATCCATGTTTGAAAACAATCAGCAAGCTGGGATGCCGATGAGGCACAATGCAGCAGAGCAGAAAACTAGGCAAAATTATACGAGGGGAACAAGGACGAACTCCAGAAGGACCTAACTACAAAAGTGTATTCCTAGCACACCAATACATTATCCTGTCAAATCACAGACACGAGATGCAAGCTCAAACTTGTAAAAAAAATTTAATGACTGAGAATACAAGGTGAACACCCAGGAACAGATACAGATGCCCATCCAATGCTGGAAAGGGGCTTGGCCACAAGGACTGTGTTCTCCCCACACCCTAATCTAACCCAATCGGTCCACAGACAAAGTAAAGGCTTTTATGAAACAATTCACAACAGGATCCCTCAGAGTCTAGGATGCACTTGAAATGCTATACATAATTTGCAGCCTCTGAAAAGTGACTACTAAACTATAAATGATAACTTGTAACAGGTACGATTTGTCATACATAAAAATAATAATACTGTAGTACAGTAATTAACATTATACAGTACTGTATGCTGAAACAGTTCAACACTTATGTCCATAAGATGAAAACAATTTTGTTGATCATTTTAAAGTTTTCCGCACACTTTTGACTGCTAACCATCCTTTTCAGTTATCAACCAAGTGCATATTTACATTGTATATAGTCCATGACACAATCAGGTTTATACATTTTACCCTGTGTTGTAAATTTCACTTTCCCACTGTCCACCAATGTACCTGTGTGAATACTTGTCAACATATTCACCTTGCTCCTTGTTCAGTAGTGGTTCCACGAGTGTCATCACCACACTGCCAGAAAATCCATGTGGATCTTGACCAGGTTACATTGGTATCAGAATATAATACTGTATATCAATCACTATTCCCGTTTCACAGTCACATACTGTGTCATGAAAAATTTAAGTCCAAATGTGTGTCATTTTGATGAGATATACTACTATAAATGCAAGCTGTCCTTTGAAGAGAACTGGTAATTTCTCAATCTCCACATTCTGTCCTTGTATAACAAAATCAGAACTTTCTTCTCACATCCTGAAAACTTTCCCTGCTTTCCAGTCTCATTTCTATCCACATTATCATTGTTTTCGAAGTGTAGGCACCTGAGAAGTAACAGGAACCTATCATGAGACATGTACTTGCTGAGCACTAGGGTTGGAACAATGGTGTCTTTGTTCCAATAATCCTGGATCACATGTTTCACTGCATGTTTCATCATCATACACAGTGCTAGAAACACACACATACTTCAGCAACAGTTGTCATTCGTGAAGCTGGTAATATGCAAGATTCAATGAGTTGCAGAGCGTAGCAGTCCCTTTCAACGAGATGCTCCATCAACGTCATCAAAATATGGCATAAAATATTCACTCACACATTGTCACCAGTATATGAGTATGTGGGTATAACACCAACATGGGTACCAGCAAATGCTGGTATATGTGGCACAAAATGGTCACAATCCTCCCACATGAATACACCCATGTTGCTTGTCCTGGTGCCAACACCACAGCAGACACCAGCACAGGTGTGAACACACCAGCTCTGTTGGCCAGGAGATGAGGCCCTTTTACATTATAGACCCACCACGAACACTTGAGGTGAAGGGCACAATGTCCTCATGCCTCATAACATGCTGGCACTTGACTGGGCTTGTTGCTGAAACAGTAAATCCTTGCTCAGTAACACCACCACTAGAGCCATTAAGACTCTGTTCATCAATGATTCTTGTATCTGAATCGATGTCATTGAACCCAGAAAAAGAACTCGTCTCCTATATTGCCACGTTATACGAGAATGTCAGATGGCACAGGTGGTGATGGTAATTGCAGTGGTATTGACCTAGGGCAGTCTAGTAGGGTTGGTGAGAGTAGTGTATTGTACATTCTCTCTTTATCGTCCTCAAAAAATATCGATATCACTTGTATCTGATAGTGTACTTGTGTTAAGTCTTTATCTGGCATTGGGTTGTCAATATCACTGGCATGGTCCTCTGACATTATGACCTGCATGTCATCATCTGATAGTGTTTTTCAACAATGCAAGCAATTGGTAACAGGGAGCTGGATGCAGATGTGTTGAATTACACACAGAAATCACAATTGCGTGATGCATCAAATGAACAAATCCACAAGGGCCATGACGAGGATTCGAACCTATGTCCGAGAGCATCCCAGACGCTGCCTTAATTGACTGAGCTACGACATGGTCAAAAGGAGTTGAAACCGAAGTTCTACTGAACTTACTGGATCCTGCAGCCTCTCCGAGGCACAAACCTCTGTTTGTACCTGAAGGCCTCAGGCCTCCATCTCATACCCAACTGACCATTTGAGATTTTTAATATTACAATACAGGGTATACCCATGAGCACCTTAAGGCGCTATGCGCAGTGCATGGGTTTAGGGAATGACAAAAGGTAAGAAATCAAAATTAGCAAATATTTGGCTAATAGTAGTAGAGAAGAACCAACCAGCACAGCAGACAGCATTACAGTAGAACCCAGTAAAGCCGCCGTAAACAAGTATTAAAATTGGTTGTGCATGGAATGTACAGTTAGGTAAAGTGTTAAAATTTAAGGTTCAGAGACATCTTGTTTAATTTGCAATTAAAATTGCAATAATTTTACTGTATAATAACTGATGCTGTATTACTGCACAATTAATACTATACAGTAGCCACAGTGCAGTACTGTACTGTATTCACAACATCAGGTAAGACATGCTCACTTCTTAAGCTACCGTTCTTTAGTATAATAAATAATATTACTCCATGTAATGTGCCATTTCTTGTTTTATAACAAAAACAAAAAAACCACAAATGTCTCCTGAAAGCATCTCTAGTTGCAACAAGGTTGGTCCCACATATTTTGTGGAATCTAGGTTGCACTGTATACAGAAATATATATTTATGTAATCTCCTTAAAAATTAATTAATGATTTACTACACTTCAGTTATCCGAAACTTCCAGTTTCCCGATTGGGGTTGGGGAGTCATGCTACACGAACAAAGTTCGGGTAGGAAGCGGTCCGCCGAGTGTCGCGCCGGTCCATGGTGATGGGTGGGAGATGGTCCAGTTTGCCCACTGACTGTATTGGGCGCCACTACTCTAGTGCCTTTTACCCTGTGATTTCACAGATTCACAGCCTATTATTCCTGTTATTTTGATTTGTCATGAGGCTGGAGAATTCATTCTGTGATTTTGTTTTACATATCTGCACAATCAAGAAACATCTGTGCACCATGTCTGCTCCAAATGCACGCATTGCATCGGTGATTGCTGACTGGTGGGTGGTTGGATGGGAGCTTAGGTGGGAGGCAGTATGAGAGAGAGGGGGGAGAATTAGAGAGAAAGGGAGAATTAGTGAGAAAGGGAGGGGGAGGTAGGCAGGAAGGAAGTAGTGAGGGGGGGATGAGAGAATTAGGGAGGGAGGGAAAGGCAGGCAGGGAGGGAGGGGCAGAGAGGCAGGCAGCCTGCCTTTCCCTCCCTCCCTAATTCTCCCATTCTCCCTCACTACTTTCCTCCTAGCATCTCTCTCTACCTTCCCCTCCCTCCCTCCCTTTCTCACTAATTCTCCCCCTCTCCCACTATTTCTCCTCTCTTACTAATTCTCCCCCCCCCCCTCTGTTGGTGGAGTGGTGAGGGAGGCAGTAAGGAAGGATTTGCTGACCAGGCGATGGTTGCCAAACTTCTCAGCCATATTGTATTACAAATTTTAATCTTAGTTGTAAAATATTTATGCCAAAATGTTAATTTCATATATTAATGTACATTATTAATCATTAACATGTTATATGATTTCCTATATACTAATTAAACAAATATAGTTTTATTTATGAATTATGCACAGCTGGCATCTGTGAGCAGGCGCTGACAGACATGTCCGCCTCTACACAACCTCCACCCCGTTAGTTCCCGACCCTGTTAGTAGCTCCCCCTCCTCCATAGCCTGCTGTTCTCATGTTATGAGGAAGGCAGTGAGGGGGGAGATGCAGTGAGGGAAGGAAGGGTGGGGGTGAGTGAACGCAATTACACAATGAANTTTGATGGACAGTTTTGTTAATTTAAAGTATTACCAGTAATACATTAAATATTATTAGTTTGACAAATGACTTGCAAAAAACAGTTTTTTATGTGAGCATGCAGACAATGTCATTATAGTACTGTATTCATATCTAAAAAGTGTTGTCGCATAGGTATGAGTCACGTAATTTAAGGCACGCATAAAGGTATTACCACCCTTGTTATGTAAATTTCAAAGCCATCCCTCTTAGGTAAGCTCTTAAGATAAGGTCCTGCCTCTAGCTAGGATCAGCAACAGTCAGGGTGAATTGACATACTGCACTAACTCAAGAGGAAATTTTTGGGAGGGCCCTCTCAGTAGCTTTTTACTTCTGCAACCTGGAGGCACCCAAGCCTTGGGATACACTAGTTTTAAGACTGATGAATGCCTACTGTAGGCGGGATGAGAATCTAGTCCACTCGGAGAGATGAAATGGAGCCTGGGGGATCAGAGAACACTATAGAACCAAGCCAAAATGCTCCAAAACAAGCAACAGCTTGGGGAAATTTGTAACCAATGAAAGCAATTGTTACTGTGGCAAAATCACTGCCTAGATTCACTTGCCTACCACCAGATGCCAACTCAGGCAACCTGGGGATTGTGTCAACCTGCCGACTCTGGTACATTGTCAATCATCCAATGTATTCACAAGTCTGGTGTGCGACCGGGGGGACACTCATCTCTATTGGGCCCTCTGTCTCCTTTGAACTTTAAGATAAGTGGTGTTTGTTATCCAAGAAATAATAGTTTCGTGCAGGGTAATTGCTTTTTGTTCCATATCATGCTACTGTACAGTACAAGTTTGTGTTTCTGTGCCACCTGCCTTGCATGTACCTTGTGTTGACAGTTTGCTCTGGCTGTTGTAGCCAGGTGTTATCATTCCCAGTAGCCTGATTGCATAGCCCATGGCCTTCCAGGGTTATTCTCTGAGGGATTTAGGTTGCCTCCTTGAGAGGTTTCTTGTTTCCAGATATTGAATGGGCCCTTGCCCCCTGTTGAAAGGAAGTGCTGGTTTATTTCAGTACCACACCAAGCTCTTTCAGTTCACAAGTGCCTACCAGAGAATCTGGCCCCTCAGTTGAAGGAAGGCGAATCTGGAAGTCTAGGGCACCACAGTAATCAAGAAAAAGGCAAAAATGAAGGGCACACCAACACAGATAACTAAACTACATGGCTCCAGGGTTATCTAACCTGAGGAGGTTCAGGTAACCTCTTTCTTGACTCTTCTCGATGGGGGGCCCCTCACCCCATATAGGGCATGAGCAAAAGGCAAAAAAGCCGGTAGAGATGGCCATTTTCGTGTGCTCTGGCTGACAGTCTCGCTGAGCCTATCATGTTAGGGGATGTGCAATTGATAAGCATGATGTGTGTGTTTGGCATTTTGTCTATGGCATACCCCTTTGCCACATGTTCCCAGGTTGGGGTCAAGGTGTGTTTCATGAGACACACATAATGACCATCCTCCCTGCTCAGTTGGCAAGGGTAGGTACTAATAGTTTTCTTCTGCACTAGTAGATAGTTCTACCTTGCACTGGTATGTACAGAAGTACTGTATTACTATGCTAAAAGGTGTCGGAGTAATCCCTGCATTGGTAAGTAACTTGAGTTTCTTTACTGTGCCTGCAGGTACTGTACTGAAGTTTTTCCCTGCATCAGCAGGTGCCTAATTATCTCCCTGCACAAGCAGGTGCCAGTGTACTCACCTATTTGTGTTTGCAGGGGTTGAACTCTAGCTCTTTGGTCAAAGCCAAAGTGCTTCACCCCATGCCAGGTGCCTGAGTTTTCCCATGTGCCTCAGGTGCCTCAGCTCACCCCTGCATCAGCTGGTGCCCGAGTTTACTCTTGCATTGGCAGGTGCCTCGCCTTGGCCCTGCATCAGCTGGTGCCAGTTTCTCCTCTTGCATCGGCAGGTGCCTTGGCGTGCCCCTGCATCAGCTGGTGGCCGAGTTTACTCTTGCATTGGCAGGTGCCTCGGTGTTTTTCATTTTCTCCATGCTGCTAGGTACAGGAGTTTCTCCCTGCACCAATTGGTACAGGAGTTTATCCATGTGCCAGTAGGTACACGAGCTTCTCCTTGTGCCAATTGGTTTCAGAGTTTCTCCCTGCTTTGATCTAAAGACCTTCTTTGCTAGTTTGAGGTTCTCCTCTATTCTTTGCATGTGGAATTTCTTCCTCTAGTCTATTACCATCTGTATGGTGAGCAGGTGGCTGAACTCTTGGTCTCCCTCCAGTGTCTTTCATGGCATTGGCAGTATGAAGTTTCCTGCCATTCTTCATCTTCCTTACCAGGTGTGTTGACTGGTTTTTATTAGGCTCTGGTCTGATGATTGTTGGCACGGGGCGCTGGCAGTTAACCATTACTCAGAGTGTATGACCTAACTGCTGGGTGGATCATTTGCCACATTTTCTTTCTGTAAACTTTGCAGTTGTTAATTTTGCTTTGTTTCCTTTCTATTGATTTGTTTCTTTGGTTAGGATGATCATGAATCCCCCACGATTTGTAGGTGTAGAGCTATTTCGGCATGGCTAGCTACAGGGAGCCACCAAGAGACCTCCCAGAAAGAGGCATTTTATTACATTCAATGCTAGTGTTTTGTTTAACTTTAGGAACATGGAATAATCCCAGTTCTTCTACCATGTTTCAACTGGAAATTCACAGGCCAGTGATTGAGAATTAGTCCTCTCTGTTGTGATGTTCATATGGTTGCTATTTAGGGAGGAATCTAGTATTGCAATGTATTTGTTATAAGCTGATCCCTGTTTACACCCAATATTAAACACCAGCCTCAAGTCAAACCAGAAATTGTTAATTCCTCTTTCTGTTGTCACATACACTATGCTGTTAATTGCATCGCTAATCTCACAAAATATATTTGTCTACGTCTTAGCAAACATTGAATAATAAAGGTTTCATAACATGGTTTTACTAAGGGCCATTCATATTTAACAAATTTACCATCATTGTTTTCCAGTATATATCAAGAAATTGAGTAGGAAATATTTTATACCTTTGGTAAAGCCTTTGAGGGTTAAGCTACTGAAGCAGAGCCCAGAAAGGGGGGCGTTTCATTACATTCGAAACTATTTTTATTTTATTTTATTTTTTCACAGCTCTGTCATGACCGGTTCAGACCTCGATGATGCCCTCATGACAAGAAGGTCGTCAAGTGGTGGTCTGCTGTCTCCGGAGGTGGAGTCTCCTCGCACAGATGGGGTAATGGGTCCCTAATGTTACCACTGAAGGAAGCAGGGAGTGGACATATGACATTAGGAAAGTGAGGAATAAAGAAATTTAAGATTAGTAATTGAACTGGAATCACAGTACCTGACTGTGTTAATAAGAACTTGATGTCAATCATCAGTGAATTAGGAATATAAAGAAGGCAGAAGGAATGACAGGAGGGAAATGAGATTAATAAGGATGGATGCAGGGAGAAATGATCCTGTAATGTCTTGCACAAGGAAAGATTTAACAAAAAAAAAAAAAGAATAAAACTAGGAAGTAGCAATATTTGAAACTAATTTAGTTATCATAAGCATGTAATATGTCTGGGAGGGCTCCCATCAGTGGCTCTCCAATCTACCTTCTTGGATAGCTCCAGGCCTTCGAGTCACGAGTGCCTGTCATGGACCAGCACCACAATGTGGCCGCCTCAATAAAGGCAAGGGGGGGAATCGGGATATAAAAGATCAATCTAGGGCAAAAGGGAAAAAACTTCCAGAAAGGTAGATTGCACCAACTCGATTAACTGTGTAAAAAACATTCATGACACTTTTTCAACTGATGTACATGTACTTGCTTATTGTCCAGAGCTAACCACCAGTGAGCAAGACTTGCTGCTCACTATCAGATGGCAGCCTTAGAGATTTGGGGGTCCCAACTAGTTGCACCCTTAATGAACCCTACATTAATTGAGTTTGGGTCCATTTTTCACTTGGTTGAGGTATGAGGTTCTGTACTTTTTCTGGTTTATGGAGAATCCCCTTTTCCTGTAAAGGTTTGGCACAGTTTTTTCTATTACTAGTGCTCAAGTGGCATGAGGTGAGGTCAGCATTCCAGTGTTTCTCGGTGGCAACACTCTTGTGGCTCAGATCAAGGAGGATCATAAGGCACATCTCCAGATGCCTTTTGTCTTCCACATCTGGCCTGTTACAGAAGCTTTTTCTGTTCAGTTTTGCAATGGTCTGGATGGTTTTGCTTCAGTTCCCTGGGTGGAGGTTCTTTTGCCTGCAGCTGTTTCTGCAGATGTAGTGCCTAAGTTGTATTTCCTCCTCCTATGGGATCAGTAAGAAACACTTTTACTGCTTGCTTTACATGTTAGCAGGTTGTGCTTTTCCATATTCTGGAGTCACCTTGGTCCCTTTCCCTCATGTCCACCTTGTCTTTGTCTCTTATCTTGGTGAATGAGGTTGTCTTCAGTTCTTTCGACTGTGGCCACAGCTTTTCACCCTTTGAGCCAGTTTTTTTTTTTTGTGGCAGGGGCTCTGCTGTCCATGTTTCAGCCCAGTGTTCTTTTGGAGTGGGGCTCACTTTTTCTGGTTGGGTTGGGGTTCTTTGGTATTAGTTTTGGGGATTTTGTGCTGTTTGACTTCAGCTTTCTACTCCCATTGGTAGCATTCTCATGCATCCCAGATGAGGGTGGGGTTTGTTGGAGTTTTTCACATCAAGCCTTTTGTTCACCCCTTTGACAGTATTGTAGGGAAAAGGTTGAGTGCTTTCACCTAGGCCTGAATTTATGATGCTTAAGCTTATAAAGTAGAACTCGCCAGACCATCGGTATATTCTCGACTTTTTGTGTTTGAATTGATTCATTCCCTGTTCAACCCATGATCACTTTCTGCTGGCTGTTGCTCAGATGGTGTCCCTGGACCTTTAAACCAAATTCCTATTTGAGTTAAAAGATCAAACTGGGTAAAAAACATGAATGTGAATTCATTTGGATTACTTGGAGATTGGGTTACCGGAATCCAAATTACCAAGGTCCTACAGTATGTCTTGGGTGGATCTTTATGGTCAGGATTTTCAGTGGTCACATAGCATGCTGATGGCATGATGGCTCTTGGTGAATATTTCACAACAGTGCCAGGTTTGTGTGGCATTGTGTCATGTAACCTGGTGGTGATCACCATTTAGGTATTTGCTGTTGCTCTCCTCTTCCAATGGTAATGCTTCTTTTTTTCAGCAAGGTGGGTTAGCTTGTGAAGCCAGCAAAGGAAGCCTCCCCAAAAGTCCAGCACTGAATGTAATAACTCCTTTTTCTGATGAATCCTCTTGGTGGCTCCCCATTCCCATCCTATTCTCCTTTCCAAGATTCCTGTAGGGTTCACTTTGTGTCACATGCTTCATGAGGGCAGCTGGCTGGGCTCATTTGAGTGTTCCGGTCTGCCATGGGGTGGCAGCCAAGTGTTGCTAACTAGCATTGGTTCTGGACAATTAGTGTGTACACTGTTTGCAAAAGGGTCATATTTTACTCCTGGTCCATGATAGGCACTCATGACTCCTAAACATTTCATTACATACATCATTGTATTGTTAATTTTTCATGTGTTACCTTTTACATTTCAATGATTCTAATGCAGTAAGGGGGCTGTCACCTGCAGGAACAAGATGGCTTCTACCTTCTGAAAAAGGACTCTCAGCGTCGAATGACTCTGACTAGAGTGCTTGTAAATGACCAGAACAAGATTACACAGATCTGGTACCACAGGCTTCAGCATGAGTTGGGCACTGATAAGCTCCTACTTACTCAGGTCCTTATTTCATTCACGTTACACCTTAAAATGCAGTAAAATAGCTTTTAAGAAATTGCAATGCTGGTTCATAAATTATAATAATTTGTAGTCTTATTTTCTTTCTTTTATCTGGCACAGATTGTAAAAAAAATGCTATTTGATGTCTATTAGTATTTATTCAGTATTATTTATGTTTCAGGATCACCTTCTTCACATCATGGTTGGTCTTCGTGATTTTATTCCAGAACACAAGAAACTACCAATTGAGCAAGCCTTTGCAGTGCTCAGAGAAGAAAGTAATTTTGAAGAAGCACTCAACCAAATCAATCTTGCTCTCTACATTTTTCAAGATGCTGTAAGTATGACTCTTATCTTTTTTACTATTGTTAATCTCATCAGGTTTTTTTTATAGTGGAACATTGAAATCTTTAGCAGAATGGAAGGTAGGATCTTTGTCAGCATTCAGTTTGGGGTTTTTTGTTAAAGCACAACATTGGGGTCTTTGTTAAGGTATTATTTTGGGAGTCTTTGTCATAAAAGTATGTTGTGATTTTGAGCATAATGTTAGGGTCTGTGTCAGCACACAGTTAAGGTATGTGTCTATGCACAATATTAGGGTTCTTGTCAGTGCAATGTTTAAGTTCTTTTCAGAGTAAAATGTTGGGGCTTTTGTTATGGCAGAATGTTATGGTTTTTGCCATCTCTCACTGTTGGGGTCCAGAACTCCTCAAATGTGGTGTAAGTACTTGAGATCAAAGTACCTGTAGGAAGAACAAAATTTAGTTAGTACGATAATAATAAGCAAACCTCCAGTTGAAGAATTCACAGAACACAAGAAACTAGAAATATTGCCTCAGTAATCTAGAAAATTTTGTCGGATATTATCTTATTTGGAAAATTCGATCTGTCCAGTTAAGATGGGCAGTATCTTGAGCTTATCTTGAGATGATTTCGAGGCTTTTTAGTGTCCCCGCGGCCCGGTCCTCGACCAGGCCTCCACCCCCAGGAAGCAGCCCGTGATAGCTGACTAACACCCAGGTACCTATTTTTACTGCTAGGTAACAGGGGCATAGGGTGAAAGAAACTCTGCCCAATGTTTCTCGCCGGCGCCCGGGATCGAACACAGGACCACAGGATCACAAGTCCAGCGTGCTGTCCGCTTGGCCGACCGGCTCCCTAATAGACAATAACATTACAACAGGCAATCACAGTAAAAAAATAAACAAACACAGATCAGAGTTTTTCTTAGACTTGTTCAGCCAACAGATAGAACTATCTTAGAATGCAAAAATTTCACCACAAACTATTGAGAACTTATCAGGGACATTACTATATCAGATACTGTACTATATACTAGGTACAGGAAGATCTGTTCAGTAAATAAAATTATAATATTAAAAAATTGACTGGGGAAAATTTAAGATAACAATTTGCAGTTATCCAATGGGATATTGTCCTAAATGCCAACACTACCACACAAGATGTAGAACAATCAGTTGTTGATGCATGTAAAATCTGCTTGGAAGACTAAATTAGAGAAAGCAGGATACACTACATATGAAGTTAATGAATAATAGAAATGTTAAGGAAGGCATGAATATCTTTATAAGATAAAAACAATTTAAACAGGAAGATTGAAGAAGTAAATAAGTGCGTATTCATATGAGATTGAAGAAATGCAAATGAAACGGAAAGCTGTACATCCAAAATCCTTTCATTGGGAGAGTTTGATTGTAATTGCTTATATACCCAGAGCTGATTGGAGCATTAACATTTATTGATATTTTTGACAATCATTTTTTATTTTTAATGTATTCCTACAAATCATTAATGTATTCTTTATGTATTACTGTATAGGTTAAAAATCACTTTAGCCTCAGTTATGTGTTAGTTTCCAAGAGGGGGAGCTGCACACAAGGACTCTCTCCGCCCAGGTCTGCATTGGAATTTGTATGTTGAGGTCCTGGCTCATCTTTGAGAATGAACAATGACACACTCAATGTTATGTCCTGGTGTGAGCTGTTTTTAAATCTACTCCAATAACACCAACAGGTAAACGAGGTGTTGAAGAGTCACAGCATCAAGCCACATTGGATGTTTGCCCTGGATGATCTGATACGCAGCGCTGTCCACTGTGCCATAACAGTGTTGTCGCCAGGTAAGATGATGATCCGTTGTGTGGACGACGAGTCACAATAACGTGGCTGAAGATATGATGTCCAAGCCACACATCGGAAAATGAAGGAATGACAACATTTTGTATGGGTTCAGGATGGACCAAACCGTCGTTGTTTCTACATTTTGTGATGTGTGGTTTGGACATCTTGATCTATCATAGTGACGGTTTTACTTGTACTGTACAGAACTCTTGTTTAATAAGATGTCTCACATATCCTCTTTTTTCACTCGGTAAGGATAAATACTGTTAAACTAATTTGATAAAGCCTAAGTTATCACATTATAGCTTATCACCATATTACATCACAATAATACATAACATCAGATATTATCACATAACATCACATAGGATATTATCACATTACAGTGGACCCTTCAGAATCAGGATTATATCATCAAATATATAGTTTCAAAGCTTCGACAACTTCCCCCATTTGTATCTTCTTTGGTGTTCTATATTGTGTTTATATATTTAACGCTTTATTAATATTCTCTTTGGTATACCTAAATGAGATGAAAAGGTATAGCACAGGGAATATTAATGAGGTGTTAAGTATGTTTACTCGGAATAGATCACAAAACAATGGATACAAATTAGATAAGTTTAGATTTAGGAAGAGACCTTGGTAAATATTGGTTTGAGAACAGGGTTGTTGATTTATGGAATAAATTGGCCAGGTAACAAGGTAGATGCGGGATTATGACAAGAGGGAGTTTGGGGCCTTCTGCAGATTCCATTATTCTTGTGTTATATGATGGATATCTACAAGCTGCTGCCTGTAAATAGATATCACTTCTAAATAATTTTCCATGCCCCAGCCTTTATACTACATGCATGGATGAAATATACAGTATGCAGACGAGGAGTCACAATAACGTGGCTGAAATATGTTGACCAGACCACACACTAGAAAGTGAAGGGACGACAACGTTTCAGTCCGTCCTGGACCACTTGCAATCGACTTGAGAATGGTCCAGTATGGACCGAAACGTCGTCGTCCCTTCACTTTCTAGTGCGTGGTCTGGTCAACAAATAAACAATAGAATTTAGTTTTAAATATGTTTGAAGATTTTCATCCAAATTTTGTACGAAAGAGTTGGTGGGTGGATTTAGTCCATTGTTGAGGATTATTTGTTTAATTTTTGTATATAGAGATCCTGATTTTGGAGGGTTGCACTGTCTCCTGTATATATCACTTCATTTTACCACATTACTGTATTTGTCACATTACATATTATCACATGGGTTACTTGCAGTTTAACTCAGTACTGTATGACCTGTATGAAGATGGTGATAAGTAGATTAGTGTCAAAATATAAAACTGGGCAAATTTTATTATCTTTATAAATATGACTGTAGTTGACGAGTCCATTGCATCCCAGGAGTGTGTGATGTTGCCTTGTTGGGAATACCTGTGTGATACTGCCGAGTAGATCTCGATTCAAAACAAGATATGGAGAAAATAATTATTTAACTTTTTTCTTCGGAAAACTGAAGGTTATTTAATTTATATGTACTTTCATATCCATCTCTAGATAAAGGTGATTTCAAAATAATTTATATTCGTTATGATGGTTGTAGAACAAGACATATTGGTTGGACCTGGTGAGGGAGCTGCAGGCGTACTTGTTGGGGTCCCTGACCGACCAAGAGATCTGGCTGAGGAAGGCAGCACTTCAGGAGTTTCCACCATAAATTCTACAAAGTCTGCAAAGTTACTTCATGACTTTCATCACTCTAAACACTGCCACCACCTTCAAGAAAGCTTGCAGGTCACAAGAACTGAGAATCTTCGGTTAGTGTGAAAATTCTGTAAACATCTTTGTTGTGTGTGCTTATTCTTGACTTTGCATGATGCCCCTGTATGTTGTGTGTGTACTTGGCCTCACATAGTACACGTAGTTGAATTAAAGTAGTTCTCAACTGGAGGCTATAGTTAAAATCATATATAGAAAATAGGATGTTTTCAAAAACCAAGAAATTTGTTACATAAAATATTTGTATTATATCTATTTCTTTAAGAAAGAATGTTTGCCTGTCCAAGGTGAAGGCCAGATGCTTGAGGCTACCCTCACTCACTCTGCAGAGTGAGTGGTTTAGGGCACGGGACATACATAAGTTGGATGGGGTTGGTTCTATTGGAACTATTAAGAGGGAATCTGACAAAATGCCAACACCCCACTTATTTATTTATTTATTTAATATACAATATTAAATAACATATGCAACTGAATATACAATATTCAGTTGCATATTGGCTTGGGGACCATTCAAGCTTGTTCGCATTTATTATTTATATATATACAAGAAGGTACATTGAGTTTGCGAGTACAGAGCATTGAAGTTTTACATTCTTGTAAAGCCACTAGCACTCGGTGTTTTGGGCAAATCCTTAATTTAACAGATAATTTTAAGAAGGTAATTTCTAGCAAAAATTAAAGAAATGTTTACAGGTACATTGTAAGACAGTATAAAAATACATTGAATAAGAAATTTAACAGGATTAGTAGGTACTTAACGTAAATTCAATCCACTGTAATAAATGAGATTGCTAGTCGAGTCCCTCGATTTCTTTAAAATTTTCTGAGATAGAGATAGAGGAGGGAGGAGTGGAGGGGAAGAAGGAAAGGATATTTGAAAAAGATGCAAGGAGAGGGGGAGAGGAGAGGAACGGGGAGTATCTTGGGAGGGGGAGGGCAAGATGGGAAGAGAGGGGAGGGGGATCGAGGAAGGGGGTAGAGAGGTCTGGAAGCAACTGGGTACACCCTTCCCCCCCCTCCCTAGTGTACTATAAAATAAGTTATTCGCAACACAGTAAATTAGTGTGATGTAAAAAGGTGTAAATACAATGAGGTGATACAAAGAGGCACAGTACACATTGTTCCATCACATGCCTCATCACCAGTTACCTTCTTCACCTATGTTGACTAGACCACCCACTAGAAAGTGAAGGAACGACAACGTTTCGGTCCGTCCTGAACCATTCTCAAGTCGATTGTGGTTCATCTGGTCCTCAATATGAATGGTCCGTCCTGGACCATTCTCGCAATTGACTTAATGGTCCAGGATGGACTGAAACGTCGTCATTCCTTCACTTTCTAGTGTGTGGTCTGGTCAACATACTTCAGCCACGTTATTGTGACTCATCGCCTGCTTCTCTACCTATGTTTGAGCCTACATTTCCCCTCTCCTCTTTCCTCATCACCAGTTGCTGTCTCTACTAATCTACCAAGTTAGTCAATTTTACCCCTCACATTCCTCACCAGTTACCAGCTTCAGTCATGTTACATGTCTTCTTTCATCCATTGTAAATATATATAGTTGTCTGTATTTGTCTGTCATAGGTACAGTATAATGTTGTGAAAGCTTGTTAGGTATCTCTTAATATCTCGTGCGTTATGAACCATTACTTCTTCAGGAGTTTTATTTATTGCTCTTACTTGAATGGTAAGTAAATGCACACAAATAAAATGTAATTTAAGACATTTTGTAATGATTCCGACTTCATTAACTCAATTTTACAAATACTGTAGGTTATTGGAGGAACTGTACCTTTCCGAGAAAAGATACGGAGACCTGCTGAAAATGTACATCTTGGAGCGTCATGATCAAAGTCAATTTCTAGCAGACCAGCTGGGAGTTCTTTTGCCACCACTGCTTCCAATTAGTAATAGCAAGAATATGATGGTAAAGAACACTAGTAGTTCAGGCAACAAGAGTTCCAGTGCAGGATCATCAGAAGAGACAGCAGCAGATAAGCTGGACTCGCCCCTTGGTACCATGGAGTCTGTGTCTAGTGCTGACACGCTAACAGCAGATGTGAGTACACTACAATATAGTATTTTTTTAAAGAGGTGTAAATTAGCTCATCTCTATGAAAGCTGCATGTTGTGTTAAAATAAATATGGGATGAGATTTTAATTAGACAGTGCACTGATGTGGTAAAGAACTCCAGGATTGAATGTAATTTAAACAGGGAGATTGAAGAAATAGAATAGAAACAGAAATAATCAAATATTGTAAAAATGCAGTTAGAACAGAAGCCTAATAAGAGATAAAGAAAAATCCAAAGTACTTCACATGTGTAAAATCGAAATAAAAAAACCTCTATCAGTCTCTGGAGACTATGGAGTTGCGCTCTGGTTATCGGTCTGGAGTAGTCTCTCCAGGCTCCAAGCTTCCCTCTCGTGTCACTAGATATGCTATTAAGAATACATTATCCTAGATCCTGTTCTATTTGTATTTGTATCAGTAAACCTTCCTGCTTTCTCCAGAGTAATGTTTCTGGTGCTGCATCCTCATCACCTTCTTTGCCACAAGAACTCCCGATGATTCATGTGTCGTCACGCAACATAGACATGGAGTTAGTTAGGTGGCTCCAGTCTCTGTCAATTGATCGTGATGTTATTGACAAGGTAGGTAGTCGTGTGGGAATAATCCTTAGCTATTGATATACATGACATACATGCAGGGATCAACATCTTAATCAGGGACATAATACTAATGATATACAGTATATGGGTGTTGAATCTTTTAACACTTAAAGTGCATTTATCCTTGTATGTTGATTCACTGTGTAATGCAAGTATTATTATACCTTGACTTTTAACTATTATTGTCTGGTTTTTATACTAATGATGTTATACCAATGATCTAGTATATCATGATCTAGCAGCTACTAGTGGAATGTACTTTTACCAATGAAAAAATCCTGCTGTCATTTCTGATGGGTTACTATGCCAATGCAGTTGTTGTTGCAAATGTTATGTCATGGTATAAAATTTCATTATACAGTACTGTAAATGCATGGCACATATACCAGTTATGTTCATATGGTTGTAATGAAGTATATTTGGCCATCAGTTAAAGATTAGAATAATGGAACTGTAAAATGCCTATTGGCCCATACAAGGCAGTTTCCTTAGTTTTTGTGTCCTTATTGATTGATTGATTGATTCATACATGCATGCATACATTGATTGATACCTACATACATTCATTCAATGATATATCGATTCATTGTAGGCCTGCAATGTAGGCCACACAATCCATGTTTTGGTAAACTACATGTATATAAATGTGAACATGACAAATTGAAGATAACTCGACACTCGCTAGGCACATGCTAGATGATACAGAAATCCTGGAATCTACCACTGGCCAAAGATTGCAAATCCTGGAAACTATACTTATAAGAGAAAGAGAGACCCACTTTAAATATACAGAATAACAATTCTACTACACTGCTGACACTTGGATCCAGATCTGGTCAAACATCACCAGATAACTACATCTCTACCGAGATCTCCCCGCCCACTGAGAGTACCAGTTTTATGCAACGCCGTACTCATTGTTTGATTGGCCCTTTCCCCTTATTCTTACCTTATTCCTCTACCTGATACCCAATGTTTGATTCTCCCATTGTATTCCTTCGACCCTTCACCTTACCCCCACTCAACGTAACCCCTTTTACATGTGTATTTAACCTAAAATTGCACTTTATGTATTCATTCTTTACCTGAAGTAGTGTGGAACGAAACATTGTAGAAAATATATCATTCAATAATTACTAGTTTCTTTACGATGAATTTTAATAACGTGTTTGCTCTTCTTAATACTGATACTGAGAAAATAGAAGCATAGAAAGCTTACACTATGAGATCAACAGTGCCAGCAATGCAGTCATATTTAACAAAAAATCTTGTTAATCATTACAACTACAATAGTGAAGTCACTAAAGAGTGGAGACATTATCATAGAAAGTCATCTGCCACATGCCGATGTGTCGGCAAATCACTGACACTTGCCGGCTGGGCTTGCCACAGGCAAACTTCTACAGCTCGCCAAACCAGTAGAGATGTAGATGTTTAATGTATTTTCAATTTTTGTTACATTTTGAATAAAAAATTAATCTCTATTAGAAAAATATTTGTGGAACTTTTTATATTTTGCAAATGGGCAGACATACATGTACAGTATAGCCATACCCACACTTCAGGGGTTAACCCCTTAGACACCAGCTATAGTCAAATACTCACCTATACACAACAACAAAAAAATCATTATAGAATTATTAATGTGTATGCAAAATGCAAGAAAAACACAAGCGCGTTAATATTTATCGTTTCACTGGGTGGATGCACTCTGCAAGGCTGCATCTGGGACTTAACACGTGATGCTTGACTTTGTTGATGCTTCTTGTTTTATTCTTGGTTGATTCACCGATTGTGTTATCACTTTCTTTTTTTTATATTCACAGAGCTATTATATCCATATTTGTATCATGCATGTAAAACCCAGATAATAATTGCTTAAATTTTCATATGATAACTGCAGTACGCTAGGGATCATCAATAGATGATAGTTTTAACCCTTAGGCTGTGGTTATGCGGAATATACTAATTTCTAACTTGTATTTAGTTCCTTGCTGAAGACTACACCAAAGATGATGTCCTGACTTGGATGACACGTGATGACCTCAGACGGATGAGAATGAGGTATGTTCGGTGGTCTTTTCTGTAATTTATTGAAAATTTAGTGACTTACTGCTTGCGTAAGGATACTCTAAACACTAACATGTTTACTATACCTTGCACTTATTTAATATTCCTGAGCAATGACTCGGTTGGTCCTAGAGGTGAGCATCTACCATGTATAGCCTCAGGTATTTTAAAATGAGTTTGCAGTCACCAGTACCAGGTTGCAGCATTCTACCCACCTCCTCGACCAGCATCAGGTTGCTGTACCATACACTCCACCCTGACCAGCACCAGGGGCCAGATTCACGAAGCAGTTACGCAAGCACTTACGAACCTGTAGATCTTTTCTCAATCTTTGACAGTTTTGTTTACAATTATTAATCAGTTAATGAGCTCTGAAGCACTAGGGGGCTGCTTATAACAATAACAAGTTTTCGTGCTTGTAAACTGTTTAATAAATGTAACCAAAGCCGTCAACCATTGAGGAAAGATGTCCACATTCGTAAGTACACTTGCGTAACTGCTTGGTGAATCTGGCTCGAGGTTACTGTACCATTCTGACTTCTACCAGGTGGTAGCACCATACACACCACCCTAACCAGCACCAGGTATCTTTCTAGATACTGCCTGGTACTCATGGCACTGGGTTGGTTGACCTGACACTGATCCCTCCAGGGCTACAGTTCTCCAGTTTTCCATAGTGTTGTTAGCTTGGGGAGCCACCAAGTGGTGCCTTCCTGCACCACTGCAGGAAGGCACCACTTGGTGGCTCCCCAAGCTAACTACAACAGAAATGCAACATTGAATGTAATGAAACACCTTTGTGAAGAGTCCCTGTTCATGCCTTACTCTTCTTAGCTATTGTGTTCAATTGCTGCTGCTTGGACAAGGGTGGCTGGCCAGGACCCTTGGGTTATTGGAGCTGCCATATGGTGTTGCTAATTGCTATGTACACACACACACACCCGAACAATGTGTGTGTACATAGGTCAGATCAGGGTTATAAATGTTGTCTGTGAAGTTGCTTGTTTTAGCTGTTTATTGAAAAATTCACCAGAAAGTAGTTCTAAGGTGATTTTTGTATCTCCAGACTCCCCTTATCTCTAGAGAGGGGGCCAGATTCTGATCCTGGTCTCTGTAAGACACTTGTGATTCATTAGAGCCTGGTAGGATGCCCAAGGTTTACAGTATACTAGGTGTGTACCTCTGGGATCCATAGAGAGACCCACCATTAGCAGGCATTTCCTTGCATTCAATGTTGAATTTGGCTCCATTTTGCATATATCCTTTCAATGATCACTATTTTCTACAGTTTTATTTATAAATTTCATAATTTTTAATGTATCCAATCTATATTTATGTACATTATTCCCCATGTAGCTTTTTCCTGTTTCTTCATCAGTCATTCTCCTCATTCCACAGCCTTCATTTCCCATTTGAGGGGTGCTTCACCCTTGCAAATCACTTGATCAATGCAATGACTTTCATGTGATGCTACTGTCATAAGTTATTCTCTCTCTCAGTACTATACCCTGAAAAAAATAATTTTACAATTGTTTCATGTGCATCACACTTTGTAATCTAAAAGTGCTTGACAGAGGAGGAGTCGAACTTCGTATTTGGCGCAGCGTGGTACAGCATCGCCAGGCCTTGGGTCTGCCCACTCACCATGAGGATCCTAATGCTACATCATCCACATCAAGAAGTGCTTCCCAAGATCCACAATCACGTTCTACTAAACTATAGAATATGCTCAGTACAGTATCTGTATTTTACCCAAATTTTCTGTATAATTTGTAAAAAAAAGTTTTCCCCATGTGATCATCCTTGTGATGCCTTAAGACATACGAGTCTTCAATATTTATGTCTAGGACATATTGTCATAGTATTAATGTTACTCAATCAAAATTGAGTGTGAGCTAATGACAAATATACTCAGTTTCTCAGAGTAAATGCCAGAGTCCTAAGGCCATTTCTTCACTCGCATTGATTTAGACTTGGTGTAACATGAAGAAAATTTCATCTCGAGCTGCTTCCTTTGGTGCTAGACATATTAATCGTTGTTAAACAAGTTTTTAGACACTTTTTAATGCTTCCTGAGATTGGAAATGCAGTTTCCCAATATGGATAGTTTTTTAATCTATGTTAAGGAAATAATGCTTGTAATCTGTGGTGCTGTAGTTGCCTTGTCAACTTTATTCTGAAAAATAGATATGTATATATATATGTGTGTATGTTTGTATATACTGTAATTGTTTTTGTGAACTACTTGACATAAAACACTATAATTATCTTTATAGGTTGTGAATGCGCAATATTTTAGCTTTATAAAGATGATGTTGCTGTTTATTTTTGGCATGCAAAACTTAAGCTATTTTGGTTTTATAATGATTTTTGTACAAACCTTAGTGTGTTAAGGAGATGACTCGGATTTACAGTAATGAACATTTTAAATGACGTAGCAGTGCTTTGTTCCTCCTGTGTGAATTTACTCCACAAATCTCAACTACCCCCAAACTCATTTAGGAGCTATACTTTTAATAATGTGCTAAAATTAAATAATGGATTTAATTTACTAAGAATAAGTTAAAAAGATTCAAATAATGGAAAGCATTGATTCCTTCATATTATAACTGAGGGGTCATTGGCTTGTCTTTACCTCCATCTTGCCCCATCATTCTCATCAGCTTTATAAGAGTGAGCTCAGTTAGGTTATAATCTCTTAATGTACATTAAATCATCTCTTGAGTAAAGTTCATAATTTTAAGAACACACCAATTTTATATAACTTTCTTGCTGTCATTTTGAATCGATTCATAATGTTCAACTAATATAAATTTGACCACTTGTCAGTATTTTTAAGATACTCGGTACGAAAGTTGATGCTTCTCGCATGAATTAATTTTCACTTCCTTAGAACATTGCATTTTATTAAAATTAAATATTTTGATTGTGTAGTGAAATGTTAGATATTACTGCAACCAAAAATAGGAATGATAAATGGTTACACATGATATACATTACACAAGTGTGAAAATGGCCCAGTGTGACGCTGAAGAGAGGTGTTAGTATTACCTGCAATACACGAGTTTAGTGATAGACATAGTTTTAGTGTATGGAGAAATTTTAAAGTTGTAAATGCATACATTATTGGGGCAGTTGATTGGACTTTTAAAGAGAGATTCAGATTGATATAGGTAGGTTTAGCAATACAGTATTAAGTTTAAAGTCGATATGTGGTTGAGGCGAGGTTTTGCAGGCTTTATTTATAAGATGGAAAAATGGCAAACAGTTCTTATAAAAATATCTTTCTATACTGTGAAGGTAGACAATCATATTATTGCATCAGAAATAAATGTCATGATATAGGTGAGCATCTGATGTCAACAACCCATAACAATGGTTCTCTTATCACTACTCATATCTTATTAGCAATTTCAATACAATTTATCCATTTATTCAATTTTCTGTAGCTGTATATTCCTAACTTTCATAAGTCATGGTATCTCAAGTATCATAACATTATGCAGATGATCCAAAATTTGTGCAAAGGATTATGTTTGCAAGTCAGACACAAATGTTTATGGGAAAAATAAGGATATTTTCAAGAGAACTTTAACTTGTTAGCTTCATGGTGCTTACATGCTAGTACCACTTGAGCCTAAGGATTGTGCCATGTTTTCAAGACTTGCTAATGTACTAGGAGCCAAGACCAGAATCTGTCTGTATGGGGTGATGGGGAAACTTGGGGATCAGAGATTTAACTAAACTGAGGAAAACTGACGAAAAAGTCAGACTAAACAAAAACCACTGTTTAAAAAAAAAAAAAAAAAAAAAAAAACAAATGAAAGCAAGGGAAGTGATAGCCTGTTGCAAGTAGCTAGCCCTGGTCCCAACTTGCTTGGCCCGGGATCTTGGCTTGCCACCTACCTCAGAGGCATGTTTCTGTATAGATTGGTTGGCTTCTTTTGGGACCCAGATTCTGTTCTCTGGGAAGGCTTCCCGAGATAGCTGCTTGGTTAGCTCCAAACCTAAAGCACCCAGCTTGCCCCTTGTGAGTCATGAATGCCTAATGGGGCCAGAATCTGGTCCCCTCAATAGAGGGAAGGGGAGTTTGAGAATACTAGATTAACCTAGGTAAAGAGGCGAAAAAATACTAGAAAGGTAAAATGCCCCAAATAAAGCAAATGCATGGAAAATATTGGTAACCCTCACACACGCTATGCGTGTTAGTGGCTTTGCAGGAATGTACCGCTCAATCACCAATGCAAGTACTTTCACAACCAATTGTAACTTGTATAAAGAAGTAAATGTACACCCATGTCCAGTCCCAACTGCTAGTTAAATGTTGACCACTGGATGACAGCCGCTTCTTGATGCTTTCCCAGTGAAATGGTAGAATGTCATTTGCTGTCTGTGCCTCTTATCAGAGTGGCCAGGTTCTGGCTCTGGTCAACAGAAGGCCAAATAAAACACTTGCAACCGATATGACTTGTACAGAGCACTCTCGGTAAGATAGCTTCAGGGAACCACTGGGGCTCTACCAGAAAGATATTTTATTATATTCAATGATGGGTTTTGAATTGCTAGCTATCTGATGATAATGTGTAATAGTGACTTACTTTTTGTAAAATCACAATTTAGCATTCCCTGCTGATATTGAAATTTGTTTCCGGATGATAGTACCAGACGGAATGGCACCAGAGGAGTGGATTGCAAGGCACTTCCTTTGAACTGTGCCAAGAATAGATTCATGTGCAATATTCTGGTGTACATATTACATTGAAGATTTATACAGTACTCTGATTTTCTGGAAGGGTCCTCTTGGTGGCTCCCCAAGTTACCTATGTGATAGGCTCCAACTTGAGGATACCACACCAGGCTCTCGAGATTCACAAGTGCCTGCTGTAAGCTAGTATCAGAATCCAGCCCCCCTTCCTCAAGGAAAGTCTGGGGTACTAGACAACACTCAGCTGGTACCCTTGGTTATCTACTGCTCATTGCTCAGCTAAGTGTTTGCCTTTGGAATCTTGTCCAATGCAGGGGCCTGTATTTCTTTTTTTTTAGGCTTAATGTGTGTGTATTTTAACCTTGTTTATGCCCAATTTCATTTTGCAGCAGCTGTGGGTAGCTAGAGTTCTCTTCTCTAGTTGTCACTGGCATTAATCCTGCTTTGTCAGGGTCATCCTTCCCGAGAAGGCTCGGGAGCTCACCCCTTAGATTTCGGTTCCTCTCAAGGGTCCCCATCTGGGGTAGTGCATGTGTTTTGGCTCCTCTACACAGCCCAATGGTTGGGGTGGGCAGCAGTTGGCTTGAAATAGCCAATGCTATTACATTCAATCCACTGCATGAGAGTGCTTCAGCTCTGGCTGCAGCTTATACCTTCTTTCACTGTTTTTCCTTAGGTTGTGACTTTGCATCACTCCCAACATTAAGACAGGGAAAGGGTTTATGGGTGCTACTTTTCCTTGCTTGGTTTTTTCATACTTTCTGCAGGAGTTTGTTAACTTCATGTTTTCTCCTTTAGTGTCTATTGTTTTTCATTACCATTACTGTAAAATTTTAAACCTGTTTCAATATTTTTTCAAATGAGAAAGATGTACAAAAATATCTGTGGCCACATTTTTAAAAAAGTTACTGCACAGGGGTGCTTTTGTTGTCCTACACTGCTTTTTCAGCTTGTCTCTTGACTTCAGCTTGCCATTTTTTTCTGGGTGCCATCAGGTTTGAGATTCATCCCCTTTCCATTTTTTTTTCCCCCCTTCTGAGATGTGGGTCCTTGTTGGGTTTTGGATCCCATTTCTTGCTCCAGTTTGCTGACTTTCCCCTCTTTTCATCAAAAAATTATCTAAATGGTATCAAAAGAAAGTATTTTAAAGGTAGTGTTCTACAGAATAATGATAAAGTTCAATATGAACCATCCTGCTGATGAGTAAGAAATATGTGGAAGACAAAGATAAATAATATTACATATGTGGTACAATTCTGTCCTAAGTAGGATGCAGATGTATAAAGAATGCATGTGTATATAAATAAAGATAAACGTTTAATGTGTTGGTAAGCATTATCCTAAGAACCTTGACTAAGTATCTTTCCCTGCCATCACACATGTAGAAAACATTTACCCAGAGCAAAGGGCACAAAATAATAATTTTGAGCATTTTACTCGGTTGATAGCGATTTGGTATTTGCACAATTTATAACTGCCAGTAAATAATAACGTCTTTCTAAATTCATTTTATTTCATAATGACACGAACATAACTGCTGCCATGTTGCAAATGAGTGATTAACAAAATTATACCGATTTACACTTTTATGACTGAAGGTTCAGGTATATGGTTTACCTTCAGCTTAAACTAATAAAAAAAAAAAATTCTTATATTAAAATCACAAATACTAAGTACAGGATACTATCAAACAAATCTCATGTATTCTCACTCTGAACCATATATACAAAATACTTGTTGGAAAACTTCCTTATCTTCTTAAGACGAAAGATGTAATTTAAGCTCCTTGGCTAACTGTTGGAATTGTTCTTTGCTACATACATTCTTACCATTTAGAAAATGTTTCTTAATCTTACTTCATTAGCAAAAATTATATATTAAACTTATCTGGAAAAAAAATTACAACTATTGATATTGGGGGCAGAGAGTACGCCTGCACTCGGAGACAGAGAGTACTGTACTACTGCATTCAAGAGCACACACACTTGGGGTCAAAGAGTGGTGATGGTGCACTCGGAGATTAAAAGTACTACTGCATGCAAGAGCAGAGAATATACTGTTGCACTCAGGGCAGAGAGTACATACTGATACATGTAGGGACATTGAGCACTACTGTATGTAGGGGCAGAGGGTATATACAGCTGCACTCGAACTATGTGCAGACAGCTGCACTTGGGCAGAGTATGTACTGGTGTACTTGGGCTGATACATATTGTTGACCAGACCACACACTAGAAGTTGAAGGGACGACGACGTTTCGGTCCGTCCTGGACCATTCTCAAGTCGCTTGTCACAAGCGACTTGAGAATGGTCCAGGACGGACCGAAACGTCGTCGTCCCTTCAACTTCTAGTGTGTGGTCTGGTCAACATACTTCAGCCACGTTATTGTGACTCTTCGCCCGCTGATACATACTGATGCACTTAGGGGGGGAGTACACATTGCTTCACTCTGGCAGTGTACATACTACTGCACTCGGGGACACAGTACACATCACTTCACTTAGGGACAGAGAGTACAGTATTACTGTTGCACTCGGGGGCAGAGTACATATTGCTACACTGTGAAGCATAGTACATACTGCTTCACTCAAAGGAAGATAGTACATACTGCTGCACTCATGCAAAAATGACTGTCAAATCTTTATCTGAACAATGAAGTAAAATCTATGTCATACATATTAAATAGTATGCTAATTTGTATGGTAAATGAATTACTGACAAAATACGTAATAACATATATTAATATTAAATATGTTTAATTTGCTATTGTATACCCACAGCAAAAAAGAAAATATTATATCATGAACAAATAAATTATCACAGGAAACAAAAGCAAAAGCTCGGCATCTGCCGCATTTTAAGAAAAATTTTCTATTCATTTTTCTTCAAAGTAACTTTGAGCACTGACTAAAATCTTAGATTTACCCCCCATTGTAGGAAACATATCTCACAGGTATCTTTGATACCCATTTTGCAATGAGTCTTCCCTATTTAGAGAGGCCAACATTGTCTTAACTCTTCCTCAAATATTTAAACAACCTTCAAGTGTTAATGAGTTAAAGGAGTATGTAAAATATTTCCTATATAGTTTTGCCTGTTGGCCTAACTGGCAGACCAATTCAATGACTAAGAAATAGTGACATGTGATGGTGAAATAACACCCTGGATATAAAGTATATTGTATAACAAACTGGTTTATGAAGAATACTTTCTCATGATCGGGATATGTAGAGACAGTGATGCAATACATACATGAATTATATACAGTGTTAAAGTTAGGTAAAGACATGCAATATCCTGTGATGGGACAGAAGATAATAAACAGTAAAGATTTTAAGTAAACTTAAGGAAATAGAGCAATTAGAAAGACAATTAATTACAGCTACTTGGAAGTATTCTGTTGTTGCCACCACCTCAGAGTAAAGCTATAAGGAGAAATGAATTGTCAAAGATACAAACAAGCAAGATACTGAAATTCACAAGAAAATACAGTACTATAAATGTACAAAAGCCTTACCTATACTATTTAGCTTTTTGAGTAGCTAAAGATAAAGAAAACTCAGTATCAAATGTAAAGTATAGAGATTACATAATCCCTAAAACACTCCTATTGCCTTACAAATATACAAATATTTACATATTGTAATCAAATGATCTTAACACACCATGTTGCAAGATATCAGAGTTAAGATCAAAGTTCACAGCCAATGCACAATAGAGGGATATACTGCACCATATAACACTGAGGCTAACTTTTTTTGAGGTAGAAAAGTTTCCAAGCTTCCTCAATCATTTAGTGCCTCTCCCTTATATTTAATAAGACAAAGCTAAATATAATTATAATTTAAAATGTCAATTGCAGTTCTCTTCAGAATAATAAAATTGGCACCATTCTAAATACAGTGTACCGCTAGTTCTTCCATGGTGGAATAGAGTTGGGCAAAATTTTGTTGTTTTACAATGTGCCTTTGATTAGGACCTTACAATTCTTCTTCATCTGAGGTGGCAAAAGGGTCGCTGTCTTCACTGTCGTCATCATCTCGAGATGGTGTCAGGTGATTACATTCATATGCTAGGATCGCTTCATCGTCCAAGTGAGACCCGCCCTCGACGAACTCTGCAAATCTATGTGGAGAGAACACAGAATTAAATGTAATTACCACACACCTCTTCTATTAAATATGATCCCATACACACATGCAAACATACAAACACAAAGGTGCTAAATAGTCTTCCTCATATGTTGCATTCTTTTGATAATTAATTACACACACAAATTTAAAATTAAAAAATCAACATCCTCGATAAAGTTTTACATTACAGTTATGAGTAACAATACATTTTTTTCTGAGCTGAGGTGCCTGAGATGCTTCCTGAGTCATTATGGTCCACTTAGGATTTAATCCTTTACTGAGATTACACTCTTGTCAACCTTGTCTCCACTATGACAAGTACCAGTAGGTTTGCAATTTGTTTTGTCAATGAAGTTACGGAAAGGAGACAGTGGCAAGTTTAACTCAAGCCAGACAGTTTAACATTGCCAGACAAAAAGAGTGATAATTAGAAAATACAAGAAATGTCAATTAGCACTCTCCTAACTATTGGTTAACAAACCCAGCAACTCTAGCTGCCACCAAGTGGGAGCACCCATCATCATAACAGTTTTGGCGGAGTCGGAAACCTCCATTTGTGCATCGTGTCCACTCTTCCTTAATCTTGGCCCTATGGTGTCTAATAGGATATCTTTTTGGTTAGTTTTTCCATGCAACTTTTGTTTCAGCATACATGATTTCCGTGTATTATGGTTCATTTCACCGCGTATAACTCGGTGGTGAGTCACAAGTCTTGTTGGTTGTCGTTCTGGAGTTCCTTCCCGTTTCAAGTTGGGATGCTTCTCTAGGGCATGGCGCTTCGTCCTTCATGAAGATGGAGGATGTCTTAGTTTTCTTTGATCTTTTTTGGGTGCTGGTGGTCAGGTCAGATTGTATCTTTCTTTGGGGTTTGGGGGGTTCATTACCCAATGTCACAGTCGGTTTAAGTTCCATGCTTCCTCAGGTGTGCATGTATCCTTATTACTGCCTCTTCATAGGTCACGTTAGGAAAGGACTACTGCCTCTCCATAGGTCACGTTAGGAAAGGACTACTGCCTCTCCATAGGTCACGTTAGGAAAGGACTACTGCCTCTCCATAGGTCACGTTAGGAAAGGACTACTGCCTCTCCATAGGTCACGTTAGGAAAGGACTACTGCCTCTCCATAGGTCACGTTAGGAAAGGACTTCATGTTATTCCTTTAGCAAGGGTTGGGTCTGGACTTAAGAACTGGTCCATAATTTGTGAGTTTGGATCTTGGGCCATTTCCTGGGTGCATTATCAGGGTTTTAGCCTCTTGTTCTCCTTTGGAAAATGCTGGACTTTGTCATTCATTAGGTCTTGACTGTAAGAAGGTTTCACATATTTTTGTTGTTTTTATATTTGGGGGATATCTTGCCTTACAAAACATGCACCTCACGTTTCCCAGGAGTCATGTCCAGTTTTTTTTTCCTTGTCCTGAGAAGGACAAGGAAAAAAACTTTCCATTTGAGAAGGAACAATAAACCATCAGAAATAAACCTGGTAAGAAATATATTCATCAGAAATAAACCAAACCGTATTGTTTAGACAACATAGTTCAGTACTGTATATTTCTGACCAGGAGATGTTTACTGCTCAATTGTAGTCAAAGCTTGCTTTTCTGGGTATGACATCTTACATGAAATATACCTAAATTGGTTCTGGGAGTTCGTCTAATCCTCAACCAGGCCTAGGGCCAGGCTTGTTGTCTGCTTTCTTAGGTTCTGAGGTTTTGCCCAAATTGTTTGTGCCAAATCTTCGCATTATAATGTCTGACATTTTCACAGCTCATCGGCTAAGTTTTTTTCCCCGAAGTTCACTTGTCTGCTCTTGTTGTTGATACCTTGATACCAGCTTGATGGGGTTCTGAAAGTTCTTCTACTCCCCAGGCCCAGCCCAAGGCCAGACTTGACTTGTAAGAAAGAGCTTGGTCCAACAGGCTGTTGCTTGGAGCAGCCCGCAGGCCCACATATCCACCACAGCCTGGTTGGTCCGGCACTTCTTGATATCCACTGTTTTCTGCTCTCCCTTATCATGAAGAGGATGTGAATCAGGTTTCAGATTATGCGTGTGCAGCTTTCTAGCTACTTTACCAGGTGTTTTGATTGAAGCCCACCTCACCTACTTTCCATAAGTGGCATGTTCGTTAGGCCTTTGATCTGGAAGAGGTGGTGATTCTGGTGTGTGGTTATGGCTTCCCTCCTATCTGCTGCAGTTTTTTGCAGCCACTGAATCCTAATTGCAGGCGAGTTCTAGGTGCCTCTCCCAATATCGACTCTCCTAGGCCTTTGACATCAAGAAAGCAAAGTCAGGGTACAATTCAAAATCCTGGCACTTCTCGGTAGAGTTGAAGCAGATGACACTTCAGGTTGTCAACTTAACCCAAATAAAGAAGAATGCAGTGATTGTATCCTTCAAACCCTGTGATTATATAAACCACATCTTAGTACACCACAACAGTTAAAATTGGGATAGCAGTATTAGTATCTTGGATTTTTCACCGAATAATGACCAATATTTGCTGTGGTCTTGGAACAAAGGTGAATACCAACACAACCATGCCATGATGCCAGCTACCACGGCCTTCAACAACTGCATTATTGTCTATCAAGTCCCTCAACTAATGTAATGCATAAGCTAGCTACTTAGATGTCGACAGAATAGTGTGTACGAGAGGTGTTAAATCGTAACTGTGGGCGAGTTCTTGGTGTCCACCAATGACAGAGCCCCTAGGCCTGAGATATCATTAAAGTACCATGTGGTGACCCCATTCAAAACCCTAGCACCACTTAACAGACCCATAACAGGATTAACGAGCAGACCTCAAGTTGACAACTTAACCCAAATAAAGAAGAAAGCAAGCCCTCCTTGCTTCCTTCTAGCCTTGTGGTGTTTTAACCACAACAGTTAACATTTTGGGTAAAGAGCAACTTCCATCAGTGCACGGAAATCTCGCTGATTGAGGCACCCAGTCTACTCTTTTACTTTAAGCTCCAGTGGAGATGAGGTGGGCCTGGAACAGGGATGCTTGAACATTTTCAACTATTACCAAAGATTTCACATGGACTTGGTCCCCTACACCTCATTGGATGTCCTTGGGTTCTGCACAGCTGTCTACTCTGCATGTTGCTGGAACAAAGGCATGATTACCATTGTCTTATGCAGATGACGAGTCACAATAATGTGGCTGAAGATGTGATAACTAAATCACACATCGGAAAATGAAGAAATGACGACGTTTCGGATCATCCTGGATCAAAACGGCTTGATCCTGTCTTTCCATCAAATCGTGTGATGAAAGACAAGAAAGGACAGACAAATAAATAAGGTAAGAGAGTGAGATGAGAAGTGAGGAGCAGGTAAGAGAAAAAGTTAAGAATAAAATGAAAGGTAAAAGTAAGATGAGGATAAGAGAAAGGGGCAAAGCTTAAGTCAGATCGCGTTTGTTAAAGCAGAAAAAATAGACAATCAGCAGGTGCTGTTAAAGCCTTACTGTGTCAAAAGAAAGGCCACCACACCACCTTTATATATTTCACAAATGTTCTCTTAAGAGTACCCAGGATCAATTACAGTAGTTTACTATCCTGAGCACCAGCAAATTTGGACAATAAGATGGCAATTATTGACGAATAAATTGTGAGTGGAGCACAAGCTGTCCTTGTGTTGTTTGCCAGTCAATGAGGATCATCAATACAAGCAACAGTATTGTGGCTGCAACAATTAACTACTCAACAATCATTTTAGAAACATGAATAAGTGATGACATTTCTAATGTTTGGATTTTGTGCTTATAAAGTACACAGTATTTATTGTTTTCATTAACAATACGTGCATAACTAATACTAAGGCTAAGGCTAAGGCTAGAGTAAAATAAGAAATTTTGTGTTTATAGAGAAACAAATACAGTGATACATACAAATACAGTGAAAAAATACAGGTTTTAAAGTTCAGCTAAAAAGGCTTACTGGAATTATAAGACTAAATGTAAGACATGCTGCCAATAACAATAAACATAAGATTGTGAGCATGGGTAAATAACAGTAAGCAGTATACATTTGGTTTCGTTAAGATTCCAACCCGTCCTCTTAAAAATAACGCCGCTTTTGGCTCGTAAGCGCGCTATGGTCAAAAGTGGACATAATTTGAAATGAAATCGGCTCACGAAAGTGACGTACTGTCCCGTTTTCTGTTTGAGTCGTCCGGCTTACTTGGAAAGGTTAGGAGAGGAAACTTTATGAGAATTTCCTGGCCACCTAACCTATCAGAAGACCCTTAACTTACTGTTGTTGAAAAAAAAAATCTCAAATTTATTTTCATTTTTTTTTTCATTTTCAAATTACATCCACTTTCGGCCATACGGGCAAACGGCCAAAAGCGACGTTATTTTTAAGAGGAAAGGTTGAAGATTTGGTCTAGGAAACTCAGTGTTGCCAACCTGCTTGACAAACCTTCCTATCTTCTTAACTGACAAATGTTAATACAGTTACCTAGATGTTCAAACTACTGTATTTAGCTACGCTATCTCTTATTTAAATGTAAAAACTCTAACTTGATTTATAATCTATAAACATATGTTGTATGCACAACTAGAAGCAAGCCCATTACCAGAGAAAGGGAAACCATACATGGCTTACCTCTCTCTGTGGGCTCTGTTTGGTGTGCCACTCAGCCTCTTTTGAGGAATCCCAACAAACTCTACAAATCTGTGGATACAAACTACTATTACCATTTGGCTACATTAGAAACATTTCTTAATGTGATTTGCTCAACATAAGTCCCCACAAATTTATGTATAATTATAAAGTATTAGTTTTAACAAAATAAGATGGTTGAAATCAAGTTACAAAGAGGGAATAAATATAGTACTTCCTGAATATTGTTTCCTTACTGGCCAAACAGTGGCCAGGAGGTACTGTATTACCTCCTGAATATTGTTTCTTTCTAGCCAAACATTATTGTTTATAACAACACATCGCCATCTTTTCATTTACAATATAAGTTATCAGTCGATTCCAAGCACAATGAGACCAGTATTCAATACATTACATTAAAAAGGAATTGAGGTCAATCAATTTCAAGTGCTATAAGAGGGCTTCCTCAGTAGTTCCCTGATGCTATACCCTGGACACATCCAAGCCATGGGAAACACCAGTGTTTCAGCACCTACTGGGAGCCAGGACCAGAATCTGGACCCTGAAAGAGGCTTAGGGAAGCCTAGAGATCAGAGATCACCACATAATAAAAATCCACCACAGAGGAAACCAGCACTTCAAAACAAATAACTCCTTGGAAGCAAGCAGTGCCGCACTTCTTGCTTGGTGTGCGAACCTAGGTGTTTTTCCACAGTGTCATCTCTATCAGAAGGCCGGCACGGTGATGTATTTCACTGGATCAGCCTTCTCCTCAGCTCTTTGAATCTGGTGTGTTTGATGCATCTTTATCACCATCTTTACAGCAAGTAGGTGACTTCTTTGATGGTGTCCCACTTGCATTCCTCTTCTTAGCAACAGCATGAAGTTTTGTGCCACTCCTTTTGCCACTTACTTTCCCTTCATCACTGTTCTTTGTTTCTGAGCATGTAGAGCTCTCCTTTTTTCTTGGATTTTTCTTGATCGCCATCTCATGCTTAATACAGTCACCTCATATTAAGCAGCACTGGTGGAGCCGCTGCAGGTTGATGTGCAGGCACAGTTACTGATATGCTTGCCACCAGGTAAGCACATCAGTAAAAAATGGAAGCCAGCTTCCCCCAATGAGGGAAGAGGTGGAGCTAACTAGTAAGGGTGCTAGTTTCACTAAGTTTTGATTGTTTCTTTTCTTCTTGGGAGAGTTCCAGTGTTAAGCGTTCCAGTGTTCAAGGGATCCAGGGGATTCAGGAGTTTAACAGAGTTCCAATTAAACCAGGCAGTTTTTTTTTGCTTTGCCTAACCTTCTGGGTGCTTTCCCTAGTGATGGCAAAGATGATCTCTTTAAATGTAAAGTGATCATAGGCCATTGCTCCTTGTGCCTCTGTGAAGGGGGGGGGGGGGGCCAGGTTCTGGCTCATGGACCCCGGTAGGCAAAAAAGAACTCTGCAACTGATGACACTTAATCAGTGATGATAGGAGCCTACGGGGGTCACCCAGAAACCGGCATTTCATTACATTCAATGCTGATTTTTGGCCTCCTTACATTTCTTGGCCTCTCCTTTTCCTTCCTTCAACATGTCTTGATTTAGGCACACACTCCTTTGTACTTGTGTGTGTGTTTCCCTCAACTTCTACCTTTCAGCTACTATGTATGTTACTGGTGTACTAGACTGTAAAGTTGCCTTTACATTATGGAATGGAATAATGTTTACATTAATGGAATGTTTACGTTATACATTACATTATGGCCCACCTCCTTTATTCTTACCACTGGCCCACCTCCATTATTCCTACCACTGGCCCACCTTTATTCTTACCACTGTCCTATCCCTCTTTCCGGTTCCCATGTTTTCCCATATAAATGGGAAATATATTTATGTTTCCCATATAAATACCTCGTCTGTGCTGTACTACATTTGGCCTCTGCCAAAGGATTGAAGACAATCAGAAAGTACCTTTGAGGTGATTTAGTCTTGAGACTGTTTTCCAGGCATCACAGTTTGGTGATCGGCAGAACGATCTTAAATCCTGTAAGGCTTTGCGAGTTTCTACATCAGCCTCCTGGATATATTCTTCTTCTGTTAACCATTTCACTTTGGGGGGAAATTGCCGACGCCTGAAAATAAATATAGATAATCAATGAATAAATAAAAAGAGAGTAAGCATACATCATTGCATGACACCAAATTAATTCATACAGTTCTCAAGAAACTCGGATTATGTGATCACCTCGGACATCTCCAATGTTATACAAAACTCAGCAAATGTAATAAAATGCCTCTTTCTGGTGAATTCCTCAATGACTTCCCATGCTACCGAGGAGACCCTTTCAGAAAAAACGTCAGAAATAAAACGATCCAACAGACAAAAAAAGTAACTTCTTTTGAACCCAGCAGTAATTAATTAATTTTATGTATACATATATAAATAAAAATTGCTAACCACCATATTGTGGATAACATTTTATTCACCTGAACACTTGGAGAATTGTCTGTATTGGTTTGTTGACTTTCTGGGTGCTTTCCCAGTCGGGAAGCAGTGTCATCCACTTTCTGTGCCTCTGTGATGGAGGCCAATCATACCTGCTTGATGGGGGTTCTGGGAGTTCTTCTACTCCCCAAGCCCGGCCCGAGGCCAGGCTCGACTTGTGAGAGTTTGGTCCACCAGGCTGTTGCTTGGAGCAGCCCGCAGGCCCACTACGTGGGCCTGCGGGCCTACTTCATTAATCATAATTATGGTTCAAGCTCCCCAGCAGGCCAAACAGAACTCCACAGCTGATATGATCTCACAAGTCAAGTGTGGCCACAGGCAGGGCTTAGGGAGTAGCAGAACTCTCAGAACCCCATCCAGGTACAATGCAGGACCTAATAATTGAGAGCCATCTCAGCGAGATAGCTTCAGGGAGCCACCAAGGGCCCATCCAGAAAGAGGCGTTTCACTACATACAATGGAAGTTTCATAAGACGAAAATACATTGCTATGCTTGTTTATTCTAATGTTTCATTCATCTATGAATTTTTTTTAAACCATGATTGGAACCATATTAAGTGTTATCATCATACCCTAATATTTCTCATGCTCTATGAGCTTATTTCATGGCACAAAACTTCAATTTCAACTGATCATAATGATTTACAACTACTGTACTGTACTAATATATCCTGACTAAAGATTTTTCACCCTAATTGCCAGTATTTCTCATGATCCAGCCTTTTAAAGCTTAATTTTTAAAAGTAGGGCCATGACCCCAAAATGGTGTAAATGAACCAGGGCCATCAAGCTTTCCACAGGTCACTGAACTCCGGCTCTGCATTCTAAGCAATTCTGCACTTCACCAAACACTTTTTCAGTGAAGTGGGGGTACTTGAAGCATGTTTTTCAATCAGGGATTCACTGGATCGAGGTAGCATTGTACTTACAATAGTGATCCTGCCTGGTTACACAACACCAAAGATGGAGAAACATGAGAAGCATGATGTACTCACCAGAAGGTCTGAAACTTGGATTTCCACTTATCAGGAACAGTGTGATAAGATACCATTACAATGATGATTCCTAATGTAGCTTCACGATACTGGCTACTTAAAAATACTGCGACTACTGCTGCCAGTTGCATAGCCCATTGAACCAGGTTGATTGAACGCTTGTCTGTTAGGGGGCCATAGCGATACACCATAGCAAAACTTATCAGTCCGGCCACCACTATATAACCTGTATTAAAATGTAATGTTAAGTATACATAGATCATATTTTAATAACAAATAATAAGCTTAGATATATGGGCAAAAAATCACATAAAATTATATAACTTTAGCATTTTATGTTTCAATGTATATATCCACTTAGAGTACTGAGCCCTAAACCTTTCCTCTGTGCTTTAGTCATAGTTTACATTTGGATAACTTACAGTCATAAATGTTATATTTCAATCATTATGATCAACAGAAATCGAGCACTAAATGTAATGAAACATCTTTTTCTGGAGGGGCCAAATGGTGGCTACCTGAAGCTAGCTCGCTTAGATAGCTCTTGTTCATACTGAGACACAATCACCCTTAAGAATCGTGTAGGCCCAACCGAGGTCCAGACCTAGAACCTGGCTCCCCCCCCCCCACACACACACAGGGAGCAGGGAATTGTTATGATCACTTTCACCAAGAAAACATTCAGAAAGTAAGAAAACAATACAACTGCAAGGTTCAAAGCAAAACACTGAAACAGTCAAACGATTCTGTAAAGGATTCGCTCAAAAACTAGGTTATGACTGGCCACCATCAGATTGCAACACCACCAGGAGCTCCCAGCATCCATGTCATTTTAGTTCCAAGTCCTGTTGCTTATGTCCTCGAATGTGGACATCCCCAAGTTGTTGGTTTTAGTTTCGAGAGAACTGTCATCGTTAGTTAATGAAGTGTGAACATGTGTCTGAAGGGAAGGAAGGTCAACCAGTACTGTAAGTAATCAATCACTCTTTCTAAGTGTTACCTAGTGTTGATTTCCTGGAATCAACCAACCAGTTAATTAGGATTTCACATGCCTGTCACAGATGGATATCTTACAACCGAGGTGACGTATGATTAGTCCTGATGGGTCGTTAGCCTGCCTGGTCCCCCCCCCCCTTGTCAGCTGAGTGATGTCTGATTACAGGATCAACACATTTAGATTTATTTGTGATCGTAGTGTTAAGTCATTATTTCACACTGAAAGGAGTCTGTGTGACTCGTTAGTATTCAGTATTGTTTTACCAGTGTACTTATACATACGAAGTACGTGGTCAGTGGACCAGTTGCATAACAGTGATTGCATTTTGTATATTGTTGCCATATGTTATTGTGCTTTCTTTTCCAGGGATTCATATATCTTTTTTGTGTACAATTTATATGTAATTCCATGTAAAGATATTATCACTAGTATAAAGTGCCTGTGGTTTCAATTGACAGAAGTGTTACCAGTCTATCTTTATAAACCAGTCGATTACCCTTATATATGCTAGTTATTACGAGTGTATAAGATATGCTAGTGCTAAAGAGAGTTATTACAAGTGTATAAGATAGTTCACTTTGTCGCGGTTGCAAGTGGCTAATTAAGACTGTGGTTTTTAAGCACTCTGGTCCCGCTGGACCTTGTCCTATTGGGAGATGCTTATTGCTTACCTTTCTGAACATGAAACACTGCTAATGTAATGAACTCGTGTATAATGGTGTTAGTTTATTTTAATAAATTAGTAATTACCTAAGTGTAATTACCTAAGTGTAGTTACAGGATGAGAGCTACGCTCGTGGTGTCCCGTCTTCCCAGCACTCTTTGTCATATAACGCTTTGAAACTACTGACGGTCTTGGCCTCCACCACCTTCTCCCCCAACTTGTTCCAACCGTCTACCACTCTGTTTGCGAAAGTGAATTTTCTTATATTTCTTCGGCATCTGTGTTTAGCCAGTTTATATCTATGACCTCTTGTTCTTGAAGCTCCAGGTCTCAGGAAATCTTTCCTGTCGATTTTATCAATTCCTGTTACTATTTTGTATGTAGTGATCATATCACCTCTTTTTCTTCTGTCTTCTAGTTTTGGCATATTTAATGCTTCTAACCTTTCCTCGTAGCTCTTACCCTTCAGTTCTGGGAGCCACTTAGTAGCATGTCTTTGCACCTTTTCCAGTTTGTTGATGTGCTTCTTAAGATATGGGCACCAAACAACAGCTGCATATTCTAGCTTTGGCCTAACAAACGTCATGAACAATTTCTTTAGTATATCCCCATCCATGTATTTAAAAGCAATTCTGAAGTTAGAAAGCATAGCATAGGCTCCTTGCACAATATTCTTTATGTGGTCTTCAGGTGATAGTTTTCTATCTAGAACCACCCCTAGATCTCTTTCTTTATCAGAGTTCTTTAAAGATTTCTCACATAATATATAGGTTGTGTGGGGTCTATGTTCTCCTATTCCACATTCCATAACATGACATTTATTAACATTAAATTCCATTTGCCAAGTGGTGCTCCATATACTTATTTTATCCAGGTCTTCTTGAAGGGCATGACAATCATCTAAATTTCTTATCCTTCCTATTATCTTAGCATCATCAGCAAACATGTTCATATAATTCTGTATACCAACTGGTAGATCATTTATGTAGACAATAAACATCACTGGTGCAAGAACTGAACCCTGTGGTACTCCACTTGTGACATTTCTCCAGTCCGATACATTGCCTCTGATCACAGCCCTCATTTTTCTATCAGTCAGAAAGTTTTTCATCCATGTTAGAAGCGTACCTGTCACTCCTCCAATATTTTCCAGTTTCCAGAACAACCTCTTATGTGGAACTCTGTCGAAAGCCTTTTTTAGGTCCAGATAGATGCAGTCAGCCCAACCATCTCTTTCCTGTAATATCTCTGTTGCTCGATCATAAAAACTGAGTAAATTCGATACACAGCATCTACCAGATCGAAAACCATACTGTCTGTCTGATATTATATCATTTCTCTCCAGGTGTGCTACCCATTTAGTTTTAATTATTTTTTCCAATATTTTGACTATTACACTTGTCAATGATACCGGTCTATAATTAAGGGGGTCTTCCCTGCTTCCACTCTTGTAAATTGGAACTATGTTAGCCTTTTTCCACACATCAGCTACAACTCCTGTAAACAGGGATGCCTGAAAGATCAGTTGAAGAGGGATGCTGAGCTCAGGTGCACATTCTCTCAGAACCCATGGTGAAACTCCATCTGGACCAACTGCTTTGTTCTCATTTAGCTCCTTGAGCATTTTTTCCACTTCGTCTCTAGACACCTCTATGTGCTCTATGTTGTTCTCTGGAATTCTTATTGTATTGGTTCCCTGAAGATTTCATTTTGTACAAACACACTTTGGAACTTTTCGTTTAATGTTTCACACATTTCCTTTTCATTTTCCGTGAATCTATTTCCCATTTTCAACCTCTGAATATTATCCTTTACCTGCAATTTGTTGTTTATGAATTTATAGAATAGACCTGGTTCTGTTTTACATTTGTCTGCAATCCCTTTTTCAAAATTTCTTTCTGCCTCTCTCCTCACTGCCGTGTAGTTGTTTCTCGCATCTTTGTATCGCTGGTATGATTGGGGGTTTGGCCTCTTCCTGTATTGATTCCATTTTTGTGTCTTTTGGTCTCTGGCCCTCTCGCACTTTCTGTCGAACCAATCCTGTTTCCTAGTTCTGCTTCTCTGTTTTGGTATAAATTTTTTTGTGCCTTTATCATATATTTCACAAAACTTGACATACATCTCATCACTCCTTGCCTAGCAACAAGTCTGTCCAATTATACTCCCTAAAAAATTTTCTAAGGTTGCCATAATGTCCTCTCCTAAAGTCAGGTTTTTCAATTGCATCGACCATCATATTTTCTTCCAGATTATAACGCATTGCATACTTTATCCTCAAAAAAAGACATGGTCACTTTTACCCAAGGGAGGAAGGTACTGAATGTCAAATTTTTCTTCCTCCTTCCTGGTAAATATCAAATCTAGCATGGAGGGAACGTCCTTCCCTCATCCTCGTAGCTTGTTTAAACATGTTGATACAAGAATGTTTCCAGGATGAGGTCTACAAATTTACAGGTCCAGAAATCTTCTGTTTTTAGCTTCATATGCTTCCCAGTCTATGGATTTCAAGTTGAAGTCGCCGACTATCAACAGTCGTGAACTATCGTTATCCGCTCTCGCTATGATCTCTCTCATTATCGTATAAGACCTCTCGTTTACTATCTAGCTCCTCCTTTGACATGTGCTGCTTAGCGGTGGGGANGCGTGCTAATCCTATGTATAATGAACACGTACACTATATTATGGCAGTAAAAACATCCGTACTGTCCGAGGACACTGTGTTACGGCTTGACACTTGTGTACACATATGTTGCACATATTTACCATGTATCATGCTAATTTATGTATATATACAATCTATTTACAGACTATACACTGTCACACACTATATACATTCACGATCAACACACTCAGAACACCGCGAGTGTGAGCTGTCACAGCCAGCCAGCCCTCCCTCACTCCACCAACATTGTATTCGCCAACATTGCTCCTCCCATCATACAGTTATTCACACCAGTTTCATGTTCATTTATGTATATTTACAACATATGTACACACTATACACTGTCACACACTGTTTACATTCACCATCAACACACTCAGAACACTGCGAGTGTGAGCAGCCACACCCAGCCAGCCCTCCCTCACTCCACAAAAAATGATTTCTTAATTTTTTTCTTTTGACACTGTTAATTATAAGAAGTCCCTTCTCCTCATCCTGCCCTTTTCTCTAGCAATTTTGTTGATTTGCTGTAGTGTAGGATTTCCTCTCCTTCACCTGGCAAATTGGGCAGGCTCCACCTAGCAAATTGGGCAACCTGTCGTTCACACAAAAAAAAAACTATTGAATGATTCCGAAGATCAACGTCCCCGCATCCCAGTCTCTGACCAGGCCCCCCCTAGTTGGTAATCTGATCAACCAGGCTGTTTGATGTATCTGCAGTCAGATGCACGAGTCACAGCCTGGTTGATCATCTGCTTCGTGTGGAGAAATCCGTTCAATGTGTGTGGACAATGAATGATGGAGAGTCTCTGGTATTGTGAAGAATTGGGTGAGATTAATTCTTCAAACAAGTGTTGATTTGAGAGCTATTTTGATTGGTTCACCACGCTTCATATAGCAAGAAAGTAAAATTAATAATATGATGAATATCCAAATACAAATTCTGGTAATATTTTTTGTTATGATACTATAATAACATTTAGACAAAATTTAGTTTGTGTTTACAAATTTAAGTTGTTCCATTTTGTGTTAAAATGTAAGTACTGTAATCATATACATAATTTTAACCAAAAATATACATCTGTTAATTTTTTGTTATATATTTTGTGCTGCTTCCTGCCATAATGGAAAGTGAGGCCTTGTAAGTTCACCGTAGTTATTAACCAATGAACCATTATCTACTTGGTAACCCCGGTAGGGATACGTTATAGTTCGTTTATTTTTATTCTTCTTTATTGTTACCCGTTTCTATTCAATGTCTCAAACATTACATAGTACTGATATCAAATTTAAAATACTATGGTGTGAATAAAAAAAAAAAAAAATAGTTAATAACCCTCGGTTATATTACGGTTATCATCATATTTTAATTTTAGTTATTATTGCTCATTGTCTCCCATCTGCCTACCCCTCCCCCTCCCCACCCACATTCCTCCCATCTGCCAGAAGTAGTTTTCTGAGGGAATTGGGCAAGTTCTTGCAGGATGTGTTGGATCATAAGTACATAAGAATTGGTGATCAATGCAGCAGGCCTGTCAATCCATACTAGCTGGGGGTTCTGATTAAATCCACCACCTTTCACCGATATACTCATCCACTCTATTCGTGAAGACTTTTAACCTTAAATGGTGCATGGCTATATACCATTTGACACCCACAGGCACATACGAAAAAAAAAAAAAAAAATACCGTAAGTGGCATATATTGCCCGCTATAGGGCGGGAAAGTCTGGCAAAAAAAAACAGGCGCTGACTCGGCGTGCGTCCCAGGCGGTCTGTTGCTCGCCAGCTGTCAGGCCGGAGTTGCCACAAAGAGATAATTACCTAATTATTTCAATGTCTCTAATTGATTTTTCATAGTTTTTGCTGTAATATTATTCAATAGTGTGTAGTGTGATATATTTATATAATAAAATGAGTGAATCATCGCTGTACTCAAAAATATGGTGTGCATATTGTTGATTCAATTATGTTCATCAAACAGTGAACAAATACTTTGTCAGTTATTACACTATACAGTATACACAGGTTATATATAAGTATCTGCATGTTTTGTTCACCATAACGAGCCACTAAGTTGCTATTATGAGTCAAAAAGTAACGAGGAGTGACCGCCACATTCCAGCCAGCCACTCCCTCCCTCCCTCAACACCTCACTCGCCCACATTCTTCTCCCACTATACTGTTTTTGCTTTTATTCACTATATACAGATGTTATATACAGTATAAGTATCTACATTCATGTTCACCATAATGAACCACTAAGTTGGCATGCCGAGTGGCAGTGCCAGTGGCAGCCCGCCACTGGCTGCTACTTCCTTCCTCCCTCCCTCAAGTCACCTAACTCACCCACATTCTCCTCCCACAATACTGTTTTTGCTTTTATTCACTATATACAGATGCTATATATAAGTATCTACATTCGTGTTCACCATAACGAACCACTAAGTTGGCATGCTGAGTGGCAGTGGCAGTGGCAGCCAGTGGCAGCCCGCCACTGGCTGCCACTCTCTCCCTCCCTCACCTCACCTGACTTGCTACCATTCTCCTCCCACCATACTTTTTTGCCTTTATATACAGACGTTATATATAAGTATTTACATGTTTTGTTCATCATAACTGTACATCTTAGCTTGTATGGTGAATAAAGGCACAAAGACGTAGGACCTCACACAGTCAGCTGGTGGCTGCTGCCCTCAAGGCCAGACGCACTAATATTTCTCCTCCAACAATACTGTTTGTGGTGTTATTATGCTATATACACACATTATATATAAATATCTACCTGTTTTATTCACCATACTTGTACAAGTAAACTGGTATGGTGCCCAAAGACCATCGTGGTCACCAGTAAACAACATAAGTCGTGCAGACAACGCCACTGCCCTCACCAAAATGGCGGCTCCCAACCTACTCCTCTTGCTGTTTATACCCTCTATACACACGTTATATATAAGTATCTACAAATGTGTTCACCATAGCAAACCACTAAGCTGGTATGGTGAGTGCAGTCAATAAAAGGTGGCCACACGCAGTCAGAAGACAACGCTACTACCCTCCCCTCCCACAGCATTACTCCTCACAAACATGGAGCACAGCGCTAAATATCACCACAATCCTGCTATTATCAGAACCCTGGTCAGTTTTATCAGTCAAGGGTCTTCTGTAATAATATCATTGCTACATAATAGCATGAACAAGAATATTATGGCAGTTTTAGGCGATGCTGTGGTCACAAGCTGAACAGCAGTGCTGTGAGCTCATGCTGCGTGCGTCAGGCTTGGTAGCTCACTCAATACTGAGGCCCCTAACACCCGGGAATTTGGCCCACGATTTAAAAAAAAAATGGCGTCTGTTTACAAGAGCCCTGATACAGATGTGGTGAACCCCGTGTATCTGCGGGCCGTTTAAATCTTGTGTAGTACTCCAAAGCATCATATGATGCGATGCGCAATTTACTGCAAGTCGGTCAAAGCATCATATGATGCGATGCGCAATTTAAGGATTAAACTGTGGTCTCAGTAATATACCTGACAGCCCATTCTACTTGCCCAAAACCCTTGCAAACTGGTACTTGCCTATAACCATCCTATATCTAAACTCATATGTCTTGTAGCCATTGTTGTGAAATTGTGGATAAGGAAATTGACCCATATGAGGCATATGGGCCAACTTATATCCACTGACACTCTTTTGAATGTACAGTATGTCTAGCTTATGCTTGAAGCAATTAGGTGATCCCACACACTAGAAGGTGAAGGGACGACGACGTTTCGGTCCGTCCTGGACCATTCTCAAGTCAATTGTCACAATCAACTTGAGAATGTCGATTGACGACGATGTCACAAAACATCGTCGTCCCTTCACCTTCTAGTGTGTGGTCTAGTCAACATACAGTACTCTAGCCACGTTATTGTGACTTATCGCCTGCAGGTGATCCCACATCAATTATGTTACCCAGTAACATAATAATTGAAAATGTTGTTCCTTTACCAGGTAAGGTAATAATCCTCTCCATTGCTCCATTTGACTCTTGATGCAAGTTAGATGTGGCAGAATTAATATATTATTTCATGTTTTCTGAAAAGAATGTAATTGAGGAGTTAGGAATTAAGTACCTTCTTTTGTTGAGTCATATCTGAATTATTAATTATTTAACTTTTTTTCTGAAATTTTTGTCTTTGCTTATTGCTTCAGTTTGTCATGAGTATGACGATTATTGTGCTGTAATCTTACAGCTTTACAATTTATCATCAGTATGATGGCTGTTATACTATATTTTATCCTTCATCCTCCATACATGCTTTACATTAAGGTCATTAATAATGTTTACCTTTTTTCCCCCCAGTTTGAAAAGCTAGACTTTGGAGAAACAAATGTTTTGGACCAATTCTACAATGCTGATGTTGCCATTGTGGATCTCTCGATTGTTTTACAACAGCATTCTCTCTTCTATCATCTTGGTGTTCGTGAAAGCTTCGATATGAAAGAAAACATTCTACTATACAACGATAATGACTCTGAGGTCACCATGCCTCTCAAGGTACTAGTAGGGTTATACAAGTGTATAATTAAGTGTTGTTGTGCTATTCATTTATGGTCTTTTACTTTAGGGTACAGATCAATCTTGAATATTGATAAAGATTCTATGGCAAATGCTTTGTCCATTCTGTTCCTTTATGGCATATCGGAGAAATGGGGCATGCTATGGACCCTCTCGCCCTTTCCAATTTTTCTGAAAATTGGCATAAAGATTAACTTTTCTGTAAAAAAAAAAAAAAAAAGTAAAAAATAAATTTCTACCAATGTAACCCAGAGGCCAAAAGGTTATCTGAAGGTTAACTTAAGCTTTACTTATAAGTTTTACTCATTTTTTAATGTTAATGAGTTGGCTTTTATGGTTGGTAGATATATTGTATGTTCAAATGGGTCCAGTCCAGATTGACTGCCAAAAAGCATTTCTGTAAACTCTTTAGCATTAACTTGTAACTAATTGGTAACCCTAGGAGCACCAGTTATTATTCTCACAAATTGCTGGTTGACCTGCCAGGCTATTACACTCAACCTCCACCAGTTGGCAACATTTGCCATCAACACAAGTGTTTCCTGACTCGAAACATATCACAATCTAACTGACTGGCCCCACATACTAATTTTCCTAACGAATGAACTGGCTGCATAAACTGGTTCTCCTTACTGACTGACCACACACATTTCTGCTTCTGACTAGCTACACATACTGGTTTTCATTGCATTATTATGTTCTATTTGTTCTTATCTTACAGTACATCGTTTGTTTATTATCATGCTGATGACTCTACTTTATACCTCTCCTCACACTTAAGTTATAATTGTTTATTTGAAGCCCACAATGAAGTCTGCTCTCCGCTTCTCTTAATTATGATCCTAATTCAATCTTCATTTAGGGCACTTGAATTTTAGTCAGATTGAATTCCAATAAAACAAAGGTTTTGTCAATTGTGTTAAAGCAAAATGCAGCTGATTACTAATTCTCCTTTGAAAACCTGCCTTGGGCTTCACTCCTTCCTCAATATCCAAGGCATCAGTTTTGACATATAACATCTTGGTGATTGAAAAGTGTTTTTCTAAAAACTGTGGCATTCTCTTACGGTTCAAAAGATATTTAACTTCTCAATGACTTCATCTCTATAAAAAGGGTAATTAACTTTGTTTAGGATAATGCTCTCTCATTTGGGGGCCCAGCCACTTGGGCTGGATGGTAGAGTGATGGTCTAGCTTCATGCAGGTCATCGTTCAATCCTCGACTGTCCAAGTGGTTGGGCACCATTCCTTTCCCCCCATCCCATCCCAAATCCTTATACAGTACTGACAGTCTCAGTGCTATATAGTCGAATAGCTTGGCGCTTTTCCCTGATAATTTCCACCACCTTCTCTCATCTGGGAGGGTTGCTTTCCCTCAACCAACATTGACTCAATTCAGAGAAATGTTCCTCGTCTGGTCCGTTCGCATGACCTTGTGTCTAATCTATTTTCTTTTACTCATTACACCAATTTGTTGTCATTACTTCATGTTCTTGGTGTACTTGATGTATATATTGCACCCTCTTATATCCATTAGATTTCCTTACCCATTGCACTCCCTGTACACATTAAATTTGAATTTGTCATTGCACACATTACATATTTAATGTCCCTTGTTGTTTTGTGAGATCTGCTTGGCCCAGGGATAAATTTTGTATTTCCCCTTATGTAATTAAATACCGTACAACTATCTTTATATACAAAACATGACAGGAAATAAACACTGAGAAGTGTATTCTGCTTTTTGGTGCATTTAAACATTTGGTATACTGTAGGCTTGCTTTAGTCCTGAACTATGATCATTATTAATGTGCTCATTTTGGTAGGTCAGTAAGCAGTGTCAACCTTAGTAAGCCTCCAAGAGGCTGATAAGCCTTAAGCCCAATACCAAATCAAATCTACTAATGGATAATTACACACACACATGCTAATTATTATCTCATCAAACCGCATTTTTCATCATCAGTGCACAAGGCAAGTCATTGCTTTTTTTCTTCCTAATAGACTGATGTGAAGGCTAGATGTGTAGGGGGATATGATTATACATTCAGATGTTTTGTTATACTTGCCTTGTAAACTCGTCTAGGAATCACATCAAGGTTATGATTGTTATTTATCTTTTCAGTTTTCCTGCAGCAACTATATTTTCATTTCCTACCGCCTATTGGACGCAGGACAGTGTGTCTTAACGGATCCCAGTATGAGAATTGGATCCGATGACAATATTCCTCCCGAATCTAGGATACTTCTTTCTACAAAACTTCGTAGACAGTTGCAAGATGTTGAAATTCAGTCAAAGTGAGTAGTTCTTGGGTATCTCTGACTGAGATACTTGTGGTGCTGTCAAGTTAGTTTTTGTTCTCTCTTTTTCTTGCACATTTCCTTACAATATTTAGAGAATGACTCGGTCTCTCCCTCTTTTCTCTTTTCTTTCTTTCTAAATCTGAATTTTGAAGCTTGATGGTAGTTGGTTAGTGTCCAGTTGACTATTTAAAACTAACTCTCTCTTTCTCTCTATCTTTTTGATCTTCTTTTTCTCTCGCTATCTCCAAGCCTAAGTACCCCACCAGTTCTTTAAGCCATGAATGCCTACAGAGGACCAGGAACAGAATCTGGCTTCCTCCTCATAGAAACAAAGGGGACTTTGGGGATACACCATGAACCCAGTCTGATAAAAGAAAAACCTCCAGGAAGGTAGAATGCATCAAAAGAAGCAAATACATGAGAAAAAATTGGTAAACCTTGATGCAGACAATGTACACACTTATTGCCCAGCACCATCCACTAGTTATCAACACTTGCCATCAGATGGCAGCCCCAGAGAATTGGGTTCCCAGCTGAAATTGAAATAAGTTTATTGAGGTAAAATACACACAAAGGGATGAGGTAGGTCAAGCTATTCTCACCCCATTCAGTACAACATGTTCATACATATATAGACATATCACAAACAAAAAACATATTACCAAACATTCCAAGTGATAAATGTATTCATTTCTTTTCCCAGCTGGTTGTCTAACAATCATGCACCTGGTTCTGATTTGCATGCTCGTAAGTGCTCTGCTGCCTTTCCTGGTTTCATGTTTCATCTAAGAGTTGGCTTTCTTTTGGAACTTTGTCTTGTATAGAGGCCTGTGCTTGTTATTGCTCTGCTTATGCTTCATCTGTGTGTTTTTACAGGCCTTGTCTTCTCCACTTTGACTGTTTGTGACTTGAGTTTCCTTCTCTAGTTTTTGCTGGCATTGTCCCTGCATTAATCAGGGTTATCTTCATTGAGAAGGTTCAGAATTTTTCCCCCTTAGTTTCCTCCTTTCAGTGAGGCTTTGCCCTGGGTAGTGTAAGGGTTTTGGCTTCTCTGTGGGGACGGTAGTTAGGACATGTGAGGTGATTGTTTACATCTGGGAGTACACTATAGATATATTGTTGGTACTTGCTCCATTCTCAGTTAATGCCTCCCTACACCGTGTTTTCCCAGGTTGGAGTTTAACTTAAGCTTAAAGTGCGTTTACTTGTTCCCAGCCAACCATTCTTCCCCGGGTTGGTGCTGATTATATGTACCTGTAGGTGTCATGTTTGAGGGTGTTATTGAGCATCCCTGCAAGCTTGCTTGCTGCTGTTTGTGATTTTGGGAAAGTTGGAGACTCTGTTGGTAAGCTCTATGTACCCTGATTTGGGTCAAAGACTTGAGTTGGATTCCAAGACTGGCTGGTCTTCCTCAATTGTAGGGAATTTCTAGACTCGGTCTTTCTAGACTTCCTGGAAGATGACTGGATGAAATGGAAATAAATTCTCTAGTTTTAGTCACAGGGTGGACTATAACAATAGCTTTATTTCAGAACTCTGGTTAATGTCCTCAAGGAAATTCACATTTGGGGCATGTGGAATGTTCTGGTGGTTTCTTCTAGTTCTGCCCAATTTTCATAAAATGGATGTGGATAGGGCCTCCTTTTTATGAATGTGATGTATTCAGCCATTCACAACTGGTTTGTTTGCCTCAGTGAAAACTAAGAGTGTTTAGATTCCTTCATTTCACAATAGGAAAGCCTTTGCATTGGACATGTTTTATCTGCACTCAAGCAGTTGGACTTTCACTATCTGTTGCTCCAGAGTTATCCAAGTTGGAGAACTTTGTGGGCTGCAATATTTTTCCTACTCTCATGTGGCTAGTTCTTGGCCCTCCTGTTGCATTGCCGCTATCATCAGACTATCATCAGCAAGACACTGAGAATGATTTTCATCTCTCCATCAATTTTTTGCACATGTTATTTTTCGGTTCCCTGTATCACCATCCATATGTTGGTTATATCAGACATTGATCTGTCCTTTTCTTCACACTGAACTAGGCTTACACTAACTGAAGATAGATGTGAAACCTGATGGAATGAATGCAATATTATGTAAATGAACATAAAGTTGCATCCCTCAACTGCAACTATAGGGAGCTACCATGGCTGCAGTTGGTTAATACAGTGCCTTGGTTGGTATATCTTCTACAAGAGCTATCAAGGAAACAGCATAAATAATGTCCTGTCCAGAGCATGAAGACTTGCTCCTATTAATTTGACTCTTTAAGCGAGTGTATTCTGACTGTTATGGATCTTGGTCATCTGAGTCAGTCTTGAGGAAGGGACTTGGAGGGGCATGTTTGACATTGTTTTTGTAACAGTGATCACTAGCGAGTATAATAGATTCATAACAGTTTTGGATTGAAAAGATCATTCAGGGTTAGAGAGGGTAATGTTTCCTATAACATTAATTTATTTACACTACATATATTAAACAAAATGGAATTGATGTTGCTTTACATATATATCAAGGCATAGCTGGATCATAAAAGATTATGCAGTTGAATAAGACTTGGTTTGCAATGTGCCCAGTTATAATGACTCAATTGGCACTTATTAAATGTTACCTGGCTTGCAATACAGCACTTGGGTAATAATGTGATCGCCTTTCAACGCTGGTGTCTGGTGTAACTAGTCTACCATGCACATGTAAATGACAAGTCTAGTGGCTCTGCATCTCTGAAAATATATACTTGCATACATAGTCACTATTTGTATATTCTCACTTAGCAATTCCATGAGAAATATTTGTAAAATAAAACAGTGCCTCTATTGTTGGAAAAGGTTTTTGGTGATGCCAATTCAGTGGAAAGAATAAAACATTTAAAAAAGGAATTGTGCTTCTGTTGGTTTCCAACACTGACTAACTTAATGCTAAACATGGTTAAAGTGTGACTTATTATTTGAATTCTTTTAATTTCAGAGCTCACATGAAGGAGAAGTTCCTTGCCGATCTTCGTAAAGCTCGGGATGTGTTGTCCGGTGATGAGCTCAGAAAGCAGCTGCACAATCTCCGAAGACGACTCGATGACCCAAATATTTTGTCTATTGATGTTGTTCTCAATATGTTAATATCATTGAGAGAGATCCAGGTATAGTATAAATTTGTTTGGCATACTTTTATGGTATAATACTGTGTTTGTGTATTTTTAAAGTGTAAATTCTCAAGTATTGCATCTGTGTTTTGCTAAACTTTAACATTCTGATAAGTAATTTTGCCCTATCAGCTCCTCAAATATTTAAAAGTTAGTAAAATTGCTGTATCTTACTTGTTACAGGATTACGACGCAATGGTTCAGCTGGTCGATGATCTCAAGACTATACCAAACCGCAAACTCTATACTAGCACTCCTGCCATTAGGTTCTTGTATGGGTTTGCACTAAATAGGTGGGTTTTTAATTTTGTATGCATTACAGCATACTGTAATGGCAATGTAATTATCTGTAGGAGGAACATAATTTAGTTTTTACTTTCTTTTTACCCTTTGTTAATCTCTTAAATGATACTGATATGATATGCTGTGCTGTATTTGATCAAATACAAACCATCCCCTGTTTCATGGAAATAAATCATAGACCTCGATTCTGAACTGTACCTTGAAGTTCAGCCATTAAATCAAGACTCCTAGATGTTACTATTGCTTGGCTTAGACACAGCTGTAAGTATCTCTGGGAATTTGCATTGCCTGCTAATGTAGACCTGACCAAATGTAAACCATGTCGGTTAATTATTCGCACAGCCTCTGTCACTTTCTGCTTATCATTTATGCCTACAGGATTGAGCTATTGGCTCTCGGACCACGCATTTCTAACCATCGGTTGTCTAATGTACCGACTCCTGACCTATTTTTCAAGTGTTCAAGAAATGTGTAAATATTTCATTCAAAATTCCCTTCTACCAGAAATTTTAATCAAATATCCCCAGTTTGCTAACTGTAGGTGGTAAAGGACTGCAACCTTTCCACCTCTGTCCACTGGTTGGGGGTTGATGTGCATGATAAAAGTATCGGTTATGAAGAAAGCTCAACACACATGTAAGTTCCTTAGCTTAGAGACTGTACTTGAGGTTGGTCTTGAACCCATTAATTGTTGATTGAACAATGTACATTAAATTTTGTAACTAGCTTATCAAGACTGTAACTTGATTACATAAATGAATTGTGTGCCTCTGTAACTTTACCTACTATCACTCATAGGATGTGTATGGGGTGCATAATAAATTAACTTAAATACCACATCAAATTTATATTCACAATGCAATTAATCTTGTACAGTAAAGAGAGTGGCAGGAGGAGTAGGAACTTCAGGACACACAATAAAGTAGTGTAAAGTGTAGCATTCCAGCAAGCGTTTAGTATTTTTGGTAATGTGTATAGCTATCACCTTGCAGTGCCTTCTCGAGGCTATGGCTCATATTTATATTTATCGTTTTCATTGTAGTTTCAGTATTATTGCAACATTGGCACATTACTACAACCACTCTACAACTTTGACTAATATGGTATTGATACAATACAACTACAGTACTTCGGCAATACTTCTATAGTAAATTTACAATGCTACAGTACAGTATTACAACAATATAGTAGTACTTTAACACCAGTATTACAACACTCCTACAGTACTAATGTAATGCTACTACAGAAATAATAAGACATCTGCCACCAAAAAAACAATGCCAGTAACTATAATTTGACATAATTGTTTAATTTGGCTGAGATTTAAAGTATAGTACTAACTTGTTCTTGTTCAACAGACGGAATATGGAAGGGGACCGAGAGAAGGCTCTTGCTGTGATCACAAAAGCTTTAGAAAAGAAAGAGAATGAAGTTCCTGACATGGTGTGTCTCTGTGGTAGAATATATAAGGTAATATTGTCCTATTTAGGTCAGTCTGTCACCATAGTGCACTTTGAAGGAACAAAGTTTTTATTAATAAAGTTTTTCATTAAGAATCTCGAGAGGAATCTTGATTAAGACAAATTCTTCTTTGGCCATTTTTATAATGCAGAATGTTATAATTATCTGACTGCTGAATGGCTGCCACTTATGTGTCAGAATTGCTATACATAACTGCATACTATTGTGAATATTTAGCACTTTATTAAATTTGTTGAACATGTTTTACTTGAGGCAAGTAGTAGTGCTCACTAACTTCACAAGTAGTGGCATGTGCAACCATTAGGACACTTCACTTAGTACCTGCCTTTGCCAGGCTACTGGTGTTCTTAGACAGTGCAACCTCCATTTGGCGAACTGTGTAGGGCCAACCCCGATTAGTTGGATTGGGGAATTCGTTGCAACAGGTAATGATTTCTGCAAACGGTTGTGAGATGAATTTTCTTTTAAATACAAGAAAAATACATTGCTTTAGCCGTTTCTTTTTCTAATGTTGTGTCCATTTATAAAAATCACTAAAAATGTGGTTGGAGTCATATTTAAGATAGCTACCACGTACCCTAATATTTCCTTATGCTCAATGAGCTAATTTAACTGAGCAAAAATTTAATCTCAACCTATCATATGGAGAAGTACCAGGCAATCCTGTATGTAAAAAGATTTAATCATATCCAGTATCTTTCCCATGCTCCAGCCTTGAGACCACATTTTCAGTGGAAGAAGGGCCATATTTTAGTGAATGAAAACTACTGCAACAGGAAATGAAAATGAACCATAGAATTTTATTTAAATGTCCTCAATAGCTTCCCCAAGTCTCCGACTGTTTATTTTAATATTATGTCTATCTTTGGAAATCATTAAAAATGTGATTGGAGCCATATTAAGAACATTACCATTCATGCCCTAATAGTTACCATGGTCTGTGGGCTAATTTTGCTGAGCCAAATTTTAATTTCAAACTGTCATATCATGGGGGAAATTTTCTCATTAGTCTGTGAACTCTGGCCCAACATCCTAAGCAAATCTTCCCATCCCCTGTGGTGCCAAACTTTGTCAAATCTGGTGAGTAAACCTGGTCTGGAAAGTGTGTGTTGCAACTGGAGATTCGCTGAAATAAGGTTCGTTGAATCAAGGTTCCACTGTACGCCAATTTCAAGCACACGAGGTAAACACCAAAGACAAGGATGACATAATCAGTTTATGTCCACAAACAAGGTACAGTATAGATATATGTACTGGTTGAGGGTACAGTATTAGAGTATTTAACAAGTTAAATAATACATTTATAATTATAATAATTATTTTATTAGATTTATACTCGGTAAATTCTTATTTTTTTTTCCAAAAGCATGTTATAGTAGATGCCTTTAAAATTTAGTGTATATTGTAATGCCATGTTTATATTAATTATTGGATCTTTTTACAGGATAAATTTGTTGAATCTCAGCACATAGACATGGAAAGTCTGCATAATGCAATTTACTGGTACAGAAAAGGATTTGAAGTACAACCAAATGAATATGCTGGGATCAACTTGGCTACTCTTCTTGTTATAGCTGGCAATGATTTCTCAAAATCAGCAGAGTTGCAGCATATAGGTGAGATATATTTTTGGGAGGGGTCCCATTAATAACTTCTTGAGTTACAGCACTGGACCTGTCAAGCATAATTAAATTGCATATATCCCAGAGATCCACCCAAGGGAGGGTCTCGGAAATCAACTCGCCCAAGAGATCAACCCACCCAAAGGGTCTCGGAGATCAACCCACCCAAGGGAGGGTCTCGGAGATCAACCCACCCAAGGGAGGGTCTCGGAGATCAACCCACCCAACGGAGGGTCTCGGAGATCAACCCACCCAAGGGAGGGTCTCGGAGATCAACAAGGGAGGGTCTTGGAGATCAACCCACCCAAGGGAGGGTCTTGGAGATCAACCCACCCAAGGAAGGGTCTTGGAGATCAACCCACCCAAGGGAGAGTCCAGGAGATCAACCCACGGAGGTCAACGCAAAACTGAAGAGGGAGAAAAGTAGGCACATCAAAACGAGCAACTGCTTGAAAGGAAATTTGTAATCCTGAAGAAAAACAAGGCAAACGGTCATTGGTGCAGGGCAAATACCATAGCCGTAATATGCCTGGCTATCGCCAAATGGCAGCACAGGTCACCCAAGGTCTTTGCCAGCCAGTCACCTCCTTTATTCACCTGGTGCAGCTAGATTCACACCTCTCTGCTGAGTCCACATTCAGCTTCATGCTCTCAGATAAGTGGTGTTGGCTTTCCTTGGGAAGTTTCATTCTGCATGGAACCATTGCAATGTTTTGATCCACATCCTGCTTCATGTGAGTAATTTTGTGCCACTGCCTTGCTGTGCCTTGTACAGTTCACTATTTGTATTTTGCTCCAGCTGAGGGGTTTCCTCCTCTGAGTCATGTCCTCTTGCTCCTCTTGTAGGTTGCTGTCTACTGAGGCCTGTTGATGGGAAGTAATTGTATGCTTATATGGCAATCATGCCTGGCTCTGTTCTCTGTTCAGTTCGTCCCTGCACTTTGAGTGTGCACATGGGTTGAATAAGCGATTGTTTACATTCATGGCTGCATACTCTTTCACGTGCCTCATATCATTCGACCTTTCTGACTTGTGGTGGATGTTTTCTTTCTTTTCTCTAGCTGTCTTAGGCCTAGTTTTGCCATCCCATTTATGCTCCTGAAGCTTCCTAGTTCTTAATCAGGCTTGGATAATTCTGTCCTTTCCTTCCTTTTGGGTTCCTCCTCAATTGAGAATTTCTTTAACCCTTGGATAGCGGCTATGGAGAAATGGTCATACCCGCCTAAATAGTTATTTTTTATGCAAAAATGTAAGAAAAGGCACAAAAATAAGTGAATATTTATACAGTAATTTTACTGGGTGAAACATTCATGATACCATGAAATAGTAGGATTTTTTCATGATGAAGGTAAACTTCATTACATCCACATAGACCTATTATATCCATATTTGCATCATGCATGAAAAACCCAGACAATAGTTGTTCAAGTAGTCATATGGTGATAATCTCAGGGTGTAGGCAGCTTCATGCTTTATTCTGGTATGGGTATTATTCCTTCAGGCCTGGGTGCTACATAGCCTTCCTGGTTTGGTGCCTTCTTTTGATAATTACTTACTCCTTAAGGCCTGAGTTGTCTAGCTGGGTCATCTAGAAGGTAGTTAAATTCATCGAGTTGGCTGTCTGTCCTTGCTCTCATGATGTTTATAAGTTTGCTGCTCTGACACCTTTCTTTACCAATATGTTCATTGCTAATCTATGGGCTTGGAGGATTTTGCTAACTATTAGGGAGTTGGCTTTGGCTTTTTGTTTCTTGTTGAATGTTCCTCGGCTTTGCCTAACCTATGTTGAGCTTAGGTGTTTGGTACACTGCTGATACTCTTCTACCCTGGGCCTGCTCTCCTGCCATCATCTCTCATGAGAGTCCTTTATTTGTATTCTGTGACTACTATTCTTATGTTCCTTTTTGGAAAAGTCAACCTCCTTCACACGCACGCCATTGGGAATCGGGACGAGGAAACTACTGAGAGGGGGCCCTGACAGCTGAGTGGACAGCGCTTCGGATTCGTAGTCCTGAGGTTCCGAGTTCGATTCCCGGTGGAGGCGGAAACAAACGGGCATAGTTTATTTCACCCTGATGCCCCCTGTTATCTAGCAATAAATAGTACCTGGGAGTTAGACAGCTGCTATATGGCCTGCCTCCTGGGGGGGGGGGTGTAACAAAAAGGAGGCCTAGTCGAGGACCGGACTGCGGGGACGCTAAGCCTCGAAATCATCTCAAGATAAGAGAGGGGTCTTTTCCAGAAATAGTGTTGAATGTAATGAAATATTTTTTATGAAGGGTTCTCGGTTGCACCTCTTTTCTGCTCTTTTTCCCTACTTTCCTGCAGGATATTTGAAGTTCATTGTTGGCAGCTAATGAGTGAGGTAAGGCTGCTGGCTGGGACCAGAGGTGACCTGGGACACCATCTGGTGGCAGTCAGGTGCATTAAGTTTATGCTTGGCCATTTGCTGCATCAGTTCTTTAGTCTTGTTTACCTTAGGGTTCATTTCTTCGTTTGAAGCAGTTGCTCGTCTTGCTCCACCAAAGATTTCTGTTGGGTTTCTATGGGGAGATCCTACGGCTCCCTGGAACATTGCCAGGGAGCCTCTGGGGGGTCACCCAGAAAATGGCGTTTCATTACATTCAATGCTGGTTTTTTGTCTGTTTTGGGCAGATCTCTGATCCTAGAGCTCTTTCCCTCATGAAGAGAGCCAAATTCTGGTCCTGGCTCTCAGTAGGTCAGTGTGGGTCTCAGAAGCCTGGCATAATTTTAAAGACTTAGAATTCAACATTATGTTCTGTACCTGCGCACAAGCTCTGGAAGCTACTGAAAAGGGCATTTTCATTACAGTACATTCGATGCTTAAATTTTCAATGCCATTTATTTTTTGTTTGCCATATACTTTACTGTTGATGATGATCTGTTTACATGTGCTTGGGGTTCTAGTGTCTTTATGACTATTCCAGTTTTCATTGATACCGAATACACCACTACCATGTTAACCCATGTACTGCACTTGCCAAGATATCTCGTTTGGCAGGTGATGCGAAAAATTATTGAATTTAGCAATATTTTAACTTATTTTTGTCAATATTTTTTCACTTGTGATTTAAACTAAAAATCATTGAATTTGGCAATATTTTGAGTTTTTTTTTCTGTTGGTTAATAATTCATTAACACCTGTACCATGAAGTTGTCATGGGAAACTGGCGAGCAGTGTAGGGAATTAAGTGCCAACTTTAGGTATTATTTCATCTACAGTACTTTGATACGTCAGTCTACCTTGATCAAATTCCTCGATCAAAGGTCATCGTAACGGCTCTGGTACATCTGTGCTGTACACTGGCACCGTGCATTGATGAATGTTTGCTGTAGAATGTGCTGTGGAAGGGAATTTTATGTAACTTGGTCCAAAATTTCGTCCGAAATCTGTAATTTTTTGATCAGTTGTCATACTTTAAACTTCAACTCTGAAGCAATGAGTAGTATAGTACATTACTATGTCTCATTAATGTAATTATATAAAATGAGTAACCTGTGTATTCACCTTTGTTGCCAGAAACTTAGAATCTATCCTATTAGTTTATTCCCAGAATTTTACAATTGTTTACTACTTGTATGAATAGTATATGGTTTTAGCTTTGTAGTTACAGAAACATATGTTTAGTATGGTGTAGTTTTAACAGTGAATCTGAATGAGATTTGTGCCGAGTTATAAAAAGTTCTGCACTTCATTTTAATTATTCATTATTGCTGTTCAGACTTTGTCATAATAAAGATGTACAGTTACTCGGAATTATATTTGCACTACACTACATCAATCCACAAATCCCTTGTGGATTTGTTCATTATATTTGCAGTTTTTTAATAAAAAAAATTGAGTCCAATTTTTGTGTGAATTTCTATATACTGTAGATTATTTTTTAGATTTATTCATATCCGAGTTCTACTGACCATTTTCAAAGAGACTACATACTGTATTTTCAGGTATGGTTCTTAACAACCTGATTGGAAAAAAAGGTTCCCTATCATCACTACAAGATTACTGGGATGTGGCAACCTTTTTTGAAATTAGTGTTTTGGCAGAGGATTATGGGAAAGCTGTTCAAGCTGCTGAATGCATGTTCAAGTTGAAGCCTCCTAATTGGTATGTATAAAGGATAATTATTTGTTTGTTTAAACAATCGTCTCCAAAAAATATTGGCTCGCTGTAATGTATTTTTTTTTTTTTTTTTTTTACGACGCATTTCCTTTTTTACAGAATGTATATACTATACCTGTGTCTGTCTATATCAGTCACAACTATAGTTATTATATAGCATGTCTTTGATCTGTACTAGTAATGCATTTCTGGAAAATGTTATGCGGTCTAATTGGCACATTCTCCCGTCATGTCTTGGTGACCTCTTCGTAGAACTCTCATATTTGCAGGCATGGCTTTCCCCTTCAAAACCCATATTGTTCATTACAAAAGATTGTTATCCTTATTTACTTATCTGCTTATGAGCTCTTATTTTGTGCTACATCTTTAACCCCTGAACTGCACAAGGGTTGTGTGCAAAGAAAGGAAAGTTTTGTCTTCCTATATAAAAAAAACGAAGCCTTAAGCATAGGAAAATAGTCCAAAAAATCGTCACTTACTTTGGATGTAGTGAATGAGGTCATTACATCTTGCTCAAAAATGAGGCAGGCCATGTAGCCGAGTCATTATAAGAATCGTGAAAAGCTGCATTATTGGTTGGGAGCTACAGCCGTGTCCGTCAAACTAGCCTATTGTAGACACAGCTGGCTATCCTCAATTTTTTGTCAATATGGTAGATGTTGACCAGACCACACACTAGAAAGTGAAGGGACGGCGACATTTTGGTCCATCCTGGACCATTCTCAAGTCGATTGTGAGTGGTCCATGACGGACCAAAACATCGTCGTCCCTTCACTTTCTAGTGTGTAGTCTGGTCAACATACTTCAGCCACGTTATTGTGACTCATCGCCTGCAATATAGATGTTTATTGGAGGCTTCAGCTACTGATTTGGAACCCTTTGCACCCACAAGTGTTTCAAATGTTGTGGGGTACCTTAGAACATCTCAGGCTGGTAATCATACCATGGGTGGAACATCTCAGGATGGTAAATGCAGTGCAAGGGTTAAGCAAGATCCCTCTGGATCCTCGAATATCAGATTATGCAGTCAGCTATGGGTGACATACAGCAATTTGCTGCATCAAATTTTCAACTTTCCCTGTCAGGTTGGTATTATGCGAAGGAAGTCACTGATGACATTAATATATCCTGCCCCCCCCCCCCAAAAAAAAAAAAGCAGAACTTTCAAGCCCGTGCTTGACATCAGAGGGGACCTACTAAATTATTCATAGATTCAGAAGGGCTGTAACCACTTTCAGCCATTCATATCTGGATTAAATTGTTCTCCAGTTCTCATCATTTTTATGACATTTAGGGCTGGTGCTAGTGGGCTGAACTTCCCAACTGCACATTATCTTGTCTTGGGACACTGGGATGTTGCTTTATGGAGCAGTTCAATGTCCAGTACAGAGTGGTGCATCAATATTCTGTATACTTAGACTTGTATAACTAAAATGGTCTGTCAGTATGATTTTATTAATTTGTGTGTAAATTAAAGTTCTATCTTTTGGTAATAGCAAACATTTGTTTGGAAAAACAACAGTCAGACTTTGGCTTACCTGAATCTCTCTTATCTGAAACTGGTCCAACCCCATATAATTTGGATTGCCAAGCATCCAGAAATTATTTTGTATTACTATCATGTATTTTGCTTAGCACAACTATTAATGTATGTCATTAGTTTCATAGAACATTTATGTACATTAAACATTGAGATATTGATTGGATGTTGATAGATCAATACACAAATATAATTTACACTGATTTATGATTATTTTAACTATGGTTTGCTTTATTTTATTAATCTAGGTACCTGAAATCTACAATTGGCAACATCATGCTGATCAACCGATTCCGGAAGCGTCCCGAAGATAGTGAACCGGGACCTGAGGAGACAATTTTCAACTTTTGGATTGATTATTTTGTAGAAGCTACTAAAACTGAACTTGGGGATGTCATCAGATTTCCAGTGAGGCTTACATTTCTGTGTTCTAGTAAATAAAACAAATCTGTTATCTGTTGTTATAATAATGAAATCATTAATACGATTTGTGATAAAACTGAGTACATGCGTGAAATGGTTTTGAATAAGCAGGAAAAGTCTCGAGTTAGAGCAGTAAACATGAACAATCTGAGGATCGTGTGTTGTGTTAGGAAGGTACCAAAAGGAATTAAAATGTTTTGGAATGATAAGAGTGCAAAAGTAAAAAAACAATACAACTGAAGAGTTAACTAAAGGGGTTTAAATAAGGGTTCAGAAGGCAGTGATGGTGAGGGTTGTGCTGCCTTTGATGGAGGTATATGTTCTTTAGAGTGCCCTTTAGTTCAAAATGATTCATGTGCCAAACTGTTTTCTTTTGTATATGAGAAATATAATCAGATTGAAATTTTACTTATACTTAACATTTAAACTAAATTTAGCAGTTTCAAGTTTTGTACTTTTCATTCTTTTCATCTGCTTTTGAAAATTGAATTGGGCAATTTTTGTTTGCAAATAGTTGGCCTTGCCTAGGGTGCAAAATAATCTGCCATTGGCCCTGCATATAGGTAGTGCAGTAAAACTTATTCATTAGCTAATGTACCTAGTGGTCATGGAAAATATATAAAGTACAATATTATTACTGATAGTAGATGAACTGTTTAGTCTAATAAAAAAGGTTTTTTCTTTTACAGATTCTGATATTAGAACCAACAAGAATGTACCAACCAAGTTATTACTTGCCGAGCTATGTAACTGTTAACCTCGGAGCAGAGGAGAAGAGCATTCAAGTCGGGAACTTATGCATTGACCAAATGAAAGGAAACTGCCGACAGGTCCATGACTGGCTTTTCAATGCCTCCAGCATTAAAACTATTACGTGAGTTACTCATTCTCTCTCTCCTGACATCTGATAAGAGTAATTGCAGTTTGTCTAGATCTTCCTATAGTGCACAAATAATGACATTTTAAATTTTTCATGCAATAATTGTTCACAAATATTGTAACGCGTCATAAATTTGGTACAGGGATACTTTGCCACAAGTCCTTCCATTGGACTGGATTTCATTCTCCTCCTCCACCATTTAGGAATATATGGGTTATAGTGAAAGTATTCCTGTCCCTCTGTCACATCTGGATTGGAAAGTGAGGCAACAATGGGATATAAAATGTTGAAAACCAAAATATAGTACATGAAGGAATTTCTTACTTGGAAAAGATTAATTTTACTTTAATTTCTTTTCACACGGTAAAATTTAAACATTTTCAGACTCTATAAACGAGATGAGCGTGCAGTTTTCCTCTACGTTCAAGAGAACTCTGATGACTTTCAAATGTTTTTTCCCTCTGAACAATGCCGCCTGATATTTTTTCGATTGGTTCAGGAGCTCACTGTGAACCAAAAAGGCACAGTTATGGACCTGGAAGCTGAAATATCTTCAGGGCCTATTCAGGTACTGTATATCAGACTGTTATTCATTTACTATTTGTGCTTGTCATTTTTGCCATAAAATATTTTACAATTTTTCCATACACTATTTATTTGAATTAATGACACCTCATATTAATAAAACTTTGTGTAGCAAACATTTTATAAATATAGAACTAGCCCAAGTAAGCTGAACATTCAAAATACAGTAAAGTGTGCTTTTTTTGTACATACAAAAACTTTCCTGCTAACTTGATCATCTTGAGTACCTTCGTGGGTGCCCCAGGAAATCTGGACTGTGATTCTTGGCTCCACCTTATTACTTTTACCGAGCACCCGATCTGTGTGTCTTGGCACGAACATTGTCCTTTTGTCAGATAGTTTGGCCTGCCTCTGGTCTCCTTGCTTTGGAGCCAGTCTTTTTCCTATGGTATATTTGCATGCCCGTGGTTATTACAAATTTTTGTTTGGGCCAGGGTTATCTGCCCTGGCTTCCTGGTTCCCTTTAATAAAGGCAAAGGAGTCTGGGGGGAATATGTAGATACACCCAGGCTGCAAAAACGACTAGCCAGTGATGTCGAGCGCCCCAGAACCAGCAACGGCATGGAGAATATTGGTAACCCTGATGCAAACAATATGCACATTTGTCCAGATCCAACTACTAGTTAGCAACACTCGCTCTTCACCAGATGGCAGCCCCGGAAGCAAGGAGTCTCAGCCAGCTGCCCCAGCCAGTTGTGTACCTGGTGACACCTACACCAGGTGTCCCTCTGCTCCTTTTCCAACTTTATGTGCGTTTTTGTTTTCAACCACTGTTGCTAAGCCTCGCGTTTGTTTGCTTCGACTGCTTGTGGCTTGAGGTACTTTTTCTAGCTGTTGCTGGTATTGCCTCTGCCTTTGGTTAGGGTTATCACTTACAGCAGTGATTCCCAACCTTCTTTTGGGAATAGCCCTATTTTCCAATATGCAAAAGACCCTCAAGGTCACAATCCGCTGGTTGGGAATCAGGGCCTTATAGGTTCAGGAGGTTGCCCCAATGGGGTTTCTTTTAAGGTTCCCACCCTGGGTAGTGGAGGTTGATCCCTGTAATTACAGTACTGCCTGGATTGCTCTACATATATCACACCAGGGCTTTGTGAGTCATAAAATGCCTACTGGGTACCAGATGCCAAACCTGGTCCACTCATAGGCACAAGCAGCAGGGGATATACTAGATCATCTGAAACTGAGAATTAGCTACCAAACAGGTAAAATGAAACAAAATGGACAACGGTAAGAAAAATAGAAACAACTCTTATGACCAGGAGCACAGTAGTGAGGTCTTTTCCCTGCTAGTTACACACCTCCACCACCAGGTGGCAGCCCCAGAACTTCACTGTCTGACTGGAGTCAACCCATCAGTCATGCACTTGGTGCAAACCCATTTGCTAGTGTTCTTCGTGTCACCTACTCGGCAGGTCCAGGTTTTTCCAGATAAGTGTTGGCCATCCTTTGGACTCTGTCCTACGATGGTCTCTTTGCTTGTGTTTGTTCCTATTTTGATGTTAGCTTCACCTGTGTGCTTATATGCCATACTTTTGTATGGCTCCTTTAGTCATTTTTTGCCTGGATCTGCATGAATTTAAAGTTTGCTTCTCTGACCACTCACATGTGTTGCCCATGTCTGGCTACTTTCCTTTCTTGGGAGGGTTTGGGAGTCTTTCTTCGAGAGGCTGTTCTCCTGTGAAGGGTTTCTTTCCTGAGTAGTGCATGGATCTTTGACTCCATTGTGAGGCTCTGGGGCAGGGGCCGTTCAGTTTCATTTAAGGGTGTGGGTGGGCTCACATGATCAATCTGTGATAAGCTGATTACACCCTTGGTTGCTTTATTCCTATACAGTATTTGGTGTGTGCTTGTGAGTCGCCTGCACCTAGTTTACTGGTTCAGTTTTTACTGGCTTGAATTGGAAAGCTCTGACTGGTGTTGGGTGTGGTCTGACTTTGGACCTGCCCACCGAGCCTGCTTTTGTTGTGTGAGAGTCTGTGGGCTGTACTTCAGTTTTGCTTCATGCCAATTGTCATTCCTTTTGCCTTTGCCATGCTGCCTGTTGGGTGGAGAACAGTTTCTACTGTGGTGTGTTGGGTTGAATTATTTGGTTAAAAGTTGTACAGTGCTGCCTTGATTTGGCGAATCTATGGTTTCACCGCACACTTTACAAAGTGTGGATTTACTTTGGATGTAGAGCCGAAGTTCACGTATCTTTAGGAAAATTGAAGAGCTTTGTTCATTTACGTCCTTATGGGGTTATGGCCCTGTCTCTTTTGCTAAAGATTCGAGGGGCTGGATCTGGAGAAATAAAGACCTGGCAGTGGGGTGAAATCTCTCTACAGCCAGGTTCTCCTCGTAGTTGTTCCATCATGTGATAGGTTGAAATTTAAATTTCTCTCAATGAAATTAGCCTATAGAGAGTGGGAAATATTAGGAGTATTAATGGTAATTCTAAATATGGCTCCACTCACGTTTAAACAAAAATTTCATATATGAGTGACTCCTTAGGAGAAATAAACAGGCATAGCAGTATAGTTTTCTTGTCTTAAGAAATTGCATCATTCAAATGCCTCCTGAAGACATCTCTGGTTACAATAAATCTCGCTCAATTGTATTTGGGTTGTTCCCATATAGTTCGCTGAATCGAAGTTGCACTGTATTACTGTAATAGACTAAAAAAGTATTTAAATTTACACCAGTATTTTTTTGGGTTGCAGTTTCTATTCCTTACGCTAATACTGTACTTTTTCTTACTTTGGGGTAATCTGTCCAAGTTGAAAGTAATTGTTGATCTATAATTTCAATAACTCGTTTGATTTTATTCATACAAAGCATAATTGTTCATCTTTCAGTATGAGTATGAATTGGACGACAGTGGAAAGCGTATGGTTCTGGGCAAGGGTACATATGGTATTGTTTATGCTGCCAGAGACCTCAACACTCAAGTGAGAATTGCTGTTAAAGAAGTCCCAGAAAAAAATATTGGGTGAGAATCTTATATTTTCAATAAATTATGGATAGTATTCTATTGACTTGGATATGAATAATGAATTTTGTGCTAATAACTGGTTTCTGTTATTTGTTTTTCTTGATTACGTTATAATAAATTTTTAGAGAAGTTCAACCCCTGCATGAAGAGATAAAGCTTCACTCAGAGCTGCGTCATCGTAACATTGTGCAGTACTTGGGAACGGCTTCAGAAGATGGTTTCTTCAAGATCTTCATGGAGCAGGTGCCAGGGGGATCCTTATCTGCCCTCCTCAGATCAAAGTGGGGCCCTCTGAAGGAAAATGAAGCAACCATTGCGTATTATACCAAGCAGATTCTTGAGGGGTTAAAGTATCTACATGATCAGAAGATTGTGCATAGAGATATTAAAGGTTTGTTATCTGAAGATTTCTGTGCGTATGTGTACAAGTGAAGTTTTTGTCTTTAGTTACCATTCAATTGTTCATTGTGTGGTATTCAGGTACAGTCTGGATATAAATTCTTGTTTCAGTTGTGTGTTATAAACTGGGGGATTAGCCCTTAGGGGGGTGAAGGTCTGTATCATGTCACTGCACTTGATAAATGGCAGGTTTAGTGTTATCCTTAGATATTGTTGTATGAAAACCAATTTTGACTGTCTACATAAGACTGTCAGGAAGAAATAAGTATATGGACTATAGATTTGTTTGGTTTATAACTTTAATACAGTATTATGCTATGGACATTTAATTCACAAATATAGTGAAGTGCAAGTCCTCCATAGCTAAAGCATTTGTATATATTCAGTCTCTTAAGTGAACTTTATTCCTTTTGCCATGTTTCAAAATCTCTGGATAATTAGTTTATATGTCTTTCTCTCCACAGGTGATAATGTTCTAGTCAATACGTATACAGGAGTAGTGAAGATCTCAGACTTTGGTACATCCAAGCGACTAGCTGGAGTCTGCTTGAGCACCGAGACCTTTACTGGAACGCTACAGTACATGGCACCTGAAGTCATTGATAAAGGAGCCAGAGGATATGGAGCTCCGGTCAGTTGTTTTAGACTGAACAAAGTCGGTCAGTTAGATTCATTCTCTCTCGCTCTCTCTTTCTCTCTCTCTCTCGCGCTCTCTATCTCACGGCTCTCTATCTCGTGCGCTCTCTCTCGCTTCTCTCTTGCGCTCTCTCGCTCGCTCTCGCTCTCTTCACCCCCTTCCTCTCTTTCTTTCCCTTTCTGCCCCCCCCCCCCTCTCTGTCTCCAACCCCCCCCCCTCTCTCTCTCTCTCCTCTCTCTCTCTCCTCTCTCTCTCCTCTCTCTCTCTCTCTCTCTCTTTCACACTGAACAAATATATTTGTTCATTGAACACTTAGGTTTATTGGATTGGTGCTGGCAGTGTTAATTTAACTACAAGCCAAGAGATGGCATCTTACCTCAGCTAATCTGAAGCCTGACACTAGAAATTCATTAGTTTGATCAGCTTATTCTTAGTTTCATGTATTTATTGCTAACTTGTAATCATGTTTGGCACTGGATGAACCAACTGTTCCATAGCCATTATATGGTCGGTTGACCTTATTTCATGCATATATACTGTACTTGTTAAATGAACATGTTCCAGATTTGAATCGGCTTAGGAAGATTGCTGATGTGTAACACCGTAAAGGTGTTTGTATTTAATATATATACATAGTACAGGAGTCAGACAAGATTTTGAGAGGCACCAGGTTGGCAGCTCCTAGTAATTAAGTAACTCGCACCTCTGTGTTAATGACCTCGGGTCGACTTGAGGTCAACCTGAGATCATTAACACTTGGAGGTGTGAGTTTCTTAATTACTAGGAGCTGCCAACCTGGTGCCTCTCAAAATCTTGTCTGTGACGCCTGTACTATGTACAGTATATACATTAAATTCAAAACACCTTTACAGTGTTACAGATGGAGTGGTGTTCAAGATACAGTAGCTTTGCAATGAAATAGGTTTTGAAGAAGGTTTGTGGTGTCAATAATATCATTTATTAATAAACTACACAAAATTAATTATGCATTGATTTTTAGAATTATTTTAGTTATGTAATTTCAGCCTCATGTAAGGTTCTAATCCTAGGTCAGGTGAAAGATCTCTGAGAACTCTTGATGCTAAAGTACAGTAATTAACTGATGTTAATACTGTAATTAACCTATGCCTTTCTTCATTATATAGTTGAACTTTTGAACATCTGGGCTTTTCCCCCTAAATATCCCACATCCTGGGCCTGTCTTCCAGTCTAGATGTTCTACACAATTTGCCTACACTATTACTTTACCTAGATTTTCTAGTGAAGGGGGCTAGTCTAGAATTCACCCAGTTCACAGTCAGTGACCCCCTGTAGCCCAAGGTGCCACACCTAGTCAAAGGCATCTACAATATCTAGTGCATCACCACATCTGATCCTGGAATCATCCAATGACTGATGCCACTTAATGGAAAAGTTTAACAAAATATCAGGAGTATTAAGACTTTCTCTGAAACTATAATGTTGACCACATAGTAATTGCTGCTGATAAAAGAATGCTCTCATTTGATGTAAGATTGTCTCTGGAATGTTGGCAATAATTAAAAGTGGTGACACTGGTCTGTCTATGCATAATAATTTCAATCAAATGGGGCTCACTTCCATTCAAACTAGCCAATTTTGTTACCAGGAATGTCTAAAAATGAGCAAATTCCAATTTTTGTTGGTATCTTTGGCAGAAATCTCGATAACCTGAATTTTTATTAGTCGAGAAGTCAGACACTCGAATATATTTGAGTTTCTTGTTTGGTATAATCTTACAATTCAAATTGCTGTTGGGGTTAAAAGGTCAACTTGGTCAAAACTGAAATTTGAATTCATTTGGATTGCTTGGAGATTCAGGTTACCAGAATCTGAAGTACTGAGCTCTTACAGTAATGTCTACACCAGTATATGCTCACCTCACCAGCCTGTACCCATTATGCCAGTTTTACTCATTGAAAAAATTTGTAGTCATTGCACTTCCTGTATATTATTCACTTCACTCCCTGTAGGTATTACCCCGTGTACTCATTAAACCTTCCTGTTTGTATCGTGAGATATGCTGGCCTGGGTATGCCTTTTTCAATCACCCTTGTGCGATCGAACCATATTTAGTATTTTCTTCAAATTTTTATTCTCTTCAGGCTGATATATGGTCCTTGGGATGTACAATAGTGGAAATGGCGACAGGCAACCCACCATTCATTGAGCTGGGCTCTCCTGAGGCTGCTATGTTTAAGGTGAGACTGAACTTACAGGTTATCGTTGTAGATTCCATAAGAGAGGGTATGATAGTGTGCATGGCATTGTGAACAGTGATTCATGTGGATAATGACTGTGACTCGTACGTCAGGCTGTAAGCAGCCGCACATCGAACATCCTGGTTCACCATCCACCGCCATCCACAACTACTTCATGGTTTAGTGTAAACCATGACTTGTTGTGCCCATGTGCACATTTTCTTTGTATGGTTTATTATACTGTGATATATGATTAAGAGCAGTGCATGTACAATTGTTCCCTCTGTGTGGGAAAATGTTCACATGATATGTTAAGATATCTTCCTCACAGGTTGGTCTTTATAAGATGCATCCAGATATCCCTGAAGAGCTAAGTGAAAAGGCAAGAAGTTTCATCCTCAGGTGTTTTGAGCCAGATCCAACCAGGAGAGCCACATCATCTCAACTTTTGGAGGATCCCTTTTTGACAGAGTAGGTATTAAGGGTAGTTCTTAAAAATTGCAATTGTCCTCTACCATTTAATGTTGATACATATTTTTGATAGGGCCCTCTCGGTAGCTTCTCGGTGCTTCAACCTAAAACCATTAAAACCTTGGGAGAGAGACAAATACCAGAATCTGGTCGCCCCTCAAAGGGGCTAGGAGAAGCTTGGCAATTGGAGATCACTACAAATTGGAGAGAAAAATTGCCAGAAAGGTATAGTACTTCAAAACGAGCAACAACTGCTTCAAAACAATTACAATCCTGACTATAGCAAGTAAACACTTGATACCATGGAAAACCCACAAGCTAACTCAAGCTAGGGCCCCCCCACAAGCTAGGGGCCTGACAGCTGAGTGGACAGCGCTTCGGATTCGTAGGCCTGAGGTTTGGGTTTGATCTCCGGTGGAGGCGGAAACAAATGGGCAAAGTTTCTTTCACCCTGATACTTCTGTTAACCTAGCAGTAAATAGGTACCTGGGAGTTAGACAGACAGCTGCTACGGGCTGCTTCCTGGGGGTGTGTAACAAAAAGGAGACCTGATCGAGGACCAGGCCGCAGGGACACTAAGCCCCGCAATCATCTCAAGATAACCTCAAGATAATAACTCTCATTTGCCACTAGATGGCAAATCAGATGACCTGAACCTTGGTTAGGCAGCCAACTCATTTATGAGCCAGAGTCGAGAACCCTTCTCTGCAGGGCCTTCTGTGTTATAACTTCAGGTAAGTTGTGTTGGCCATCCCTAAAATGATAGTTCTGTGCAGAGCCATTGCTAGCATTGTTCCTTTTGGAAGGTGTCAAATGTGGCTCCCTGAGCTAGCTTTTTGAGATACCTCCCCCTTGCAGAGCTACTTCAGCCTTTGGAGTCCTGTATGCCCTACTGGAGATCAGAGCTAGAGTCTGACCCCCCCCCCCCCCCCCTCACAGAGGCGCAGAGCAAGTGATCATTACAATCACCTTCACCAATAAAACGTTGCAAAAGTCAGCGAAGCAATACAGACAATGGCAAGGTTCAAAGCAAAGTACTGAAGGAGCCAAATGGCTCCCTAAACTATTTACTCAGAGGAAAAGAGAAGTCATAAGAGTCTGGACATGTTCTGTATATCTCCAGTGTCGGTAACACAAGTTCAGAAAAGCTACCGAGGTTCTGCCCAGAAAGGGGCATTTCATTTCTCTCAATTGTCTGTTCTTTGGCCATTTTTATAGTTGCCATCATACTGGGCCAGGGTTTCTCTTTTGCCAATAAGATGGGGTTAACGATGTCACATATATAGTAACTTTAGTTGTAAAATTAAGCTGGTATCTTTCATTCTGTTCATCTCATATTCCTTATTTCACTTCAGGCTTAGGCAGAATAGAAAAAGGGGTGAGACCTAACTAACCAACAGGAATTCTCCAGGAGTATATTGTTCCTGCCGACCGCAATATAAGGCAGCATGGAGAGAAGTGTCGACTTGCAAGCTCTCCAGATGATGGGTCAGTCTGGAAAACTGCTAAATATTCATATTTTTATGTTCAGTCTATATCTATTTTCAGTCTATGATTTTCCTATATCATATTTTAAATATATTTTTTTAAATTACTGCTTATTTGTGACTATAGGTAAGTTAATTCTAGCTCATAATGCCCTGCCTCCCTCGTAGGTGTTTATACCAGATGTGCTAATTTCTTCTGGCAACTTTAATGTTCTCATCATATTTTTCTTAAAGTTGTGGCAGGAATTGACTTCAACAACCTCTTCCTTCAATGCATCCACTTGCTCACCACCTGTACGTGGAATAAAAACTTCCTTGCATATCTTTAACTGAATTGCATCTCCAGCTTTCACAAATGTCCCCTTGTCCTACCCCTTTTAATTTAAATAGCCCTCCTTTTATTTATTTTGTCTATCCCCCCTTAGGATCTTGCATGAAAAGATCATATCCTCTGTTTCCTCTTTCCTCTAAGGTTGTGAAGGTGACATGGGATAATTATAGATACATATTCATGCCCATGGGCAGAATGATCATACAGTACAGTACAATGGGACCTTTTCGATAGAATAGATCATGATAGAACTGAAATTAATTTTTAACTGGAACAGACCTGACGGCTGAGTGGACAGAGCTCGGGATTCGTAGTCCTGAGGTTCCGGGTTCGATCCCCGGTGGAGGGCGGAAACAAATGGGCAGAGTTTTTCACCCTGATGCACTTGTTCACCTAGCAGTAAATAGGTACCTTCAAGTTACAGTTGCTATGGGCTGCTTCCTAGGGGTGTGTAACAAAAAGGAAGCCTGGTCGTGGACAGGGCCGCAGGGACGCTAAGCCCCGTAAATCATCTCATGATAACCTCAAGGTAAATCTAGAACGTATGGAATATGGTGTCCACATGCACTAAGGCTGCCTAAATTTACTTCAATGACTCTCAGAATACAAGCTAAATATATCTAAACAAAATTGCTATAGTACTGTATCATTATTTTATTAGTACAATAGACTCGCCATAATCCCAGCCTGCATACATGTGACCTCTTTAAATACTTTGTAATGAACCAAATTATAAATATTGTATCACCCCTCTAAAATTCATATTTCTAGGAAAGACTTTCTTGAGCTTAGGCACTAGTATTGCTAAGTCTTAGTATATCACACCAGATCTGATACCCACACTGCTTCCCAGAAACCAGGACCAGAATTACTCTTGACGAGGCAAGGGATGCCTGGGAATCGGAATTCTATCCCACAGCCAAGGAAATGGTTTGACAGGGACCTTGGTGGGGGGGGGGGGGTGCAAGTGTATGTCTTGTTTCCTAGTTTCTTTTCTTCTTGGGGTGGTTTTGGTCAGTCTCTTCCTTGTATGGCTGGACTCCGAGTTGCCTGGTTTCTTGGGGTTCATTCTCTGTGCCATTTTCCCGTACATGGGGTGTCAACTGTGCTCACTCTCATTTAAGTCTGGTTTCAACAGAGTGGATGGATGG